>CM030369.1:50986843-51421534 GCA_003604175.2 Clonorchis sinensis | reverse complement strand
ATCACGCAATTGTAAGCGAACGCTGCAGAGCAGTTCCACAATTTCCGTAATAAACCCCACCCCCCCATTGGACACGAGGCGGAGTTACGACAAAACAACATACTACTCGCATTTCGCATCAGTAGTTTCTGCCGTTACACTGGTAGCACAGCCCGACAAAAGTTAACTGCCCACAAAAGATTAGTTAGTATCCTTTGAACTATCTCCGCCCTATATCACACTCAGCTGATTAGGGAGAAGCTAAACTGCTGGCAAATAGGAAGATGCAGCTAACAAGTATCGCATACACTCAGCGATGTCAAATCACTAGTTCACGCAATTAGCGTGTTTCTCACCATTATCAGTCGGCACTGAAATCAGACAATAAAAGGCGTCTGGTTTGAAGCATTAATTTTCTGAACACTTTTGTAGGACTGGAGGCTCCAGCATGTGGTTGCTGTCATTCCCAGCCTAGGAGTGCATGCGATCATACATGTCCATTGGTATTTGGGTGACGCTCTTTGCTACGGCTAAAAGCATTCAGCTACATATCTGCTTTGTCGTAAGCTGAGTTTGGTCTTGTGGAAGAAACAGACCATTTTACTGGTTCTTTTGAGAAAGAATGCGGAAAACGGTCGCTTCTTCAGAGCGATCAAAGACCTGAAGATAGTGGATGGCACGTTTGCAAGCACGTACCATCTAGCATAAGTGAGGCTATTAATAAATGGGTTTCGAGGAAAATTTGTGCTGGCTGTCAGCTGTGTCACTCTATTAATAACAAGACTGACTGAACCAGGTTCTTCATGTAACCCTAAAGTCCGATGTAGTTTTAGTATGCACGACTGGACTGGATTCTTGTGTCAGCCGGTGACCAAGAGCAGAAGTTTGGCTCAGTGTATCCCACAAGAAAGTAAGGGGAAAAATATCCAGCTGGTTACGCTCTGACGAGGTCACATTGTGCGGTAATGAAGCATTCAAAAACTACTGGAGGAGCTACGTGAATCGTCTGCATAAACGGCCGCTCCAAATCTGCCACCGAAAAGCCGCTTCATGGGGACAGTCAACTTAGACATTCATATCACTTGTGAGGGTGACCTGCCATTTTGCCATGCCTCCCGCGTTCAGTTAGCTGAACCTTAAAAGCAAATGAATTGCTTCCTAACATACCCTCAGTGCGCTGTACTAGAAGCTCATAGGAACGGCAATTCAGAAGGAGAGATCTTCTGGCTCTACAGGTCACTTCGTTATTTTGAATGAACAGTTGTATATAAATGTCTTTGGCGAATATCGAAACATGATCGGCGTCAGCTGCAGCAAATAGGCCAACAAACAATTGCACTGCTGACACCAAGGCTCACCGTCGGCCCTAGAGACCCATCAGTCCCATGACTTGCCGGGGTTCGAAGACGTTTCAATGCCCAAATTTCAACCTCACAGCTATCACAGGCACCTCTGGGGTGAAAATAGGTATCCGCCCACCTGAATTCAGACTCACACTGCTCACTCCTTGGCTCCCGGCCACACAGGGAACTTAGCTGCCCAGCCAAACAGACGGACATACAAATTCAACCGGGCTGCATCAACCTTGAGTGACCGTTTACTATGTTACGCAGCCCACGGCACTCAATCTGCCAACAGCGCCAGGCCTCCACTCTAAGTTTTCGAAGGAATATAATTCACAGACAGAGATTACTTGTCCCATAGCAACCCATGAGCCTCGCACTGTGTTAGCCGCCAGCCAGCCCAACATTCGTGTGCTTAACATTTTATGATCAAGACACACCAGTCGATACCTTACTCAAATAGATCATTTCTCGTGACGGCCAGTGTTTTTCTTCCAAAATATGGTGACCACGCCAGGGTGCACACTCCGCCCGTAAATCATTTCTGGGGACTGAATGAAATCCGGATGAGTCTGTACCTGAAGATGCAGAAGCGCTTGTACTGAGGACGTTCCGACGTTGTGAAACCTCCAGACCGATCCTTAGACAAAGACTCCAAATCAGCCTGAAACCGAAGTTTGAAACTGGGGAACTTAAACACGAATTTTTAGTACTTAGTGGCATTTATTCGATCAGTGAGAAAATTCCCTTGAGGTCGTAGTTTTGTCGGAGGTTGTTTAAACGTACTCGTGGCCAAATATGGACGCGGGATTCATCTTTTGTTAGCTGCCACTGGCTTCGCATTAAGTCTCCATGAAGACGGTAGGAAATTTTTTGGAAAATCTGGTTTATTCATGTGTCTTCTTCTGTATTGCTGTTGAAAATATAAGGGTTACAGAAGCAATAATTGCACACTTTTTTCCGCGCAAACTCAGAATATGACAGCCATTATCGGCCTGTATAGGAGAAGGTTTTCTATCGTTGCAGGGGGCGTCCCCTGTAAGGCAAAATCCAAGGGGTTTATCACAGACACTAACTTCCCGTTTTTGTGATGGTCGGCACCCGCTGTGTCGAGTGCGCGGCGAGGTTTCATGTTGGCGGCTACGTGATCCCTTAATAGTGCCATACGAGTAACTAGTGGATTTATGGGCGGAAGCATCAGGTTGTACTACCAACTGGCCGGCGCTATGGAGTTCTGGAAAAGATTCAGCGGAAGGTGTCAGTCTTTCAGGCGCATGTAGCATGCTCAGTCGTGAAATAGGATGGACATATCGAACTACGGATACAGCATATCAGGGCCGGGGAGCAAAAGTGGAGTGAGGTTAGGTATTATTGCTTTAATTAAGCGGACTTAAAAACCAGTACTCATCCACTCACTGAATCATTGCCGCGGCTACATCCTTTGAAGACGCATGAGTTTTTTCAACTTTAAGGCTCAAGCCTATGGCATTTGGTCTTGCAGCTGACTCGTATACCCCCTTCTTCAGCCTCAAATTTACCGCGCACGAAAATATACATGACCACTGGATCTCGTTATGGCATTATCGTTGTAAAAAGGATTAAAAATTATCGCCGATGAGACTATATGATTAAGTAGTAAGCTTACCTCTATAACGGAAAGACTTCAGCTTCAGCGCAGACACCAATCGGGCATTCGTTCAACAGGTCTCGTTATGACCGAGGTCGAGCTGATTCCCCTGTGGTTACTGCACTTACTACGAGCCGCTTTTTGAAAATGGGCACTATCATAAATTCCGTTTAGTTGTCTGGGGCAGACAAGAAGTGTGAGACTGAAGTGCAAGACAGAAATGCGAGCAAACATATTAGGCAATCACTGATTAAGGATTTCACCCCCAACTTTGAACAATGTAGTTGGGACCAGAAGTTCGGTGGCTCTTGCCGAACATATGCGATCGTAAACTCCCGAGGTCGTTGGTGGTTCCGTGTCTAACGTCCAGGGTCGTAAGTCAACTCTGGGCCTCAGATGAGTGGCAGTTGTTGGCCGTAGAGTATGCTCCAAAAGTTTGACGAATGCGCAACCTAACCCCGTGCAACAGAAAAAATCGGGCGAGGGGATGAAAAATTCTGTGACAAGTTTTATAGTGAAAGGACAGTTCAAGTGGAAATTACAAGCCATTAATTATCGCCAAAAAGGAGATGAACCACCTTACGGTGGATAAGAAAAGGCGACGTGCAAGTAAGCGGTGAAAATCGGCGAATGAAACACAATCTTACTTTACGGAAACTGACTACCTGAAAGATTTCCGCGATTGTCGCATCGTCACGTAGTGTCATCATTATCCGAGACTCTCCGCCTGGTCCCATGACTTAAGATACGGATGCTGAACGGAAGCAATGTAAGTGCACACTTGAGAGCCATTTGGTACCGGTTTCAACTTGAAGCCTCTGAACAGAAATTTTTCAGGTGCCCTAGGGATACTGGCTGGTGGGCAAAAACCTCATGGTTTATAAGGAAGAAGCACCCGGGGTGGCGCATGTGCAATAAAACGAGACAGGGATTCAGTGTCCCTTCGAGAAACAGCGAATTTATCTTGTGAGCTTCTTAGATGACTTAAACTTCCCTCCGATAAACCCGGTCTTCTGCTACGCTAGTCAAGCAGTGGTCACGGGCGATGAAAATTAAACGCACTCCAGAGCCATAATAGGTTTAAATGCAGCAAGAAGTAGGCGCCGAATTATTGTTTTACAGTACATCGTAGTATCACTGCGTGGTCGCCGTTGGGGGCCAATTTAAGTTTGGCGGTTGGTTGAAATTGCTTCATGAAAACAAAGACTTGCGGCTTTTCAACGGAAAATGCGGTATTGATGTGCGTGAGCGAATGCTGTTGTGCTCACACATTACCGCAGGTCAAATAGTGTGGTAAAGTTTACTGTAAGGAACGCGGCAATTACAGCGCTCTGAGATAAAAATCAAGAAGGGATAACAATTTACAGGTATGAGTGGAAGGTCTTTTGAGCACAAGAGAGGAAGCAATCGTTCGACCATCAAGAGAAAGAACCATAATAAGAGGCAAACCACTGGCATTCAAGCCAAAGAAACGGTCCTAATGACAGACGGGTAACAACGTTGCTATAAATGCCCTAAGCGTATAATATTTTGGGAGTTAATGGCACCTTGTGAGATAGGCTACCGATTACCTTCCTCGAGTCGTTCACCCGAGCTTACCAACTTTAGTGTGTAATGAGCCTCCAACCAGCGCCAGTGTATTTCAATACTTCAACATTGTCGTGCCATTTTGTTAGTTCTCCGCTTGTCCCGTGTTCTTCGGCACAAGAAAAAAACATAAAGCACAATGAAGACATGGCGTTCACATCTGCCGAAGGAGATTCCGCACACAGGAGGTTCAGGATGAGGTAAGTTACTGAATGCGCTCGGCTGAATTGAATATTTCTTCCGCGTAAAAATGAGCTAGCGGTGAACAATCTATAGATTGTTCTCGGTCGGACAGGTCATAAGTCTCATGTCATCCGGAAGTGACGGTTATTTGCGTAAAGGAATACCAAGGAACCTCCAGTGATTTTCGTTTCAGTAGAGGTTCAAAACCGCCCTTGCAGCAAATCTGTGAAACTTCTGGGCAAATGCTAAATCCGCAGGTGGCCAACCTAACCACTGCACCCAGGAGTTAGGCTTGGTTGACCTCTAGAGATTGCCGGGGGGTCCTTGCAAATAATAAAGAAGAGTTATGCCGGATCATCCAAACCAGTGCCTTCAGCGACAGTATATTTCACTGGAATAAGACCAGTTTAAAAAAAGTCCTACACCTTCGGCCTTTTGCGTATGAAGCCTAGCTGTTTCTTACAAGTGTCCGGAGCGTTTGTTTCTCGCCTTGGAGAATGTAAGATCTGGAGTTCCACCTAACGGCAGTGGGTATCAGTTTGCTTATCAACACCTTGTCAGTCCGAAGCTCGTTGAAGTTGGAATTCCGAGATTACAAATCGACTGAACAAGGTGGACCTGAACTCAAGAGGGCATCAAGAAGGACATTCACTTAGAGAGTTAGGGCTTTTCTAAGATAGAGTCCTGGTTAAAGGATGAAACGTATTCTCTGTGAATTCATTTATTAGCAAAATTGAAGCAAGCAGTTACAAGTCGTTAGGCAGGAAAGCAAACATGTAATATGTATATATTCTTTGATAACTGAAAATTCTCAAGCGTCCTATTAAACCCTTATGGATATTCATTGACACAGATTTCTCCACAATTCTCCTAATACGCCATACCCTCTTTCATCTGCGGGGGCTGAGCTTGGACAGCAAACCACAAAATACTGTTTGTCAGTAATATACACCGTTACCATGTCAGAAATCACTGTGAATAGGTACAGAGCACTAGGTTATCCTGAGTAGTTTCCTCGGATGGCTCCGACCTTTGTGGACTGGATTCCTCAAGACTGTAGCTCATAAAGCAATGGGGTGCTGCACATAAATCAAAAGCCTGTGAAAAGTCCGAGTGGACAGCGCCCGGTATGAGTCCTTAATTGCCTACCTCAATTAGATTGTCCTTAAAGACGAGCACATTTATCATCCTAGTTGTCATGTCCCATCCAAGTTGGGAAACTAACCTATTATTGTACGTGTCATCTCAATGACATCGAGTTATACATTGGGGTGCCGACAATCTGCAGTTGGCTAAGCTGAAGAGCGAAATTCACCGCTGAGCAAAACTTGATATGCCAATTCTCCAAGTTTGGTTTCAGTCAATGAGCGCGCTCCACTGCATGACGCGGATGTAGTGAATGAACGTGGGCACCGCTGTATCGTGCGCTCTTCAAAGAAGGTGGCGGGGCCCTGGCGAACAGCCTGACGACGATATTGCAGAAGGTTTGGAACGAAAACAGAATACCAGCTGAAAGGAGTTCCTTGACTGTCATGCCAGGTTTCAAAAAGGGCGCAAGAACGTCAAGTGAAAACCACAGTTCTATCAGCCTGGTATTCTCGCAATTAAGGTGCCCTCTAGTATTGTTTTGCGCAGGTTGATGGATTAGCTCGAGAGAGATTCGTGAGAATCAACCTGGGTTTTGCTCTAGCCGAAGGTGCATCTGGAACAACTCCATTCCTTCAGGCGTCCTACATTGGTGGATTTTTAGCTGGGAGCTGCTTTCGACTCTGTCGATCGCCAGAAGCTTTTGCGGTTTCCAGGGATCAAAAGATTCCCTCCAACCTAATATTCCTGGTGAGCGCACTCCGTGCAAACCCCTGTAGGCGCGTACGAGTATACGGCAGAATTTTGCCTGGGTTCACCACTTCCGGTGGTGTAGGACAAGGTTGTGATCTCTCACCTTCCCCCTGCAACTTTGTTATTGGTGTGCTGCTTGAAGTTTCTCTGCCTTCCTCCGAAACATAGGGAGTCGAAATCTTCCTGGGACGTTCCCTCACAGGCATGGAGTAGGCAGACTATATTGTTCTCCTTGGTTTAGATAATCCACAAACGCAGATGATTTTAAATAACCTAAACTATTCTGCCGCACGGTTCGGCATGCGCTTCACACCTGCAGATTGTAAGGTGCTTCTACAAGACTGGGTTGGATGAAACCACCCCTCGTGCTTGCAGGTGGGCCAATCATATAGTAGATTAATTTGCTTACCTGGGCAGCTGTGTAAGTTCCGGTGGGCCGCTTGGAGAAGAGACTATCTCTCGAAAAGGAAAGACCAGGGAAGCTTTTGCCAAACTCCGACACCTATGGCGCTGATGTGAACTCAGTTTACTGTCAAGGGCAGAGTTTACGGTGCATGGTGCGATCCCAATTGCTTTATGGATCAGCAAAGAGAGCCCTTCGCGCAGAGGACATACGAAAGATGTCGGTGTTTGACCATCGGTGACCATGAAACATTGGCCGGCTCTGGTTGGAAAATCAGATTAGTGATGCTGAGGTAGGCCAGATGGTCTTAGGAGGAATGAACTCTCCTGCGATAGATGAATCACTCACGCTGTATGGTTTATGCCGGTTGGAACATGTACTCCGCATGCCTGACGACCGTCTGCCTCACAGACCCCATTTGGCCCCGCCCTGTATTGACTAAAATCGACCGAGATGTAGACAGTGTATGATCTGGCAACGAAGTACGAAAACATTAACCAGTAAGCTTAGTCGGGTTAGCAACTGCCGCCCCCCTAGATGAGGGCCCAGGGACCCAAATCACGAGTAATAATAATAATGTTTATTTACAAACTTGTGGGTGGCATGCCCAGGCGCGATTATAAAATAACAGAGAGAATGAAGGCATGACTGGCGAGGATTGTGGGTACGGGGGATTTGGGAAAGGGACAGCGTCATAGGCGACGGTCTTTCTCCGATGTAGACGTAGCCATCACTAAAGCGGCGTGAGCAGGGAAAAATAATTACTGTGCTCTTTTTGGAGAAAACATCAAGCAAGATCAGTTCGTTAGGATTTGAAGGTGAAGGGCAAAAGCAAAACTGAGAAGGGCAAAACAAGAGGCTTCGTTCCTGGCATATGACAAGAGAAGTGTAAACTGCGGCAATCGAGAAACCAGAACATCAGATCTGTTCAAGCAGCATAGTTGGCGTCATCCAGCCGGTTAAATTGCACTGAAGCCTAAAACAACCGCTGAGGCCTAGTGGTCTTGGACTGTTGGGCTCATGACGGCCGTCGTCGGCCGTTCATAAATGGTGTCTAATAAACAGCGTCGCACATAGACACCGGCTACGCATTTGCAATAGCAGCCAAGGTATGCAACAGTGCATGCAGTTTCCATGATTTCCAGCGCTGGTTGGCCTTCTTTCCATCGGCGTAGTTGGCTAATGACATAGCAAAGCTGACGAGTGGGACTATTTTAAACGGGAAAGCATTGCCGTCTTGGTCACTCACATGCAGATCTCTCATGATGCTGCATTATCTGCTGGCTAGATCTGCGTACCTTTGGCACTGTGAGCGGGGAGTTTTCAACAGCCTTCTTGAAGGTGGAATAGGGTTTTCCGCTCTGTCGGAAGTTAATGCTCGGGATATTCACATATACTAGAGCAAAACGGTGAACTGCCAATGATTTTCAGCACACTTCTGGGTCATTGAGAACTCATTTTTTCTCATCTGATTACACATGAATAGAGACACCTTGATAGAATAGGTGATCATGACTCAAACTGCTGGACGAAGGAAACCCAAGACCTGCCGTGTCATCACGCGCCGCCCCGTAGATTTTGTTGAAACAACGTCTTATTAATAATAAGTTACTTACGTGGCTACGTTCGAGTGAAAAATGAGAATGATGGAAAATATGATGGGCTCCAAGGAGACCAAACCCAGCAGTTGGCCTTGAAGAATTTATAGTCATCTTGTTAGTGACTTAGTATCGTAAGTGGAGTGATAATCAACAAATTATAGCTCAAGTGTCGCTAGTGGAAAGCAACTCCATGGGAGTCCACCATCCTGTAGCTGGGTAAAGCAGTTCAACTAAGCGCATTTTCGACCTTGACCCTGTGCATCCTTCCCACTCCAAGAATCAATCAGATCTCCCTAAATGTTTACAGTTTGCATTTGGAAACTACGCTTAGATTCAGGTCGATAAGTGTTGCGTTTTAATGATAACCTACTAGAGATAATTCACTTCACCGTTGGGGGTATCGCGGATCCCGTGTACGGCGACCAAGTGTAGATTCGAGGGTTATAAAATCTCCTAATGTCCAATAAACCAATACTTTTATGAAAATATCAGGAGGCTATTACGTTTTCTAGCGAACGAATACTTAAACACCCTAAAACTATTGAGGTTTCTGAGTCATTCTTGCAGTTTATTTTGTCTGAAAGTATTAAAATTATCACATGAGTATCTATCTAAATGAGTTTCATTCACTATTTTTCGTATACTATGTTCTGCTTGAAGCAGACTGCGTTGACTCGAGTGGTGTTGAAATTACTTGCTTTTTAAATCAGTGGCACCCCCAATTTTGTCAAGAAGTATTCATATTCTGTACACAGCTGCAGAGCGCTAACTACGGATTAGGTGGCATTTGATGCTCTTTACCAGGTTCTGCTGACAGACCACGGTATTTATTCACTTCACAGTTTACAAAGAGCAAGGTACTCTCCGCACTGTACCGCTTTTGGCTGTTGCACCTATGTGCAAAGATGCAAACTGGCGTCATTACTATACAAAGCGCCAGTCTCCTCTGTCACTATAGCGACCGAAAGGCGACCCGCCCAAATATAGGTGTTGTGCCGAAGTTCGCTGAACACACGCAACTACCTTGTTACGGTTGAGGGGCCATACGGTTACAAGCGTTATTAAATTATTTTTCAGAAAGTAATTTGCACTGGATATTCCGTAGATGTTGTCTCAATTGTAAAGTACACTGCGGACATCGAAAATATGAAAAAGTTCGCTTTTGTGACTTATCTCGTAACTCGGTAGTGAAATGCGGTTCAGTGGCGGTAGCTGACCTCGAAATTTTGCCCGGGTAAACAAGCAACGAAACAAACAGACAATGAGAAAAATATCACCAAAACGCGCAAACGGATTAGACAAACTCCCCGTAAGCTTCAAAGTTCCGAAACCCCATACTTTCGGCTAAAATAATTTTGGCTTAATTCTAGGAGTGGCAGCCTCCAGTCGTTTTGCACTGTGTACAAAATTGACGCCGGTGGCAGCACGCAGTGAGACCGCTATCGCTCCCCTTCCAACCTTTGCCCTGGGAGACAGTGTTCGTCTCTGGGCGAAGTAAACCTGAAGCAACCTGAAGCTGTTTTCAAGTGACCAGGATTGCGGTGCTGTTTTTGTCGCTTTGCTCGAAATTGCACGTGACCGGTTATTGCACAATGTTACTGCATGATGTGTCCGTTGAGACCTTACTGGCGCACAGAAAACTGCTGTAACCACAACAGGTGTCTGGGTTAACAGTGGATTACAGCGCCACGGCTTCAGCCTGAAGGGCAAAGGCATGGAGCCAGTCTTTACGATGCCCCTGCAGCTGGTTACAAAAGCTTTTCTTACAGGGCCATCAGCGCGCCGGATTCCGCAGTTTTCGGAAACTGTATGACTGATCATAGAGCGTCGATGGAGATTCTCCTGCAATGGCCCCTGGACTTCAACGCCGCGTTATCCAACGCCGCGCTATACAACGCGCTTCAGCTTGGCTAACATCATGCTGTCCGGCTTTCATTATCGTGCAGCCATAGAGCTCAGCGAGCAACAGTGTTCGAGGAACGGACTACAATCCTCAGCGATTCCCTTTCACTCCAGTATATTTCCAACCAATACAGGGGTCACACATTGGCAAATATGTAGGACAACCAGGAACAGACAGATTTACATGAACGGATTTTCCAAAGCAAGGTCATTTGTCTCGCAACACCAAGAAATACAAGCGAATGACAGCTGTCCTTGTGATTGTCTTAATATATATATATATATATATATATATGCATGGGGTAGCCTGAGGGTACTGTGTGAGGCTCACGGCTAATGTCGACGTGCAAGGAGTTGCCACCTTCGTCTTAGTTGGATCACACCATCCCAAGCTCACTTCACCATCCAAACATAGCACACACGTTCTATCCTCTTGTCATCTATAACGATCATATGCACAAAATAAAATTAGTTATTATTTCCTGATTACAACCAGTCACAGCTAGCATTTAATGGCTGTTCTTTTTGCTATGCACCATTCGTTTTCTGGAGTTGACAGCAGTGACTCGGCGACTGGTGATCCTTAATCCTAATCTCCTGTTAGGTTGACGCAGTAGATCTCAGTTAAGCCACGGTTCTTATCCATTATCTGGGAGCCTGTTGCCTATCCGCTTTTTACTTGTCTACTGTCACTGCTCACATTAACCCCTTTCTTTGCACAACGGAGACCCTATGTCATGATTCTTTGGTAAGCTAAAAACTGCCGCCCGTTCCAACTAGTCCAACGTCTAGCCTCCCTGCTAGCTACCTCGACGACAAAGTTCTTACTATCCTAAAACTATGCACCTACTCTGGCCCAACTAGTACTTGGTTTCTAGATCAGCAAACGTATCCACCTTTCCTGGGTCCATTTAGCTTGCTGTCATCCCCTTTTAGATTTTTTTCTGTTGACACCGTTGTATCATATGCCTCCTGACACTCGCAACATGCTACTGCTTTCATTCTACTTCTTCCTCGTTGCCCCTCTTCCCAAGCTTCAAACTTCTACTGCAGTTGCCCAAACGCCCCGTAGGACTGTTATTCATTCAAACTGGCTGGTCCCCGGTCTACACTCACACGGTCCTCCAACGAAAGGGAAATTATCTGTGACCCTGCATCCGTCTGACTCTCTGTGTCAATCCCCGTCTCACCCAGATCCAGCTGCCACGGAACTGCGTATCCCTTCTCCGATCGCGGCACCCTTGACGACCGTTACGGGGCTGTCCATAAACCGAAGCATGTCAGTGCAATGATGGCATGGCACTGTCATACCCAGTGTGATGGCACTCCCGCAACTATTCTCTTCAAAATCTCGACCGCAACCCCTCGCCCAATCGAGCCTGTAGTCGCAACTTCGAGCAAATTTTTCAACCGGCCCCGTCTCTGGGACGAGTTCTTTCGTACCCGATGAATTTTCGCCCAAATTTGGCTAGCCTGATTTTCTGCCACAATTTCGGCTTGCCTCTTCCACAAGTTCAAATCCGTATACGATGTTTGGTTCGCCCTATGCATTAACACCACGTCCCCATCCAACCTATCTGCTGCAACTGACTTCCCTACAACAGTGAGTTTGCTTAATTTCAGATTAAGCCACATTTTTGAGACAAAACTCGCCATATGCTCCCTATTCGAATTATTCTACCTCCATCTCCACTTTAGCTCGCCGTGACTCCGGCCATTTGCCCAACCGCCCAAGGTCACTCATGGCCAGTAATGGTTTTCTTTTTTAGTTCGTGCCAGCCGGCTATGTCTTTGAACGAGTCGGACTTCATGCCCATTGTCCCCTAAAAGTTAGGAAAGCAACCTATTATTATTATTTCATCGGATATTTCTCACTGTTTGTGACATTGTCCTCTTTTCGCGCAATTCGCACTACCAGCAAATCCCCAAGTCATGCTTCACTCTGACTGTAAACTTATGATCATGCTAGACGGTATGTCACCCACAATTTGGGAAAAACATCATCATTATTATTATAAAAGTCAAAGTTCACGATTAACTTTTGGGGCGTAACCAACCTCATGTGAATAGTGTCGCCCTCTCAGCGACCGTAATGGCCAAGACGGCCACGGTTTTTCGGTTATTTCACAGTCATCATCTAAAAGATTTATTATTTGGTATTGCAACACAGTAACAACATTTAAGCGGTATTTAGGAGGTTGTTTCACTGTTATTTTTTGGTCATTTTTTTCACCATTAAGCATTTATAATCACCATTCAAGCTCACATCAACAAGCGATCACCAAAAGCAATCCACAGTGGCACCGATCTCCCGAAACATCAAAAGCGCGAGAAATTGCCTAAATTTCCCACCGACATAATGAAAAAGTGGAGTATATGGAGCAGAAGTTGGTTGAGTGGCTGATCTTTTGTTGGGCGTGGACTTATATTCGATTACTCGATGCCACCCACCATAATACCTGCCCCTTACTCATTCTGCACGGTTGTTCACGTTCTGTACTGAAGGGAGTGTGTCAAATGGATTCTACGAAACTGGTGTAGGTGGAGCCCAGCCACTTGGAACGACTAGACATCATGCCAAGAGCACGGTTGTGTCCTGATCTCTGTCGGCGCCTCCGACGGGTCTGTTACTTATCGTTAATCCCACTAATGCACTGCGGGAACACGACAAGGGACTTCCAAGATTTAGCCACGCACACTAATCAGGCAGTAATTTTCTCATTTAGTTATGATGGCGCATGGAATAACCTCCCTCCGATAGCTGCTCACAATGCAGCTAGGTTCCAGTCTGAACACCTTTTAGATATTTTTTTATGTAAACATCGAGCCGGTGGGTTTACGGCCAACGTTTGAGAAATCAATGCGTTGTGCAAACCCCCTTTTCGTACACCTTCCAGGGGAACCGAATTCTCTGAAGGAGAAAAATCGGACCTGATCTGGGAAGCATATGTAGACCCTGCATAACAATCCGTAAATCTGCGTGGCCGTGATCCAAAAGCGACCAATCCCTGATTGGCCAAGTTATAGACCAATAAGAGTTGGACATTTTTCAGCTGGATGAGTCTCGAGGTTCCTATCTCGGCCTTGCGGGCGTAGTGTTGTAGTATACGGTGTCTGCCAGTTTGATTAATTTATATGTAAGTATTGGTGATTTACAACCTTGCTTATTGGGCTTCGGCTAATGAGCTTTCATTCTGCTTACAATCCACAGAAACTTTCTTGAGCACCTGCCTTCGGAGGATCGATCCTCCAGGTGACAGTGATCACTGACTCGATGCAGCCGAAATACTTTAAAGGTTAACCAGTATGGTGCTACTCAAAAGGCACAGCCGAGTTAGGAATCAGACTGTCATACCATACCACCTGCACTCTTGGGCCAGGTCAGCCCCTTGCACCCAAGTGGGTCAGATTATTGAGTCATTGACGTCGGAATTAGTCCCTCAGGATAGCCTCAATAAATGTTGCCTCGCGGTGCAGTCCTTTGAGTCAGAGTTCAGGGGAGGGGTACCCCAACAAAACTACATATTCTCGCTGCCTTATGGCTCACATGTTTGAGTCAAAGGCTCAAAGACGGTATCTCAACCGAACCCCATTCTTCAACCTTGGCAACCGGGATTAGTAATGCTGAGGTATGCCAGATGGTTTTAGGAGGAATGAACTCTCTTGCGATAGATAAATTACTCACGCTTCATAGGTTACGCTGGTTAGAACATGTACTCCGCATGCCTGAAGACCGTCTGCCCCACAGACCTCTTTTTGCCCAGCCTTGTATTGACTGGAACCGACCGAGAGGTAGACAGTGTATGGCCTGGCAACGAAGTACGGAAACACTAACCAGTAAGCTTAGTCGGGTTAGCAACTTCCGCCTCCCTGGACGGGGACCCAGGGACTGAACTCACCAATGGCTGATGACATTGACAGAAATGGCTCCATCGCGCAGTCAATGGCACTCGTGCATCGAAGCTATCGCCTTCAATACGTAGCTTCCCAGTTCTCGAAGCAACCAGGACTTGACTGTATGTCCCCTTTTTCGGTGATCAAAACTGTAGCAGCTGGAACCAATGTGCCTGTGGTACACGGTTTATAGCTGAGAAATTGAATTGAACAGTTTGACTGGAAACATTGCAAGAAACGGCGGCTGATCGGATTCAGTGGCATTCATGCTGTCAGGTTTTTTCTAGATTGTCCTATTGAGCCTTTGGAAGAATACTTGACGCAGGTCAGCATTACGTCTTCTCTTCTTTTTAATCTAAGGCTTTAATTGTATGAGCTTCACGGTTTTGCGACAGTGAAGCATCAGTGTCAACACTGACGTTAATGCCTCTGATGATGATGATGATGTTGGTGATGATGATGATGGTGGTGACGGTATTCCAGATCGATAGTGTGTTCGTCAACAGCCAAGCTTTTGAAGACGCAGCGTTCGTCTTATATTGTCAGTCGCAAAGTCGAATAGTAATGGAGAGAATTGGTGTACTTGTCGAACGCCACTTTGTAGAGCAAATCCTTTTGAAAGCTTCTATTCTATCTCGCCTCCTGAAGTATGGCAATTCAAGTAATATATTACTTGGACACAATTATCGTGCATTCATGCTGAGAATGTGTTAAGGAGAACACGCCGTTCAACTGAATCCCGTGCGAGTTGGACATCCAGGTCTACCGAAATTTTGGGTTGCTTATACGTATGACGTGCGTACGCTTTAAGATTTAGTCAACACAGCCCCGTGAATCAATGCTTCACAGGTGGTGCAGGATACGCGAAGCCAAGAGTCTCAGCACGACCGAAGTCAAGCTGATCCCCTGAAATTACCGCACTCACTATCGGCTCTTCTTTTGAAAATCGTCACTACCACCGGTTTTCCGGGATAGTCTACTTTTCGCAGATGCAGGTAAGTAGACCCGACAGGTGCCGACTGAGCACTCCGTTGTCATTTTTGAGCAATTTAGGCGAGGGGTCATCCTGATCAGGAGGCGCAACGGGATGTACCAGCGGTTGTCCAGTCAAGCATGGATCCTTTGGCTCCTGTGGCTTGCTATCCTGTGGCAGTGCCACTGGATCAGCGGAGGTGCGCGACGGGAAGTGAGTGGAGAGTTATGGGATAGCTAACTCAATCACTGTGCACGCACATAGGATTCCTGTTTACGATACGCAGCGCACATCAGTGCCAAGCGACTGCAGTGTGAAAGCAACAGCGGCTTGTCCTGCGTGTTTCGGCGTGCGATCAATAAGGGTGACCAGGTACACAGCGTCGAGGCTTGAAGACTGATTTTGAAATATTTGAGGCTGTCGGCGTCGACTGACCTGCACGTGTTGCAACCAAGAACAATACAAGATGAACGGAATCGTCAGTCCTAACAAGAGTCCTACAAGGAGATAGTTATTGACGAGATTGCGGAAGGGAAAGAAAAAGCAAGTGGAGAGAGAAAGGAGACGTCAGCAGTAGCTTGCTTTCTCTTACTCGCCCTGCTGAATGCAGCAAGTAAGGTGGCCCGGATGATAGCACTACGTGACAGCCTGTGTGGTCTGTAAAAAGACCGTTCAGCTGTAGCACCCTTCCGGTGCCTAGCTACCATGCCTCCCGAAGGAAGCACGAGGGCTGGGATACTGCCAGGTTGCCCAAGTCCAGACAGGGGAAGTCGAGAGGCAAGGCCGGGTTCGAACCAAGGACCTTCCGGTCAGTAGATTCGCGCTCTAACCACTTGAGCCATCTCGCCGTATCTGTAAATGTTATCTGTAAACATGTAGTTCATCCTTCTATGTGAGCGGGGATACTGCCAGTGTTCCCAGGCCTAGAGAGGAGGAAAACTGGGTCCTCAACTCAAGCTTTTGGCTCAAAAGACTGACCGGAAGACAGCGGTGTTCGACAGGGAACGCCAATGTATTCCCCTTCTTGAAGAACAATTGCCACACATGCTCCAACCAGGAAACTATGTTGATTAGACGTCTACACATTGACCAACTTCGTATAAGAGAATCTGAGTGTCGCACGGACGCCCTCCAGTATAGCTCAATGGGTCACGCAGGGACACAAGCTGTTACTTCACGGTAAGGTCCAGTTTTTTTTTCGTGACGGCCTTGCTTTTAATTGAGCTCTAACACCTTTGTCCCTTTATTTTCAGCTACTGCATGTCCTCCACCTTCAACTGTGCATTGTGTGACGTACACTGTCCCACAAGACAGCATCTGCAAGCCCACGAAGCGGGAAAACGACACATAGCGAACTGCTTTCGGTTCTCAGTTTGTAACGGAATTAGCGTCGTCGGACAGGATTGCTCGTCAATCCCAGAGCCTAAGAAGCTCACCCCAGTCAAGTCTTCGCTCTCATCACTTAAAATGAGTAGACAGGTTCACCCTGGAGCAAGCCTGCCCTCAGATTCGGTAGCTGACTTCGAAGTTAATTCATCTGAGAGGAAAACTCTCGGTCCTGTCGGATCAACTTATTGCGAATTCTGCAATGTTCATCTTAACTCAAGCGATCAGTTACGGGATCATCTGGCCGGACAAAAGCATCTGAAAAAAGTGAAAAGCAATTCTTCGGCATCGTTGCAGAACCACGTCGCTACGATCACTTCACTGCCTGAATTCTCGCCAAAGACCGATATGACTGTGAGGAGTGGTTAGCGCATTTTGTTTCACTGGTGCCTTGAGAAATAACTTATCTGCTGCTTTGTTTGTTAAGTGGTGAAAGTAGCTGTAATAGTCTTCCACTTCCTTGTAGCGGTTTTTTTATCTCTTCGGCCCACAGATATTGGAGTAACCTAAATCGTTTTAATGAGGCTGTTCTAGCCTGAAAAAAACGTTTCCTTGTAAGCCCTTTGTTTACCTATTGATAAACGTGCCAAACCGTAGTACTTTATGATCTAGAGTTCGGAAAGCTACCATCACTTAATCTGTATGAGCCCTGCGAGTTCCACGACACCGATTTACTAGGTTGGATTGTCGGTTATTCCCTAGTTAGCTCTCTGTATGAAAAAGTTTGAAATCAGAAGGAATAGTGAGCGAAAAAGTCAGGCGATTGGTTATAAAAGACAAGTTTAAACTACTGAAGCGGCACCGAATAAAACATTTTGATTCTTAATTGTGTGACAGCTCGTGATTCGAATATGAAAAGTTGGAAGTACATAAATGGGGTTATTGTGGAAAGGTATTTGTATGGTTTGGCCGCCCAAATAGGGTCCAACAGTGACAGCTGACTTCCCTATTTATTTGCATATCTGCGGTTGGCCTGTCTATAATTTCACTTTCGTGTGGTAAGTTAGTAGTTTCTTTTAGTCCATCCCACAACTACTTATTCGTCCAATTTTATTCCACTGTCAAACACAGTAGTATCGGACACAGATCCCATCTGCGCTCACCATCCTTTCACTTTGTAAATCCTGCTAATCGTTCAGCTGTAACAACCTGTGGGTTCTAGTTGCTGTGCGACCCGAGGGAAGCACTAGGACCGAGATACAGCCAGGTCGCCCAAGCTTAGACAGGAACAGTTGAGCTGCCGGTCAGTAGTTTCGCATTTTAACCATCGAGCTATTTTGCTCTGTACGTTCTCTGTTTAGTTCTCAAGCGAGGTACAGTCGTGAGCTAAAAGGAACACCCCCGTCAAAGTAGATTCTTCCTAACGCGGATTAGCTATGTCTTAGCTCGGTTCTGGATGTCTCCCTTACGGACCGGCCGGTCATTTCCTGACAAAACTCATGTTTATCTGGATTTTGTGATGGAGCACATTAATAAAGATATTATGAGAATTATTATGTTTATAATTATTGTGTCCTTTGCCGGTAAACCACAACACCCTTTATTCACTGGCTTATCTGAAATTTGAGTTTTTGTCCTTCTGCCAATATTACGCGCTCGAATGTCCATCGCGACACATCCGAAACAATGATGAGGCGCCTCTCAACTTCTAATAATAAGTTTGCTTCTCTTTTAAAAACGAGACACAAGGTAAGTACATTAAAGCTTATGGACTTTGATACTTTCAGTCTTGCCAGTAGGTCCCGATCATTCAGATATAGTTTTAAAAGGTACTGGTTTGCTGTTCTTTCATCGACTGTCTTCTCGGTAGATTTTTTTGTTCTCCGCGCATCGAACAGTTTGCCAACTTCAACCGGAGAATTTACTTTTCCATTCAATTGTATCAATCTAAGCTTAACAAACTTGCGCGAAGCATTTTAAGGGACTGTTAATCTGTAATAAACGGTCACTTGTTGAACAAGGCCTACAGGTTACGTTTTTTTTACACACTTGAGGTAAGAGAACCGCAAGGCGGTGTAGCGAACAGTTAGGTAGAACAGTATATGTCGTGACATTCTACCTTGCCAGATAAACTTGCTCATGTATGAGTTCGGGAGCGTGTACATTGAAAGCGGAGAACTGTGAATTTTTGGATGAGAATAGACAATAAGTATAGTGCCATTCGTTCATCATCACCGATGCTTATCCGCCGTGTAAGTCGGAAACACGAGGGTTGAGACACTGCCACGTTGCTCAAGCCTAGCCTAGGTCAACAGAAAACCCAAAGTTGGGTTCGGATCACGGACCTTGCTGTCAAGTGAGCTATCTCGAGCTCAACCTTTGTGGTGTATTTATATGTGATTTATATTCTAATAGAGCCGTAGTGTGGGTTTGGGAGCTTCTCGGTCAGTAGTTCTTTATGAATAAGTAAAGGTTCTTTTGGGTTAGGGGTTGCGAAGACGTCGGGCGGGTGTGTTTGGGTGTCATGGAATTTTGTGTCGGAATTTGTCCTCTTTATATCGGGGGAACGTTTGCCTCGGGTGAACGTATATTCCCCTAACACTGACACACCCGTGTTGAAGACCTCTCGCAAACCATGGTTCTTCAAAATTAACGCAGGTCCTAGCGTGTGCAACAGAATAACGACTGAGCACTTGGCATGCAAATCACTTGCTTCATTTTTCCCAGGTGGTCGAAGAAAGTCACCTGGTCAAACGATGGACTCGCTTTTAAACACCACCAGAGTAAGGAATTACGAATTCCTTACTACAGCCAAATGTGCAATGCTTTGATAGTGCTGGAAGTCGTGCGTCCCGGATATCGTTCCGCACAGGCACAAGGCAACAGTTAACTCGCCTTAGTTCTGCAGTCTGTGTTCAGAGCTGACAAGCTGATTTCGCACCGCCGCTCGTAATGCTTAAGTCATGGTGGCTTCAAGTGACTTTAACCTACTCCGGAATTCACATAGTCATCTATCAGTTTGGAAGAGACGTAACCACGTATATGAGTAACCTTACTCACCGGTGCGCTAGTTTTGGGAGTGCCCAGACATATCTGTCGATATACCGTAGGCTGTCTCTTTTACACCACTTTTTGTCGTCTCGACAACTAGTCTCTGCCAACTTGTCTTTTTATTTTTGGTGCCGCTTATTCCCTTAGATCTCCGGATCGAAGCGCATGCTTCATTTGCCTGTTTGCGAATTTTTCTAGACTTTCATTTTCTTTGATATTCAGGTACCTCCGGATCTTCTTGGCACGTGCATGGATGCAAAACACGATTCTGCACTCGATCTTACGAAATTCCGAGACAATGCATCGCCCGTAAATTCGCCAGTTGTCTGCTTGAGCAAATTCGTCGCAAACTGTCGACAATGTTTGGGTCCGATATGGCCAGGCGTGACGTTTTTACAACATGAAGTGAGTTTGGACTGCCTGAACAACACTATCATTTCGGCCCCTTTTCTTGTACGTTTAGTGTCTTGGGGATAATCGCTAAGAACCAGGTGATTTCCCTCCTGCAGAGAGCTACAGTTACTCTCGCTTCTTGTGCGTACGATTCTCAAAGCCCTAGGAATATTATACGTACCAGGTGGAGTGCTACAGTTGAAAGAAAACTAAGTTGTCTCCACCGCTCTTGTGATTCGGCGTTTCCACTAAATCTGGTGTACTCACAAGTGCCGAAGTGGTATACAAGGTGGTGTTTGAAACGCAGCGGTTTTGCTCGCTATCACCTGGATTTTTGAGAAGTCTTTTCAGATGAGTACGCGTTGAGTGCTTTAGTGTGCTGCAGGCATTTATTTACTGTTCACGCTGTTTTTGCAACGTAAAAAAGGACAGCACTTGCTTGTTGTTGGCTGTTTCCCAGTTCAGGAAGTTGCAGTCTTCCTAATATATATGTAACGTTTGAATTCAGGGTCGATGGGAATCTCCACAATGGATGTTGTTGATCCAGTGTGTAGTTGTGAATCACGGCTTGCATAGTGACTGGATATCATGCTTCAGTTCTTTCCAACATTCCAACATTTCGATGGCCATTGACTACTTTGTTAACGAATTCTTCCTACTTTTTGGATGTCTTCCAAACGTTCATGTAAACTGGGCGTCCGTCTAAGTCACGTGCTCTACATCACTTCACTCTCCGTGAGCAACTAACGCCTGATCTCCATTTCTCTGCAAATATTAAAACTAGTGAAAGCTCACTTGAAAGAGTTGAAATTAACTGTGTGTTGGAAAAACTGCGAATAGGAGGGGTTACTTCTAATTGTAGCGCATGTCGTTTATTGGAGTATAGCGATAAATATTTCAACTTAACTGAGCAGTGAGCTCAAAACTCTGTTGAAGAACATTTTTTGCAAGTCATCAGCCACGGGACTGTTTTGTACCGTTTGCAGCTCAGCTACGTTTGTTGGCCATCGGTCTGGTCCCCAAACAGGGGAGCAGTGATCAATTCGTCGTTCCAGGCTGGGATACTGTAAGTTCATGTGGGGGACATTTTGAGATTCCTATCAAGATGTCGAAAAATTATTACTTGACAGAAGGTACACTTGTATAATGACCCGAGTGTGCTCTAATGTTCAAAAGAACTGTTCGATCTGCCAGATTGCAAACCGTGAACTTATTTCCTCCAAACCCGTTCGCCCACACTCCCTAACCTGGTATGTATTTATGTAAGGTGGAAAGTGCTGACCATCAATCAGTGGCTTGACGTTTTTTTCACGTCAACTTCCCTTTTCAGCTTGTCATATTTCGACACAATCTGAACTTTTAAAATGGCATTCCGGTCTAATTGTTAGTTCGCGGTGGCCTTGGGGATGCTGCCTCGTAAATGTTTTCTTGGCCTCACAATACTGCATGAAGTTGTGTACACTTTTCATCCCGTGTTCAGCTGTCTTCTAGTGGATCAGCATCCTTTTCGGCCAGTAAATAGTGCTTTTCTTCAATATATGTCAATCAGACATGTGGGCGTGCTGTCGTTGACGTCATTCTCTAGATTTCTTACCACGCTTGATTCACTAACGGTATTTTCTCGACGTGTTGAATCAGGCGGACACCCTGGTTTTCGCCTCTGAACTATCAACCGATTGTGTTCTTCGTTTGGAAGATCAAAACGACGGTTGGTTTCGCGTTGGTATTCATTTGGTCACCGCCTTGCTGACTGCTAACCGTGATGCATCTTGCAATCCCACATCGGCCATATGGATCTGCTCGAAGACGGAAGTGGGTCCGGATCCGGGTCTGTTTCGCTCTTTCCGTTTTCCGTAAGAACGAAATTGGCCTGCATTTTTATTTATGATCTGTTTCAATTCCTATTTGAGCGGTCGGTTTCGACAGCCACACCATAGTGTTGCTTTTCCTACGAAATAATATGCCGGTATAGACGTAACTTGGTTATTCTCCAGTTCATGTATCCTGTTTTGCCTGACATTTCAACGCACCCTTTTGTATGAACTGCAAATGATTTTGTGACTGCCTACGTAATGGTTGGTACTGTGCGTAGTGTTTATAAAGTTTCATCCAGTTGTCACCCTATGATCGATTTATTCACTTGTCCTTGTCACTCCGATACCTAATTAAGTTCGCCATTTTTGAAGGGAGGTGGCAGAGAAGCTATTATTCAGCTGTGTAACCGTGAGATTACTATGCAACCGTATTGTGCTGTTGCATTCGTTCATAACGGTGCACTGTTTCTTTTTTTAACCACCAAGTATGGCACATTTGACATACTTTTCGTTTTCCCCCAGGACTGACTGACTTTATTCATCTAAGTGATACCACGTGTTCTGCTTTCGCTACAATTACTGGCCTAGTCGTTTATGCCAAAACTCACACATGACGCAAACTTGTGAACCTTTATGTATACGCCTGCATTTATATAAGCACTTGGCTTAATATAGTAGGGGTAATTGTCGGGATGTGTTGAATTGTCTGTGTACAAGACATCTTATGCCCTAAAGTTGGCCTTTCAGGGCCTCATCATTGGGGACGGATTTAAAAAAAACAACCAGCTAGACAAAAGGCAGCAGGTCATAATACTACGGTTAATCGCAATATGAGGTGGTTTGGTGATAAAATCATACTGTCTTCCACAAGGGAATTGTGTGCAGAGACGACCAGCATGTCCACATTCATGAAAGCAGCGATACTGCCTTGTCCGAGGTAAGACGGGTTAGAAAAGGTCAGCCTAAGAAGCCGCATGTTCCAGTCGCCCAACGGTTGATCGCCCGTGATCGCTGGCGAATTATCTTATATGGGGCTCTCTCGTATTATTTCCTCAGTGATCGTCGGGAGAGAAATTCGTGGTACTCACGCTGGCTTTCGCCCTTTTACCGAATGCTTCCATAATAATTTTGCGTCGAGACAAGTTCTTGAACAGCGCCATTCTTTCAGACATCCAAATTTGGTCATTTTTCTTGATCTGACGTCTGCTTTTGACTCTCTCGGTCTTCAGAAACTATGGTGGTGCCCGACGATCAAAGGTATCCCTTCTAAATTTTTATCTCCAATGTGGACACTGTATGCGAACTTCTGTGGGCTCGTACGTGTATACAGCAAACTGTCACCTGAGTTCACCCCATCCAGTGGCCTATTCAAGACCGCTGCCTCACTACCATTCACCAACTTTGTTTTTGATGTGCTCCTTGAAACTTCTCTACCTGTCTCTAAAATCGGGGGGATCGAAATGCTCCCGGAGCGCTTGTTCACAAACATTGAGTATGCGGATGATATTGTTCTCCTTGGTTCGGACCCTTCAAAGACGCAAACCTAAATGAATGTGTCGCACGGTTTGGTACGTAGAGTGTTTCTACAGGACGACGGGATCAGACCTAAAGGCCATGCTTGCAGATGTGATAGATAACTTTATTTACCGGGACAGTTAAGTAAATTCCAGTGGGATAACCAGGGCAGCTTTTGCCAACCTCCGACACCTATGGCGCCAGCATGGCGTTAGTTTGCTTGTCAAGGCAGATTGTACACTGCGGCGGTGCAATCCATACTGCTTTATGGGTCAGAAATGTGACCTCCACGCGCACAGGACGTACAAAATCTGTCAGTGTTTGACCATCGGTGTCTGCGAAGCATTGGTTGGGTGTGGTGGGAACGTCGGATTAGGAATGCTGAGTTACGTGAGATGGTTTTATGAATTCTCCCACGACAGATGAGTTACACACAATTCATAGGTTACTCCGTTGGGACAGGTACTTCACATGCCAGGTGACTGTGTGCCTCTCTGGGCTCTTTCACCCTGCTGTGTGCTGAGCCAAAGCCACCGATAGGTGGACGGCTTATCACCCGAAAAAAGTGGTATGATTGCACTAACCAGTAAAATGAGTAGGGTTGACAACTGTCGCCTTCCTGGATGGAGTCCTCGGGACTGAACTCAACAGCGGCAGACGTTGCTCAATCACGTAGTCACTGTCGTTCTATCGCCGTCAACGCTTAGCTGCCCAGTTTCCCGCTTCTTCAAATAATAGACTGATTCAGTATCAACTGACTGTCAATGCCATCGCTTTTATTGCTTGAGTGTATCTCCCCCACTATCTCTTTTTCCAGTAACTAACCGGAACCGACGTGTCTGTGGCACATGCTTTGTAGCTGATAGACTGACTGAATTGATTATTGAAATTATCTTCCATTTTAGCCAGTATGCTCACTCGAGGAAAACAAACAAGAGAACATAAGATTCGGGAATTTGATAGTAATCTTCAAAAATACCTGTTTCGACTAGTTGAGAAAGACAATTTCCATGATTGAAGTTCAAAATTGTATGGAATGCAACTGAGAAAGGGATATGTGATCATCAAATTCTTTGAAGCTGTCCTTAGTATTGAAGACAGTCCAGAGTAGCAAGTAGCTTATTCGCTGAGCTTGGCGATTTTTCATATCCACAACACGCAGATCATTAACTCCCATCGATGAGGAAGCGTTTGCAAAAGAACTGTCAGACTCAGGACCAGCTGTGCAATATGAGGTACCATCATTCCCTGCTGTATAAATCCAAAATTGCGCACCAGTCACAAAATGTCCGTCATACTTATCCATTTTTCATTACACATCAGTACAACTCGTCACCAAGCCAGTAAATGCCAGGAAGACACCACTGTCACAAGCAATGTACATATGTGACCTTCTTTCTCACTGTACATTGCAATTCTGTCCTGTTTCAGGTCGTACATGCTCACCAGTTTGCTACTAAGCTTCGCCAACATGCATTCGATTTTTTGCCAATACTGCGGTCAGTTCGACTACGTAGGATATATGACCAGACAGGTTTTGTTGGACAACTAAGCTGTTTTTATCCTATTTTAATGAATGGACGGAAATTTTATACTGAACTTTATATTGAATCATGCAACACCCTCATCCGCCCTTCTGTAATGGCAGTTTTTACCCCTCTTATCATTGCTTGTTGCAGTTAGGTTTTACTGTTGAAACGTAATTGCATAAAGGCGATTTCCGTGGAGCGGAATCGTAAAAAAGGGGTAAAAAGGTTCTATAGTCACCTTAAATGGTTATTCACAACGAGGGTGGATTTCATTCAAATGCGCCTTCCATTGGTATACTTCTCAACTGTTCCTCTTGTATATCTTGTTCAATTAATGTATTATTCTGAGAGGTTGCCACTCTGTCGTTTTCAGGCCGACCAATCAACGAAGTATTCAGTGCCCCACGCTTCGGGTCATACAACTTCCGTGTGTGAGCAGCAATCTCTCAGAATATGACCTTATAATTACTGATCCGGGTAAGTGTTCGAGGGTTTCTCTTTTTTAGTCAAGTGATTTTAGTCTCTTCGTTAACCCGGTACCTGATTGCCTCACATGTGATACAAATGGTTGGCATTGATCGGCACTTGAACATTTTAGATTGGGCAGTGGTTACATAAAAAAAAACTAAAACTGCTCAGCTGTAACACCCCTTCGGTGCCTAGCTACCATCCCAGCCGGAGGAAGCATGAGGGCTGGGATACTGCCAGGTTGCCCAAGCCTAGACAGGGGAAGTCGAGAGGCAGAGGTCGGGTTCGAACCACGGACCTTTCGGTCAGTAAATTCGCGCTCTAACCACTTGAGCCATCTATCTCTGGAAAGTTGCAACACCCCGGGCATGACTTTCTCAAAACCTTTTGAGTGTCTGACAGGAAAAGCTGCTCATGTACAGTATAATCACAGTTCTGACGAAAGATTTACTAGTCCACCCTGGCCAGTGACGGATGTGCTGACAAACTGAGTGGATACACTAGCAAGTTTGGCAGTCACCTAATCCTCGGCTTTCCTCTATTCAAACCATCGTCTTCAGTGCGCTACATTCTCCATCGGCACCACAACTAAACACAGATACGCTTTTAAATTTTGTTCTTATGCGAATCTTTAATTGGGATGAAAGCTGTCTGCAGCGTATCATCTCTGTGTGTATTGTGTGTGTGTGTGGGATTTCAATCCGCCTTGTCTTCTGCTGTAGAAACTCCTCACGTATGGTATGTCCACAACGTAGGTTCACTAGTTTGGTCTTTGTTTTACTTCATTGACAGGAAGGTTATCGTCCTGGTGCCGGAGAGATATTCACCTACTGTAGGCTTTTGCAGCAACCAAGTTTGAGTGTTCGTGAAGCAACAACAACAACCGAAACAGGCCACCAAATTACGTGAAATTAATGCGTTTATCTTTGCTGCATTAGCAAGTCGGATGACGCATTATTCGGCGATAATTACTCGACAGGAAATATCCGTTTGTTATTCCGGTAGAAATATATTGATAAAACGACAAACACAAGGCCTACAAAGACCGGGGTCGGTGACTTATTCAAGGCTCCCATGAATGACTGTATCCTGATTGCTCAAACGCTAGTATACCCGAGTCTGTCTTCCTCTTCTGTTCGCCTTCAGTATCAGGTGTGCGCACTCACCAATACATGCTTCACTCTGCTGTTGCATGTGAAACTTGAACGGTATGGCGTGTATTTTGTGACCTCGCAGTCTATCACAGTGAGCAACTACGCGAAGTCTACAGTGATACACAATCTATTTAGGTGGTTTTGTATTGCACCAGACGAAAAACTGTCTACGTGACGTTCGTTTCGGTTTCATGCCGAAATCCTGTTCCCCATACTGTTTAAAGAGTACTTGCTGTGGTTCTCAGGCTGTTTTTCTCAAGTAGCATGCTGTCTGCCAGGTAGTCACAGATAGCAGTCAGGTAGTCATTCACAGTATCCCACCTGAGCAGCCATAATGCCCAGTTACTGTCCAGTACACGCGCGTTTTTCTCCGTCTCAGTTAAATAGATCATGACAATCATGAGCGTGCTGTCTATCTTGGTAGCTTTATCTGTCCCGGCGATCTTGCCAAATATGATATTTCCATCTGGATTGGAAAGGCCAGACCAGCTTTCGTGAACCTGCATCGCCTGTGACGTAGGTGTGGCATCAGCCTATCTATCAAGGGTCGAGTTTACAATGCTGTGGTGCGCTCCGTATTATGTGGGTCAGAAACCTGGCCACTGCGCGCTGAGGACGTGGAGAGACCATCGATTTCTTCGGAGCATTGCTCGAGTGTGATGAGAACACCAGATCAGTTATGCTGAAGTACGTCGAATGGTTTTCGGCAGAAATAAACTCCCACGATAGATGAACTAATCACACTCCATAGCTTGCGCTGGCTTTGCAGCGTTTTCCGTATACCAGTCAACCACTTCTTTTCGCACAAACACGTGAAGGTGGAAGCGAGCCACGGGAGGTCAAACAATGACTCCACAGCGAGGTATGAAAGCCATTACCAGCAAACTCAGCTTAGCTGGTCATTGCCGTCTCCTCATGAAGTGCATTGACAACCCTGTTTTTACGCATCAATTATATCAGCTCCCGCCTCCAATGCGCAGCTACCTCATCCATAAATCACCGGTGAACGAAACTGTGGCAACTATGACCACTGTACTGCAAATGCGTGGTTTTTTACAACCGATGATGACGTGGGATGAATGATCGTCCTCCAGTTTATGATCCAAATCTGGTGTGCATCAATGTTTTAATTTTTTTTCTAGCACACTTGCTGAAAATGACAAATTCGGCAAACATTTGGAATCCGTCTGGTACGAGTAATTCAACAAAGTATGAATTGGAGGACTAAAAGAGAAACCGTATAATGAGTGGACGATCTTCTTTGCCCCGACTTTCATACTGATATGTACTCGTTACAGCGAAACCCTTCTTTAGAGGCGACTTTTTTCACGAGGTGACGGTTTTCCTCGGTCCACTAGATGCTTATCTAAAGGGGAATCAGTGTAATGGTGCACGGTAGAAACCGGATCTATGAAGATGTCAAGTCTATTTGTGTATCCGTGAATCTAGCTTTTTTAGAAAGCGAAAATACACGCACTCACATTTGCTAATAACCACTCACCACTAAACGGTTCTTGTGTTTCAGTCAACTGGCTAAAGTCACACTCATGACATCCGATTCCCGGGAATTCACAGTTCACTCGAATTTTTGTGGGAAACTTAATGGTATCCATATTTCACTGTTTACTTCCCCTAGTTTACCCGTGTCCACTCATACTCACCTGTTTTTTTATTTTCATACTTGGACCGAATGATTCTGTAATTTTGCATACTTTCGTGTTTCTTCGCATCCCTGTTCGGTTGAGCTTCACTAGTATCACATCTATCTGCTTGTCTTTCTTACAGATCAATATTGCAATCAGCTCTCAGAAATGGTGCTCAAGAGAAATCAAGTTTGTTGTATTATTATTCAGGATGCTGGTGCCTTGGCCTCGCATTTTGGACTATGCACTGCCCTGCAGCAATATATGCAAAGCGCTCCGTTAGGTGAACGTGGAAGGGTTAGTTCTTGTCATTTCCGACTGCCATCAGCAGTAGAATTAGTATTTATATCATTTGTAGTAATACTATCTTGATACCAACATTTTTACCATGAACGCATGTCAGGTACTATGTAACCTTTTAATCCTATCGCAGCAAAGTATCAGCTTTAATTGTGAATTGCCGAAAAAGGTAACTGACAAAATTTCTGCAGTACAGTCCTCATGAATAGTCCCATTCTTGGAACCATTTCGAGCGGAAACGGAATGTATCGGGCCGATCAGACCTTCCGAGCGGTTTCTTTTTGGGCACCCGGTGACGTTTTATGGAACCGGACACACTGAAACGTGCCCTGGGTCACAAGTCCACATTGCACGTCCCCAATTATATGATCTGCTGTGATGGGAAATCTCACGACCATTGTCCGGGTACTATGAGCGTGAACACACCATGGAAGCCGTGTACGTTTCTTGACCATACACGGTTGTATATAATTGGCCAGTCTCATAGGCACCATGCAGTTGGAAGGAGCCGTTGGGTGTGAGATACTGCCAGATTGCCCGAACCTAGACTAGGCCGATAGAAAAGCCAGAGCTGGTTCCGAATCATGAACTTTCTGGTCAGTGGTTTTGCGCCTTAATCGCTGGGCTATCTCGGCTCGTTAAAACTAGTCAGATAGAATCTGCAGCTTGCATGAATGTGGAGAGAACAATAAACCATTCATCCTTCTGACGCACCTCCACTCTGTGGGAAGGAAGCCCTATGAAATCTCAGCGCTGCCATACCCCCAGATCATTCACGTCGTGGAAGAAGCATTTGATGTGTCGCGGGATCTAATCCTCGATATCACGCTTCAGCCTTTGATCTGGTCTGTTTGCAACTAAACTCACACAGGCAGCAACCATACTTATAGCTTTACATTATAGCTCACAGCAAGCACGGATAGAAGAACATCATGCAAACGCACGGCGCTTTATGGCTAGACATGTACCGTAGCGAAGGCATATACGTTTGAATGAGTTACTTCGTCCTTTTTATGCGTGCTAGTGTAACAGATGGATAGGATTGGACATGAGTGGCGATAGCGGATTACCAAAGTAAATATGAAAGCAATTTGATTGCCACGAACTATGTTCTCCCAACGTCCACTACCTTCAAACAACATGATGTTCGTTCGGAATCATTCCCGCTTCTCACTTACTCTAGCTGTTCCGTTGGATTTGGAAACCTAGTGTTGGGCTTCCTGTGTTTACTGTACCTTTTAAGCATACAGTTGTGTGAGGTTGTTTTTCAATTAATTGGGGATCTGTTTGTTGTTGTTGTGCCATGTGTCTTCAGCCTCAGATCAACTGGTTTCGGTCCTTCGACTGCTGTTCATTTTCACAGAAGGGATAGGATTTCCTAAAACCAGGTAATGTTTTTCCCCTTCCATCCCATAGATAATATGCTTCTCGAGTGCTCCCCTTCCCAGTGGCTGCCTGTTCAATGCATTCCGATTGGTCCACTTTTTTCCAACCTGTTAACCGGTGTCCAGATTTCACTTTACTCACTCACAGCTGGGCGAGCTGCAATGTTTTCAAATTCATATGGTTGTATTTCTTCATCAAGTCGACTATTTTTTGAACAAAATCATGTATTTTTACCGCTCTTCCATCCGTCGTGCCTGGTAGAAGTTTTTCGCTCTCATATACTTAATCCTTCTCCATTTCGGACGGTCGATGGACCAGTGTGAAAAGATCTTTTCCTTTGAGTTTTTTTAAAGTTTTCCTTCTTTCTAGAAAACTGTTTATTCTTCCTACTATTGCTTCCATTTTGCCTTTAAACGATAGATTGATCAATGGAAAGTCTGTGTTTTACATCTCGTAGTACAGAGCTCAATAACCGCTTTGTTAGCTGCCGTCCAATCGTTTCCAGGGTTTTTTCTTATGCTGCACTTTCATTTAGGCACACGTCATAAGTTTCTGAGTCGTACTGTACTGATGCTTCCCACTGCCTTCATTTTTAGCCTGTGCAATAGTTTTCGTTGGAAGACACTGCTCTACCGACAAGATATAGTTTAATGATTTTCAACGACAGTGCTTAGGCTAGCGCCAAACATAACTAAACAGGATAGATCGTCAGCATGGGGGTCGAACCTAAACTGATGCACTGAGTACTCCCTCTACTGTGGAAGCCGCTCTACTTCTCCCATATATTTGTTCTGACACGGACGGATTCGATGCCAGTGTTCGGCTTTTCTGTTTCATCTGAGTTTTCACATTAAAGTAGTTGGGTTACTCGCTGGAACTCCAGTCTATTGTCCTCCATTTACTGCGGACCAACAGAATCGCTCTGTCAGAACAGGAATACTTGAAACAAGAGTACTGTGAACACAAGTTCAATAAATCCTCCGACGAACAAGACATTCGGGATTTTCCATCTGGTGTAGAGTGCCACCACGTGACCGGGAATTCCTGCCTGCTGAGTTATTGACCGTTCATCGATCGAGCGGTCGTGCCAGTCGCACATCTTTCAAGCGCGAACTTCCTACTCTCTTCAGACCAGACAACTCGGGTGCGTCTAGCACTCGTTAATACTGTAGCGGTAAGACTAGCCTACTAGCCTGCAGGTTGCGTGTTTGAATTGCCCTAGAGATTCGTGAGATGCTGACGATTCCCAGTAAGGATGAAACAGCTGTACAGTGCTTATCAGGATAGATTGGCTTCACCTATGCGATGAAACCTCGGTCGAAGAAATCACTATTTTGCTGAAAAATCAACAAATTCTAGCTAAAGATCACTCGCAGTGTATCCAACATGCATCCATGTTTTTCGCCCTCAAGTACCTGAGAGGACTGAAAGTGAACAAGGTTTCCAGCTGTCCTCTAGTGGACGACAGTTTCCCTCGAATTCCTCTCTAAAACCTACTAGTCGCGTTGCATCAGTTTCACTGATCCGGGCAGATTGTCACAGCTGCTATAAACGACCATCCAAACCAGGTTATGTATGGTGACTTCGGTTGCTTCGCGCCATTAAAATCAGGACAAAAGTTTACCGAAACTGAGCTACCGGGTTAAAGTGTGGTGAGGCGAAATCATGACCAACTTCTTCCAGGAAGGCTTGAAACGAGCGGAGATGTAACTAATGCCTCCTGGTGAAGTTTACCACGGCTGTTTCCACATCTAGGATGGTATCCAGAGACTGTCCGCAAAGCACTTATTCACTTAAACATGCGACCGTGCAAACGAACTTGTCTTAACGGGTGTCTACGAATCCATCTCTCCCATCGGACACAATGCTTTCTCCATCGGCTGCTACATGCCCAAGTCGGTTTCAGTACATTTTGTGGTTTGACGATGTTTTTCGTACCTCTGCGAAGACACCTTCGCTTGTCGACCCTTGTGTGCTGCAAGACCTTGGTTCCATTAGTGTTTTGTTCGAAGCGCCTATGGAAAGAAATGGCTTGAGCGCCAGCACCAAGCCTTTAGACCTCTTCTATAGAAGACCAGTCAAAGCTGTGCAATTGTCTGCTGGCTCTGTTGAACACCTGTGTGGGCTTACACTGTCGCGCGTCCTTAACCAACCATAGCGTTGTGTCACCGCGATCGGTCACGAAACGGTTGCAACGAAACCGCTTGTCTCAGTGTACAACGCAACCCACCTAAGCTAATTAAATTTACTTGCATCATTTGTGTAATATATCCAACACCAGCACCTTCCTGGCTCCGAAATCGATAGGTTACTGTCAGGGAATGAACTGCGTGCGATCATTGATTACCAGACTTACGGCTTAGAAACGCTTGAGACGACATTCGAATGTGGTTTTTGGGACACTCAGTGCCGTGGACCGCTTGTTATATGACCCAAAGCTAGTCCTTGAAAGGCACGTCTCTCATGCAAAAGCATACCCACCTGCGAAAGGTCAGATTTACCCACTGAGAGTGATCCTGCTAGCTTTTTGTTAGCTTAACCGGTAATATTTGCCGTACTTACTCATAGGGCTGAATAACCCAAATCTTGCAAATACATAAGAAGCAAGAAATTTCTGAGTTCACATATATGGTTACAAAAAACTGTGTCGAGTCATAGATATTGTAAATTATCGGTAGCATGATTGTGCCCTTAGCAAACTGAAGTCCCGCAAAGGTCATCTGACACGTCAAGAGTAGCGTAGTTGAAAATTCAGCAAGGAGTGTGTGAGCCAGTTGGAATAGTACAGACGTGCGAATGGGTGTATCAAATACTGAAACAAAAGAATGAAGTTCCACTTAATCTGGACTAGTTTACCTCAGTTGATTGTTATGTTTATAAAATTACCAATCACACGCTGTTGTTTAAGTTCAATTCTCCTTTTCTACGAATAAGTGGGACTGGATGTGTGTGATCACACTGTAGCTTATGTATATGATACTTTTTCGAGCAAGCTCTTCATTTGATTAGGTAATCTTCGACGCATGGAGTTTTTCCTATTGCGACCTTTCCTCGAAGAAAAGCCCTCTCAGAACCGAGCACGAGACTCTCTAATTCCTGAATGCCTGGCCTACTCCTTAATAGGACACAGTGCCATGGAAGTGCAACATACCTTTGGCCCAGAATTAATGACCGAATATGATTTCAAAGAGTTTGTCATCGGTGCAGATTGTATACATCAGTCAATCACGTTAATGGACTATTTTTGACTGGAATCCACTCAGTCCCTACATAAGCCGTAGCTACACACACAATACCATTGGTTAGAACTGTTTATATATATATATATATCATTAGTGCAGCCCGATCTGAGGACTTCGTGTCCGAATGGACAGCCGCTACATTTCCTTGTCTCGATTGGTATTATGGGCTGACGTTTAACCCGAGTACTGCTGGCTATGCTCTGAGAAGCTCAGCCCAGAATATATTGCAGTATTTTTAATGTCATCTGTATTTATTAGGGTTTCCCATCACTGAGTGATGGGACGGGCCTACTACTCCGGAACAGTTTTTCTGCCTATTCCATAACAAAGTAGGTGAACCAAAATAATGGCGCCTGGGAAATAAGATAACTGTTCTACGACTCACAACTGATGACCTCATCAACCTCTGTGCCGCTTTGGGAATTTTCTGTAAGGCTTAGTGATATCACCAAATCAAATTTCTGGTTGAATCAGTGTCCCGACCTGAAACTGCCACTTTGACGTGGTGGTCAGGCTTGAGTGCCGCTATGATCCATCGGGCTACCCTGGCTGGGACATCGTTCCACAAGGTGTAACCATGCCAAGAAGGCCAGAGAGGAGCAGTCAGGCCAAGAGCAGTGAGACGAGGTGGTCCTCTGCAATAAGCGTGCGTGCATAGTAGCGTGTTTCCCCCAGAAGTTCAGTGCCCTTCAAGAAAGCAGCGATGCTACCTTCCCTCTGAGGAAAGACGGGTTAAGAAAGTTCGGCCCTAAACCCACACACTCCGATGACCCAACGACTTATCTTGACCGCCGGCGCATTATCCAATACGGTCGAAATACTTTTAAAACCAAAGAGTGGTGCTGTTCAAAAGGCACCTGCTGTACAGGACCGCATCAGTAGGAGACAGTAGTGCTCTATTCCCTGTACCCTCGAGTTACGCCAACCCCGAGAAGGTTCTCCAAAGATAACTCAACTGCCCGCAACCTAGCGGGTCAGACTTTTGAGTCAGAGGCTAGCAGCAGGGTACTCGAACCAAACCCAATATCCTCCCATTGCCCTGTGGGTCAGACTTTTGACTCAAACGCTCAAGTTGGTGTACCTCGAATAAATCCCCCTTCCTAGGCCTGGGGAATATCATTTTCCCGCCGCACACCTCTTTGTTTACCGATGTTCATCCCCAGCCACTTCCTACCACTTAATCAAGCGTTGCTGTGTCATTTGACTTTCAGTTATCTGACCGATGTGTCTTACGCACTCCGCTGCCTGTTAACAATAAACAAAACAACACCTTGCTAAATCCATGTGATCATTTCTACATAGAAGCTTTTATCGTCCGTACTGTATGTCAAATTGGCAAACAGGTAATGCTCGCCGGAACCTTAACTCCGTTAAAATTGATGTATGTTTTGTCTCCAAAACAGGCATACAAGGCCCAAGCGTGTTTATGCATCTCGAAACGCCAACGACGAACTCAGCTCTTCCACATTTCTCCCTCTGTGTCCGGTGATACGGAATCGATGACCCCTGGAATATATGATGTGGAAGTTGCATTCAGCCCCAGATCTGGAGGTGTTTTGGTGGATTGAATCCCAGTGAACAGTTGCCTTTTCACCGTCCGGTTACCCAGCTCAATCAAGCTCAATGCCCCTGGATATCAAAACCGGTGTCTGTTTGTAGTGTAAGCGTATATGCCAACGGACTGCATTTCTGACGCTGAGAAGTATCGAGGGTTATCTGGAGCTCATTCACCGAGCAAGAAGCACTGACCTTGTGATGCCTCCGGGTGATATGCATGCCCAAGTCGGTTGTCTCTTAGCTCCTTCGAATCACATCTGAGCGGTCGATTCAGACTCGATGCCTGTGTTGATCATCAACTGTTTCTGGCCAGTACGAAATTTCAGCACAAACGTTTGCTTCGCGTAACCTGAAAGCCACGAAATGCAAGTCACCCGTGGACTCAGTTGTATCAGGTGACCATTAGCCAACGGTGGCGAGCCAAAATTCAAGACTACCGCTCATTCTGGGGCACTTAACTTGATTCCGATCACACTATAGTGCGTGCACGTCTTAGGGTTCGTTTCCCATCAGGCCTTTGCAAGTCAACCAGAAGCATGCCAATCCAACATCTTCAAAGAACTACCATAGCTCAACAGTACGGGTCCGAGCTAGCTCAACAGGAAGCACGAGGGCTGAGATACTGCCAGATTGCCCAGGAAGTTGAGAGGCTCAACGCCTTTCTAAAACAAACCAATATAGTACCGGTGGAAGGACATGGCCACAGAATCTTCACCTGTATCCTGGTCAAGGCATTAAATGAAAGGAGGAAGACCTTTTTAGCGATGTCATTCATTAGCAAACATCAACTAAGCACTGACAACCTACTGGACAGGAAAGTACACGTCTCATGCACATAGTTTTTAAACACTGAACGTTCTCGCGTGTCCTCTCTGACTTTCACGGATATTCATTGGCCATTAGACAATTGTAAACGAACACTACAGAGTAATTCCGCAAGCTTCACCATCCATTAGACGTGGGGCGGAGCTTCGACACGACCACAGGCTATTCACATGCGTCATCAGTAGTATACGCCGTCAAACCGAAAGTCAGCACGCAGGTGAAGCACGGCAAACGGCGTTCAGTGCTGCCTGTCCGATTTCTCCGTTATAACCAAATAACCACTATATATCGTCGAGATCGCTGATTGATTCCATGAAATTCTTACCAGGAGGCAACGGGTACGACGGCGCACGCAAAACCCTCAAACACCAAAAATAAAGATCTTGGAGAAGGACCAAGGGCTCTGGTGGACATTGAAAGCTCGGGAGTTGAAGAAGACTTTTCTACCGGAAACAGCCGTGCCCTCCATCAACTGATAAGACCGAATTGCCCTAGAATGCAACGGTCATTGGAACGGTAGATGAAAATGCGGCTCGTTAATTCACTCGCAAAAATGTCTATTGGAAAGATGTGCCGAACACTTCGAAGAACAGTTTAACTGGCCTACTGCAACACAGTCTGTGGAGATAGTACATACGAGCGAATGGAATGTAAATTTCACTCACCCAGCGAAAGAAGAAATGAAGAACGAAATATCCATATTAAACCTCCAGGGTCTGTATCCACTTCAAATAAGGCGGAGATTCCCCGACGACTTCTCTGACAAAACTGATTGGTGCGACTTGGAGTAAAGAGCAAGAGACTGCAGAATGTTGCACATCGAAAGTTATTCCTATCTCCAAAAAGGGTCCGCGGACGCTGTGTGAAAACCACTGTGGCATCCAAGGGGTTCTCTCTGGGCTCATCCTTCGCAGGTTGACTGAACACAGGGAGAAACATGTCAGTGAAAACCAAGCAATGTTCCGTCCAGCAAGAAGATGCGTCGGTTAAATTTTCACCCCTTGACAGATTCCGGAACAGTGAATCTGTTTCCAGCAATCAACAATGGTTGTGTCCCTTGATCTGAAAGCTGCCTTTGACTCTGTGGACCGTCAGGCACTTGGGCAGTGTCTATGGAGCAAAGGTGTCTTCCATAGTTTCTTGACCCTCTTTAATGGGCTGTACTCCAACTCCCGCGGACGTGCGAAAATCTATTGAAACTTTCACCTGAGTTCACCACATCAAGTGGTATCAGGCACAACTGTCCTCTTTCACCTTCCCTCTTCAAATTGATACGCCATTGGTACGATTATGGTAGACTCACTACCAACCTCTAAGGCCTGTGGAGTCGAAGTGCGCACGGGGCGTCCGCTCACAAATATCGAGTACGCAGACGACATAGTTCTCCGACTGCATCATAATGCAAACAATGGGAAACAGTCCAACTAATTCTTCCTCAAGGTTTGGAATATGCTTCACACCTACAGAGTGCTGCTGCAAGACTGGGTGGGCTCGAACCCTAAGCTCATGCTTGCTGATGAGCAAATTGAGGTAGTAGACAAACTTGTCTGCCTGTGCAGCTGTATCATTGCTGATGGCTCGCAACAAATGAGGTTTCCACCGGGATTGGGAAGGCCAGATCTGCTTTGGTGAACATGCATTACCTGCGGCTTATGTGTGACAGGCTGTCCTTCAGGGTTCCAGTTTAGAATGCTGTGGTGCGCTGCATATTATTATGCGGGTCAGAAACCTGGCTGCTTCGCGTTGGGGACGTGAAAAGACTTTCAGTGTTTGACCGTCGATATCTTTGGAGTATTGCCCGGAACATGAGATCAGTAAGCTATCAGTTCTGCACGAATCAGTGCATGGAACAGCGTAAACGAGTTCAGTGGACAAGTTCTAGGCGACTGCATGAAGAATGATGTCTACATAATTATCAAAGGAGGTTACCTAAAGCGCGAATGATGTCCGATAAACACCACGCCGCCGATGGTTTCTTCTTTCTCCGTACGTCCTCGATCCACTCATAATTTCATGAAATAAAGGTTTCATAAACTAGTTCAGAGGAGTTTTTCATGTCGACGGCCCAGCCGGATAAGTTGCGTGATGGCTTGGCTCTGACGGCTATTTTCGTTAAGATATTCACCCATATGATAATGTGATTGTGCTGCGTCTTTTCCACGTAAGGCCTCAAAACGTACCTTTTGGCAATTTGAGACACGTATATGAAAGTAGTTTCTGGCAGCCTTCGAACAGACAAGTGTAATGCGTCCGTTTGGCCTATTTCATCCGATAGTTCCTTCAGTTTTCATTATTTGCAGAAAGGTACCCATAGGTCACCTGGTACTGGTGTAACGGTGGATACTACTGATGAGGCGTGTGAGTAGTACGTCTTCTCGTAAATCCGCTTTGTGTCTCTTGAAAAGTGAGATCTGTTACGGAATTGGCGGAGTCTCTTTGTAGCATTTGCCTGGATTTGAGTAACAGTCAATGAATATCCAGAAAAGTTCAGGAAGACGCGTTCAAGGAGAAGGTGGATATCCAGTGTTGTAAACGAGATGCATATGAGAGTTTCGCTCCTCTGTTCAATAGTCTGTAACTGTTAAGTTGTTCTCAAATAGACAACTCCGCAGCGAAGGCCTTCTTCCTTTCACTGTTAGCACGTTCGTAACAGGGTGAGAACTTGTAATGCCAGGTAGTGTATAAATTCCGAATTACACTACGTCGGGTCGCCATACTGCGTCTTCCAGAAGATGCAATCCATCATTCCAACTATCGTTTTCTCATCGCGTCTCCTAGCTGCAGATGGATGAGTCGGACTCCGTTAACACACATACAAACAGTACCTGGCTGCGTCACAGTCATTGGGTGGTAAAATATACTTCGTATTTTGTGACAAATGTTCACACGGCATCCAGAGACAGTCATACTTAATTTGACGGATGTTCATCCGCCGGTTTTGAGCCGACAACGCCGACAAAATGTACGTATATTTTAACGCATAGGATAGATGTGCGGTAAACTTGATTTGGTTTGACTAACTACAACACATGTTGATGCTCCGGTATACCGTATGGCTAGTAACTTAGAAGTACTAGTATTCTGGCGCGACACCGTTGAAGCAAGTCTTCCGTGTAAAGATCCAATGAGACGCATGTCCACAAATATCTCCAATATCGTCTTGAAATGCGACATACCTGCTTATGCGTACCCAGGAATGAGCTACGCGTGGGTATTTTTTGGCGAAATTATTCTTACTGCTCGGCGTTCACCCACATTCCGCAGTGATATTGATTCCTCCCCTCAGTGTTTATCAATTTACAGGCATTCTTCTGACCTCAAGTTTACACGATTAGCCTTGATTTCAGAGTATTTCATAAGTGTACATTCTTTTTTCGTGAGTTATGGCCTGATGTTCTCTGGGCAGAGGATAAAGCGAAAAGATCACCAAAGACAGCGTACTTCGAGACTATGCAGTTGGTTTAGAACAAGCTAAAACTTTTCGTGCAACGTTTTCACTTGTAACTGATGTCCGTAAAAGATGTCGGTGCTCAAGACTGGCGTGGACGGGCAACACAAAGATGCCGTACTAAATGATATAGATAAACCACACCGAGGGATACACTGTACTCGGAAAATGAAGACATTTCTATTGTTTTCCGCCTGGACGGAGTAAGAAACCAACCGGAAACTCCAATATCCATAGCCATTGTCTGTCAGAGAGCCACTGTAACATCAAAGAGAGCATTTCTGTTAGACTCCTGACCACCTTCTGTTGGAGTGTGATAACATGATGAGCGAAGTTGGCTTCATGTGTGTTTCCGAGTTCAAAACAACCCAACTGCAACGTAAATAACCTACAGCAGCTAAATGAACCGAGTTCATTCGACATAAGGCACGCTGTTGTACAGCGTTCTGTCAGCACTAAATATAAAAGCCCCAAGTATTAAGGAACGTAGCGCAGTAATGCAACTTGAACAAAAGTACTAGATCAAAGGGCAAGTGTTTGATAGAAACTCTCATTTTACTTTTCAGATTCAATGTGCTTTCCCCTGCTACATCTTCCTTTCGAGTCCGCCGGATTCACTGAAGCATTGTGTTGCTCCAAGTGGTCTGGGTTGAGTTTCTTCAAACAATAACACTTGCGGTAAACTAAGTGACCATTTTTTTAAACTTTCGCCAGGAAGCCTTTCGGTCAAATTAGTAATGGGTGTTACATAAAAACAACTCTTCTCCACATTAGCTTACCTTCTGTAGCGGATTCTTTACTCTGGAACTGACCGTCAATCTAACTTTGCACTGTTTTTCTCCGAGTTGTTCTACATGAGCTTCGACATGTGTGCCTATCCAGTTTTCGACATCATAGGCGAAATTGCGTTTCCCATCCGCTTTTACCACATGTACGTCTTGGTCGATAGTTCCTGGAGTAAGGTATGTAACGGCCGTTGTTAACTATGAGCTCAAAAAAGCCCCTCACCGAACATATGCATTTAACACTCCAGTAAAATAAATAGCGGTCTTTTCCAAAAAAAACGCAAGTTCCGATTTCGGACATTTAACATACGGTTTACTATTCCTTGAATTAGAATTGCTAGGTGATACAATGCAAAACGCACTGGTCTCGTTACTGCGCCCTAATTACTGAGATCAATTAACTTCCAAGTCGATAAATATGAACAAACAGTAGAACAACTCGAAGTGCGACACTCCTCGGATTTTTCCTACAAGCCTTTACAGGGGTGGGCCTTCACATGCACAAGGCACGCATTTAGTACATTGGACACAGAAACGAGAGTACTGTACCACTCTGTAACACCATCCATCACAAATGGTTGCTCTGTATATTCACTGTGACACTTGACTCTCCACCGGTGGATATCAGAAGAGTAAGGATACTGACCACAGTCCTGGCTTGAGGTAAACGAGACTTAGAGCTAAATGAACCTGATACCGGTTGAGCTCGCGACATCCAATGATTGCACACTTTTCATCCGGAGGCAGCCTTCTTTAAACAATGTTTCAAGTAACCTGGCTTGATCAGTGTTCTGGCCTGCGTAACTTCTAATTTGTTCACTTAACTTTGGTAATGAAATCCGACCGCTGGCATTATGCATTATGGGTACAACCGCCATGTCGGCTGTCCAGATGAAACTATGAACGCATACAGACTGTCCTGTCAGTTTATGTAACAGATAATCTGGGAAATTCAAAAGTGCTAGGACTTCATATGCGGAATTTGGCTGAAGTATAACTAGCTACCATACTGAAGCAAGATTGATCATTAATTTTTCCTTTGATCAAAAGACAGAATTGAAAAGCTAATTGTGCGAATATGTCTGGACATTAAAATGATCCTATGGTATACTGTACCCACTATCCATTGGTGTCTTACCACTGCACTCGTCGGACGACTGCATATTCATAGAGTGTTCCACGGGCTCAGAAAGGAAACCCATTTCCAAAGCACAGTTCGCGGTAGCATTTATCTGGTGCCTCCCACAACGATTTCACAACGCTTGCAATTCTTGAATAGACTTGAAACCGTAAAACAACTGCTACGATAACGTATTTTACACAACCACAAACGGAACACTGACTAGCGTACCTAGAAATCCCCAGTCTGTGGTGATGACGAAATGCTGTCCAATCTTGGGTTTGATTGGAATGTGCGAACCACCGACTGTTTGGACGGATATCATCCACTGGAACAAAAGAAATAACGATCAGTTTGCATCAAAATCACGAATAACATTACTACAAGACAGGCCTTTATTGAAGAATCCTGAACTAGTAGAGAAAGTGAGATTGTGTTGCAAGATTATTTTTTTAAGACTGAGAGAATGTTACTCCAACTCTCTATGTAATGAGCTAATGTCGATATTAAGCGTTAAGTCCATTTTTATTCTACTCTAGTTGTCTGTGTTTCTGATGATACTAATTAGTCTACACTTGCTGGTATTTTCTTATTAGCATGAACTAATGCTCACCTTGAGCAAACGGTTATATGGGACGGTTACCAGGTAACTCATGAAAACGTACCTAGGTTCATGTAACGTCAGAGCGTTGAGTAGCACCTAGCTGATCGAACCGAAATGTGGATCTTAACCTCTTCGGTACCGTTGGGACACAAACATTCAGAGTATAGAGAGAAAGCCTCGATCATTTGTGTTCGCTTCTCGAATGACCTACCAAACTGCGTGCTGTGACAGCTAGTAAAGGATCAATACCGTGGCAACGCGCTAATCATGTGGCGGTGAAATGCAATCTACTTGGGTGCGACTGTGATATGGACCGGTTGTAGGAGGGCACCAGGTGATTGGCCTCCCGGTGGGCGGCCATTTCGACAGCATGTAGCCAGCCAAGATCACTGACCACGTAGAGCATACGAACGCAAGCGCATATATGAATGAATAGAACGTAGAATAGCGAGCACGCTCAGGAGTCCAACCTACTTTGTAGACAAGTTAAGTTAACCTTTTGTGACCCAACAACGGAACATAAATGAAATGGACCAAATTGTCTTTTGGTTAGCGGTTGAAAGTGTTCTTTTCCGTTTAGCATACATGGTTTTTGTGTTGTTATTCAACTTGACCCATTCAATCAAATGTTAAAACCCTATGTTGTTTGTACGGAAGCCTTGTTGAGGAATGTCAGGAAGGGTGGGGATGGATGAATCAGTCACCCAAATAAATCTTATTGCTTAACAGTAGTTTCACTTAATTTGCGTGAAAATGGACTACACTAAAGAGACAGCTACACTCCGAACCCAAGAAATTTACCGCTGAGTGGATAGATATACTGTACAGTTTCCTGAAAGGAACGGGATAGTTTCGGCTAATTCATTTCTACTGTCATCCCACCTTTTCTTCAGAAATGAGACAAGGCATGACATTTATCCCCGTGGATCTGTGGGATGATAGAGCGTTCAAAGTGTTCAAGTTTAGCTGTTTTTTTTATCTCCGGTAGTTAACAAGCTTGACAATTGGACTTTCCGGAAAAAGCTGTGACTTTTGAATATCGCAACAAACCGTAAGACGCATTTTGACTCTACCGAAAACCACTTGCATAAGATGCCTAGGAACTCCCCGATAGTCTGCTAACAATTGAGTCCTTTCTGAAATGGATTCATCGAATTTCTGTCAGTTGTAGTTCTTAGCTGAACACTAACACTTTCGTCATTGGTGATAAAAGGTCACCTGCAGAGTGATTTGTCGTAATAAGAGACTCAAGTGAACATCAGTTGCGTTTCTTGTCTGTGATAGCTAAGCGACAGTAGGCATTACTGATTCACTGATGTCAGAGATGATGATGACTACGCACGTCCCGTTAGTAACCATCTTGAGTCTAATGTACTGCACAAAGACTCCCCGGGTCCCGTGTAGAACAAGATACAGAAAAATTCATTTGGACCAAACACCAGTTGCGTAAGGTTGGAAAAATCTATTCAACAGTCCAGTGGAGATTTCGCCGCTCTTGAAATTCATAATGTGGGCGCGATCCCGAACTTCCTTCAATTTCACTATAAACAAAAGTTCAGTTGAGTCTTCCGCTAACATCGAGGTAATTTGCAAATGAGCAACGTACTCCACCTTTACATCATTCATGGTGGAAATAGAAAACAAAGTTTCCATATCTCGTCCCGTTTCAACCATTTTTCTGCGGAAGATTGAGTTATATGACAATACATTCAAACGTTTGCAAACGGTCGAATGCATTTTCCCTCTGTTCATGTTCTAAGTTTCCTGTGTCAGTTATTTTATTTTCATTGGAGAAGAAATCTCCACTTCTCTGTTACATTCCCAGGATTTCCAGTCATCTTGTAAACTACCAAATTTCCCGACTTGTACTAGTTTCCCAAATAAAGAAACCCCTCACCCAGAGCACTGTATAAATGGCAAGTTAGGTATTTTCCCTAAGTCCAGACTTCAGTCGTTCTAAACGGATATTCAGACCGAGTACAAGATCTACGCAAGCAATCCACCTGAAGTTGGAGGGATCGACTTCAGTTTTTCTACTTCTGTGAGAACTCTATCAAGATCACTTTGGTGGTCGCAAAATCTAGTCAGAATTTCGCCAGGGCTGAGTCACAGACCCGTAATATTATAAAGCAAATCATTGGAACTGCCGCCAATCTCTTTGTGGAAAGGGTTAAAGTAGCTGTGATCGAGCGTATTCGATCGGAAAAATTTCACACAGAAAATGATTAGTTGCACAAAAGAATAACTAGCGAGTTGCTCCCCATAGATTTTCCACTGACGCATGCTACAAAGCGTGTAAATTAGGCGGGACAGGTGTAATCGTTTGGCTATTGATATCACTTTCGTTTGAGCAGTCCTCCTTCTGTCATGGCGCAACTAACCTGGTTAGTTCACACAAAAGAGGGAAAGCAGTGGATTGGAGTTTTTCTCTTGTTAAAACAGTACAGCAGTACATATCCCTGGCCCTACTAGAATGTGACCACGTGTACCAGTGACTGTGAGGTGATCGAGTCATGACAACTCCATCAGCGACTTTTGATTCACCAGAGGATTGAAAGATAATTTCAGCCACAAATGAAGACCAGCCGGCGAAATAGCGTTTTAACTGTTACATGGGGTCGCTGGTCTATGCGAATATTCGAAAGCAGACACAGGACCGCACTGAAACAGCGATGGTGACAACACACGAAGTGAGACAAATTTCGATTTAGATAAAAACTCAACAGGGCCGGTAACACAGAATCGTTCTGCTAAAACAATTATATGCTTGAAAAATGTCTCTCTTATACAAGCGCTCCCCTCAAAATATTTACCTAGGATTATATTCTGCATAAAGTTCCACTGATCACGTAAAATAGCAACCCTAGGATTAGTCCTACCCAATATGTGGCTCCATATAACAGAATTAGGAAAAAACGTGTGCGAAGTTGGAACGTCGACCTTTATTTCTTGCGCTTTTTCTCCTCAGATACTGGAACGATATAGGTTATACCTCATCTTCCTGTGCTGGGTGCCTGGAAAATAAGAGGTCTGGAAGTGCCCGAATAAGACACAGTGACTTAAATTAGGTTCCGGCTGCAAAACGAAACCATTGCAGCCCAACAAGTTGTTGATGGAATTCCACCACAAATAAGGTGAGGTTCTGCTAAACAATACTAATAGTCGATGTATTTGATTACGTCTGACGAACCACTATCGGAGTAAGTACAGAGGTTGGTTCGTGGGAGTAGCTATAATCGGAGTGTGGGAAAACAAACCACTTGGAATGATAGTCAATACCTGTACCAGCTGACGACTAAAATATCGAACGGATAATTATCCAAGTTTATGGTGTGGTGCAGCTAGACAATTGGTTAGATTATAGCTTGATAATAGCATGTCATGAGATTCAGCTTTCAGATACTAGGCCGTATAACAGACAGCTTTGGGGTGAAATAAAAGAAATGAAAAGGTGGTGCAACAGCTTCAAAGCTGTCTGACGACTTTTGTCAATAAAACAGCTCTAAGACTCACCTGAGGGAAACTGGCGATGTCTGTCAGACGTTGGTAGCACTGATCTGGTGGTAAGGCAATCACTGCCTCCCGACTGGCAAGTGATCCGTCCGAAGAAATGGACAACCGACTAAGCACAGCCACAGCCAACACAAATATTGCCAGTAAAACTTTCATTAGTGTCAGAGTTGTGAACTATGCCCAACCGCCTCAACAAATCGATCGAGAACGAATGTCATACATCCTACATTCACCCGATTGGCTGATTTGTAGGTCAAGTAGCATTTGACCAATCAAAAAAGGCTGAGTACCTCCGACGGAGTTGAATATTCCCAGTCCACCGATAGAACAATGTGATATGGGCGTTAAAGTTTTCCATTGTCTGGTCGTGCATACATGGAACGTCCTCCTAGAATATGACATTAACAATATCGTTGGGGTTGTAGGTATTTCTGCGTATAGAGATCAATCATTGGAATGTTGGGTTCTCACGTTAGAAACAATTGATATCGTTGGGGTTGTAGATATTTCTGCGTATAGAGATCAATCATTAGAATGTTGGGTTCTCACGTTAGAAACAATTATTTAAGAATACCTGACGAAAAGACATTTGCCTAGACCAGTAGCACTGTATATAGATAGAAACTAAAAGTTCGAACCTTGTTCTTTTGGCTAGAAATGTAGTGTGAGACGTTCGTACAACAACATCCTCCACGGCTGTGTTGCATTAGTAAATAATCTCATATTCCGTAAATTTCCTGCATGGACTTTGCTTGATATAAGCGCGTATGAACGACACACCTGGGGAATACACGGTGACGAGTTCCAACACAGTATGAATTTTTATGACATATTAGACAAAAAAGATCTGCATAAATAGTAATCTGGGTACGGTTTGTCAGGGAAAGTCTAAGTGAAAATGAATATTCGGAGTAATCACCAGGCCGAAGACTGGACGGAAAAAAGATCCCGACAGTAGACAAAAAGCCCATATCCATTCAACTGCCAATTAACCGTGCACTGGCTTCAAATAAGGAACTGGTCACCTGAAAACTTGTATGAGGTAGACAATCAACATAGAAAAATTGAGGATGCGGTTCAGCAACAGCAGGCGGCCCCAACTCTTCTCAAGAGTAGTGCGATTTTTTTCATTGGTCACCTTCAAAATTGAGTATTACACAAACTATGTGAGTCGCACGACTTGGCGTTACTATTAGAAGACCGAATAGCGTCTACCGGCTCGTGACAGGATTGAACAGGCCAGAAAGATGACAAGCATAATCAATCATTTGACCGGTATGGGCTGCAGGGTCAACTAGCACGATTACGGTACTCGGAAGGAAAGCCCCCTTGACGCGCCAAAAATACCTCGACTCAAAAATAGATGTACTACGGAATGGCTAAGTGCTTCAGCTCGAGAAAGGCACAAGTACTTTCTACGGTGTTTGGGTGGCATAATGTCTGAAACCAGACACAATTGTGACCTTCATCTCGGTCATAAGACCACCAACAGCCAACTCATTCGGTGAAGAATTGAGACATAGACAAGTAGAGAATGGTTTCGGAGAATGTATAATTGTGTGATTGTATTAATACTCTTAATTTCCGATGTGACCTACAACTATTATCTTTTTATATCTCAGTTTGCTTCTTTGTCTGAAAAAGGAATGTCGGGAGAATGAAATTTGGCAATAGGCGTAGGTTTAACCACATGGCAGTTTGATGTTCACGCAATACAGGTTAGAATGAAGTAGAAGCTCATCTTCATCAACGACAACAGTACATCAATGTTTAATACTAATTCTCTGCTTTGGTGCAAAAATAATTTATCTGAAAGCCCCATTCTGAAGAAAGCAATTAAACTGGATCTGGAAGGAATTACTGCTAGCCTACCACAATAATTACGCGGTGTCTACTCCTGTGGATACTCACCTGGGCAGTCTGGATAGAAACTGACAAGAGCGCCAGTGTCATCGATCAGAAGCCATTTCTTGCAACGTCTCCAACCAGACACAGTGGGGATCATGCGGTGCACCCCCCGGGAGACGAGTCACATCAATAGCACGCGGACAGTTGGTAATCACTTTCATATCTCTACCAGGTCAAAGGTTGGTCACGCCTCTGTTTGCGACACCCAGAAGTGGACACGAAAACAGCACTCTATTCGGCAAACGAAGGTTTGGCATGCATAATACATGGCCTAGCCAGCGCAGCTTCTGGGCTGAACAAATTATTCGGCCGAAGTCGACTTTGCACAACCGAACGCTCGTTTTCTGATTGCTTCATTGTGGATTCGCTGACGCCAGTCTACACGAATTATGCTTCTGAAACGAGAGTGGTCAAAGACCTGAAGACGTCTCAGTTCCACCATCCTACAACAAAACAGCCCGTACTGTGGACTGAAACATGCGTCCCTTGAGATTCTGGAATATGCAGCTTTGTCTCCTAGCAAAGCAGCTACCTAACTTGGAAGGGAATTCCGGTGCTTCTCAGCACTAGTCATAAAGTTGATGGGAGTTCTTGACAGCCCATCATTCATGTCTTACTTTCTTGGGCTTATCAGTTAGACCTGGTCTCCGAGTTTCTGTCAGGTATATTTCCTAATTGAACACACGATTGTACGTATGTTGCGATAAGAATGCACTTGCGGATTAAGTTTGTGTCGGCGGGGAAATTAGCTGAAACGCATCAGAATCTCCCGTCTGCAGTACGCTTCCGGTGATTATGCTGCACAAAGGCCTCCTCATATATCATTTGGAACGATATTCAGACGTCTGACTCCCTATCGCTTAGGCCTTCGGGTAGCGTATTCCCTTCATCCAAGCACTCTGGTTGCGATGTCTCATATCTACAGAGTTCTCTAGCCCTTTTCACCTTCAAACGACTACCTCTGGAAAAAACGGTTATGGTGCATTAGAAAAGAGAAAAAGTATGAGCACTTTAACGTTACTTTTCGGTTAACAACTTCAACCTAAATTCCCACCACAGCTCTACCGTTTGCAGTGCATCGAAGTATTGGCAGCAAGGGTGTGTTAACTGGTTGTTGATCGGGTGGCTGTTGATCTGTTCGTAAAGCTCGGCGACTGGCTTGCAAATGTTACCAATCGCTGCTCACCAGCAATTCCTTTTGGAATGCAACTAGGTTTGAGTTCATTCACTTATTGTTTTATCTTTTATTATTATTTGGACAAGCATTCGTGAATAGTGTATGTTCCGAGTTTAGAACCAATTAGCAAACTGCCGCAGTAGTTCCTCTGTAAACGGAGCAGTGAGACCTGTTTGAATCATCCACTTTAAAGTTGCCGCAAATGTACCCGAGATTTGTGCAGGTTCTGTAAACGAAGGGATAACTTTCCACTACGCTGACCTCACTTTTCAGTAGCCCGTGGAACAAGGGATGTGAAACCGACATTCATGGGTGACCTCATTTTGGATTGGTCCACCACGCCGAAACTTTAACACAAGGGTACACGAATATGTGTCCAGTGGATTCAGAAGGGCTTGGTAAAAAATCGGTAGTTTTTTTGCTTAGTGGCTATTTTGCTGATAAATCAGAAGACGCAGCGCTACAAAGTTAAAGCAATCCGGAGGAGGTATTTCTGCAGAAACAAAACGACCGAAGAGTGGTTCTTTTAGACTGTTGCCCTCAAAGGGGACTCTGATTCCAAAAAGTCGTAAAACAAGAAGGCGTTCTCTCATAAAGGATATTGCTCAGTTAAATCTTTCTTATTCGCTAACGAGCACTCCGAACATCTGAAGCAGCTGCGATTTAGATCGCCTTCGGAAAGACCTGGAAGATTTATCACTTCAAAGACTCACCAAACACATTTCTCCAATGAATAGGTACTCACTAATGCTAATTGTTCGGCTGAACCGTAGGCTACGGTGATTCCTGTTTAGAGAATACGATTCTCTCAGCTTTGAATTCGAACAGCCGAATATTGTTTAGAGGGAACAATATGCACAAGAGGATGCTCGATAGGAAATCTGTCCAAGTAAATACTGCGTATTGCGGATTGCTCTGGTCACTCGAATTTTTCAGATACGACCAGTGTTATCTGAGCTGCACTCGGGTTTTTAGAAAAACTGAGAAGGATCACAACAAACATTGATTCATGGTCATTCGGCTTCCAGTACCTGGAGAATGTCCGTGGCCTCGAACCTGTTGTGCTGGGATCTGTGGAGCTTCATAAGCCGCGTTAACCGGTGTTGGGAGTAAATATAAAGCAACAGTATCCGTTTTGTGCTGTGCATGATGTTTCAAACAGGTTCAGCCAGTCTTGACAAAATCAGCCTGTGTGCAACATCAGAACATGGCCAATAGTGCTTATGCGTGGCAGAAAACGGAAGTGAACGTTTAAGATTCTAGAAAAGACGGAATTAGGATATAAGATAGATGGAAACTCGGTGTATTTGATGAGCCCCAAGAAAATTCAGACGGGTTGTAGGCTTTCGCAGGATTTTCAGCACACTTATGAGTAGTGTGATCTGACATGGCCGAAACACCTTTAGAGCAAACTCCCCGCCCGGTGTCGGTAGGTCCCATGGGTATTTTTTCCCAACTGAAACTGCTGGAATTTAAGGTGACTTTACGTGTGAAATCTAGGAAGGCTATTGAATTCAGCTTTTCAAAACTTATATGAAATGTTAAATATGAATATCCGAGAACTACTGGGCCGTGGGGACTGATTGAATTTCCCGTCTCATCGGACAATGTATGCTTGTAGTCAGTTCTCCAAAATTATACATTCAGTTCGTTAGAACCCCCATTAGTTTTCCAGTAAGGATTCAAACATCAGTTCCTATAAAAGGCGTTTTGTAAACTGACATTTACGCAACTGCTTCGGAAGAATACATAAGTTCTTTACAGTGCTCCCTCATTAAAAGAAAATACAATTTGAAGGACACTATAGCGCCAGATAGCCTCGTTATTGCATGGTGCGTTCAGCATTCTTTCGTAAGCTACGTTCCTCTGAGAAACGATTCGGAGAATCAGAATTTTGTGACTAAAATTTTCCAGACTTCGTAGCGATCGAGCACGAAACATTCTACTTCCACTGGGTAGCGATCAATCATAAATAAAATACCACTCCACCGATTGACAGTTGTGTACACGATATTGACTCCATTCTCCTAGCTGAACACGGCAAAAAGTTCGAAATCCGCATCCAAAACAAACCAAGTATTGACAAATAATCGTCATTGTATGACTGAATACAGTTCACGTAATCGACTTAGCCTGTGGCATGGCAGTAGAGGTTCATCTACGGAACTGCTCGTCGGTCATCGAAAAGACGAAGGCAGTGAGATCCTGTGAAGCAGGACGGCCATTTCAATGTATGGGAGGTAACAAATTGCATGAGCTTATCGAATGACATTACCATTTCTGTTAGCTTCCATTTTAGACTGTGACATGAGTCAGCTCGGTGAGGTTACACTAAGGGAAATGCCAGCTCCAATTTTTGGACTCTGCAGCGTCTAAAAAACTCCTAAGTTGCCAATTGGTCTAGTCTTTTCCGATTGTGCGTGTAAATTACAAACTAAACCGTTCCAAAACCGTCCTATATCAGTTTTCAACGCCACGCCATTCGGGATAATACTCGGGGAACTAAGATATTTCATATTCACACACTACCAAACCCCTCTAGTATCCATTTTCAAACAATAATTTGGGAGAAGTTGGAGTTATATGCGGAAAACGAATAAACATTGAGTTAAAGGGTTGGTCTAGGGCAGAAATCCGCTTTGGATTTTGAGATTCTCTTACTTCACGTGTTTGTTTTCTTCGTAGTTCCATAACACAATTCTGGGGCACTTCGTTGCGGTCTTCATGTCAGTTTGTTGTCATTCACTATGCGGTCGTAATTCGGACTGTCATCTTGATAATTCCAAGAATCCTCCATTGTGGGAAGATGAGTACCTATTACCTAATGAGAAACATGGACACTTTGGCCTAACGAACTCAGCATTATCACACTTCTTTAAGTTAGTGACCCAACCACAGAGGGATGATTTCCAGCTCCTCGTTTTGCACCAGAGAATCAGAACATGCTTGTTTTCCACGGGTAGCAAAGTGTACGCGTCCCGATTGCTGAAAAAGTTGTCCCTAGTGGAGAGTAGGGAATACGGTAATTTAAGAGATGCTATGATCTCCATTTCGGAGTCGCCCTTTTCCAGTAAGGTTCGCGGCGTTAATATAGTGGGGTCCCTTTGAAGCCTGCTGCGCTTGAAGAGTCACTCGCATATCGGCAGCACCATTATTGCGGTCATCTTTAAAGGATCTAGGCAGGAGCCCACAACATATGTAGAGTTAGAGTAGCCTCTCCCCACCAACGAAACTAATGGAGAGTGTACATAACTTTGGTTGAGTGAAGTATGAGCTTTTCGTGGAAAACCAGATATTATCCCCTTCCGCATGAGAGTCCTCCCCTTCAAAGGACCTTCCGATTACAATGGAAGACGGAAATAAAGGGCACGGCATGAATCGAATTACCCATAAGCTTGAGTAGACACAAAATACTTAATTGACTAGTTTGATAGTTAAGTAATAAAGAACTAAAAACTATTACGTAATGCATTACTCAGAAGGTTGCTGAAGATTCTTCGACAGCCCTTCTTCGCCCTTCTTGGGACTCATCAGGTAGGCGCAGTCCCCGAGTTTCCGTCAACCTTATGTTCTACTTGAACCCAAATTGGACTGATTTCGATAAATACACTCATTTGAAAATCAGTTTGGTCTTTCGAGAGACTCACCTGGAACCCAGCTGAATCTCTCGTTTGTGATGTTTAGGTCAAATCTACTAGGCATGAAATTGTATCGTCTCAGGAGACTGTAAAGGAGCAGTGAAACGTTTGTCTTACCAAGCACACCACCAGTCAAATATTTTACCTTTATTTATTTATTTCAAAATTAAGAGTTCATCGCTCAGTAGCAGTGGATTCTACCCTGAGGTACTCATGCTTATGAAGTATCGTCTTTAAGCATACTTCCTCGAGTCCTGTGGTCCAAAGTAGCGATCGTACTATTGTGCCGCTGTGTGCAAACGGATGAAAGACAGACTTAACGGGATATCGATTGGTGCCAACATAAACTGCAAGAAGTCAAGAACGCAAAATGAAGAATGATGTGGGAAAACCTTGCTCTTTGTTGTATTGTGATCACACGCTCACGCCGCACACATTTCAGCTGATACCTACCCGCGTTGATTTAACAGTAACTGTCTGAGCTCATCTGATACCTGCCCGCGTTGATTTAACAGTAACTGTCTGAGACGAAATGGTTCGATCCGGAGTACGTTCATTCAGTAGTACGGTTGCAGATTTACTAGCAGAATACCTTAAACGAGACGAACCTACAGGGTTACCAGGGCAGACAGAAGCTAAACTGAGACTGGCGCTCCAGATGATGACGACATTATCGGTCAATATTGAAACTAATTTGAGAAACGCTCCGACATCCAATCAAGTGAGCTTTTCACCAAAGGCGGTTTTCGACTATCCAATTATCAACATTGTTCTAAGCAATATTGCAAACAAAGATCAACCGATCCCAAGCGCCGTCAAGCCAATCATAAGCGAACATGTCTCAGCATTCTACTTCTTCGGGTTTATACCTAATAAGAGTTTATGGTCACCATGCCAATGTGGCTCAGTGCTAATTGTATTCGTTATTACTTCGGAGGATCACCGGGTTAGTTAGGTGTGGCAATCAAATCCGAAAACAAATGCCAACGCATCATTAACGACTGTAATGGCCTCATCTTGGAATGAAATACCATTATGTTGCCCAGAAACTATCCTGCGATGTCCCATAATTAGCGGCCCACTGTAATGCTTGACCAGCGGAATTCACTGAGAAGACGGTACTTCTCCTGGATGACTAAATCTAGTCGATTCCTCGGTACGTTGAAAGATAGCGTTTGGAATCTCGCCAGTGGAAACGATCAACAGTCGAAGCAGAAACGTAAAAACAACGGTAGAGGGAATTAAAAATACATGAATTCAGCAAAACTTGTGCTGGATCGTGGCCAATTTGGAAAATTTACTAATGAAATGAAACAGAGGAAACCGCTGATGCTCAGTTTCGCTTATGGTTGTCAGTGTTTTTCGCGAAATGTTTCCCATAGACCGAAGACGGGTTTTATGGAATCATGGATGCCCTCCAGTTGTCAGTGAACAAACCGGAGAACGACCTCGTGAACAGGATGAGTACCGATCGGATACCACTCACGTCCAATTGATGTAGCGGTGAGAAAAGAATTACTTGAGGGTGAGAAGAGTGCAGACATTATAAATGATGTACGCTGTGCGGATAGGACTGCATGGCTAGTGTCCGATATGGCACTACGAGATAAGGCAACAGTGAAGCGCTGGCTGACAGTGGTGTTTTGGCTGCGGATGGTCGTTTAGCCCGGAAATTCTTATGCAATACAAGACCGTAACTGACCAAATTACTGAAGTCACTTTGTGTGCCGCCCGTGCATAGTTGGATGGACTGGACAGAACGGCACTAAAGAGCATCACACCAAAATGTAATTTTCCCTCAAGTCCAGATACTGGTACAATGTCAGGGTAGAACAAACCTCACAAACACAGGTATGTTTCAGTGAATCAGCGCTTGCGGTTATTAAGGTACACACTTTCATAGTCCTGCCATCACAACTCAATAACGATTTTTTCGATTGGATCGTCTAGACAAACCAGTCCACAAAACAAAATGCGTCACCACAACACAGGATTATGCGGGAGTCCTGGGGTTTTGCCATAGATATCAAATTCTCGGTGTGATCTGGGTGTCACGCTTGTCTGCCTAAAACGACGCGCCCTCGAAAGTATACACAATGAGATCATGGGCGAAACGAACGACATGTAAGATATAAGTTCGCAAATGAAGGTGTGGTAAATTTTGGCGAATCTATCTGTGGTTCAATCCTACCCCACTGTGCACGCATTAAAAAGTTCGTTCTGTCGCCCGCTCAGCTCACAGGTAGTTCGCCATTCCAAGGCCTTGAGACAGGGTATCGGCCTGATGCTCATCAAACAGGCATGGACGCACAAATTAGATTAACTCTCCATTCCACTCTCTTCCCAACGATCTCACAAGCTGGCAAAGTACGTCGGAATCAGTAAATCAATTTTTATTCGATTCACCTCTTCTGTACTGTTCCTCACCGGAACCTAAACTTCCATATATGGTAACCTCACTCATCTACGGTTTTCAAGCTAGCTACCGGTTTCATTGTTTTTGGTTCAAAGGTCTACATATATTCATCCTGTCGATCCCACGTGATTTTCAGTTCAAGTGGTCCAAGTCTACTGAAACACGTGGTAACAAATACTTCTGTTGCATTTACCGATCACCGAACGGAAGTGACACCTATATTTTAGCTTTCATGAACGTCTATTATGAACACACTCTTTAGGTCAAATCAACAGTTCTGCGTTCCCGGCAATTTTATTATCAATAATCCGGAGTGACTAGCTTATTCCTCCAATAAAAATCCTACAAGCCATAGACGGGTTTCTTTTTGTCATCGATTCCATCAACCACCCGTTTCCTTAAGCAACATTGTGACACTGCTCAAACCCCAAGTTTATTCATGAGGATGTATCCTTCTTACGAAGTTCACTCTGCTTCCTGGGTTCGTTTGATCATTGTCACTTGTACGCACTCATTCTCACCCGTAGAACCCACGCATTTCTCTCGTCGTGTTTTCCGACGAAACCATTCTGTTGACCAGGAAAATATGCGCCGATTTTTCAGCTCTTAACCATAGGCAGCTCAAGAGAGCTGTGTTCAAGTTGTGAAGATCGGTGGTTAGAAAACAATCCTGCTTCCTCAACTGCTCCTGTCCAGGCTTGTGCAACCTGGCAGTATATCAGCCCTCAAACCTCCTTCGGGTTGCACGGCAGCGAAGCACACATCTGAAGTATTTTTATTATTCTACCTTGGGAACACTTCACCGGAAATACCTAACTTGTATGGGGTTTGGAGATTCCAATCGAGACTTTGTCCTGTAATTGAAGATAATCATACGCAAAAGCATTGTATGGCCGTTTTACTCTTGTCTGGAAGCATCCAGTGCACGCCTCACGAATGTGTAGACAAATTCGAACCCACCACTTCCAAGCTAATAGTTAGAGCTTGTACCCTTCGGTCACGAGCGGCCGACCAGAAGTGTGGATAGGATATAGCTCCCTTCATCCTTCAGTTTTTGCTGAGTCCCGAATACTCCTGTGGATGGTACGACTCAGCTGGTTCTCTAGTTTTTCAAACCTGTCACACAATTATCACCTGATCGGTTGAACCGAGCGCCTAAGAGTTGGAAGGACCTACTGCAGTGACAGCAGCTAGCACAAACGATATTTGGAATATTCGGAAGGATACAGTTCTCCTAGAGACTTCTTACATGTTACTGTATGACTGAGAAAGTAAAACGGATTACACCATAATTAGCAACGAAGGTTTACCCCATGAATTCGAATACTGTGGCTGCTTCAAAAATGTCGGGCAGACTAGTTAGCAAGATGGTTCAGCGGTTAGAGCGAGGGGTCCGAGGTTCGAACCTGACCTTTGCATCTCGACTTCCCCTCTCTAGGCTTGTGCAACCTGGCAGTAACCCAGCCCTCGTGTTTCTTTCGGGTGGCATGGTAGTTGGGCATTTTTAATTAGGTGGCTAAACTGATTGTGTGTATATAGGCAATGGAAGTGAACTCTTAATTATGTTGTAAATCAACGACCATCAACTGAGCTGCAAAACCGCACAGCGTCTTATGGAGGATCAAGAATATATGTAAGACACTGCTATAGTGTCTGACGATCCGCAGAGGCAAAGGTAGATTTCAAGTCAGATGAGACCGCCACTATTGGTTCCGGAATCTGTCCGAGGGTGAGAATTTGACCGATACATCCTCCAGCAGGACGAAAAAGAGCTTGGCTCTCACGGATCAGCCTCCCTCCCTCTCTGTGTGTGTAATCCACCCACGTGCGAAAGGTGCGACAAGGCGCCACAACTACCAGGCTGATGCCATGGTGGACTTCACACTATTCCAGTAACTTTTATGAAGGAAAGAATGACTGGTGAGTATTCCAAGAATGGATTGGGGTCCCGTGTTTTTCGGAGATAGTTTCATTAGAATCCACTCTCAACGGATCTACTGGAACAGGGTGACCCTTCCAAATTTATGATTCTTATGAGGGCGGTGTGCATGAACTTCCTCGGAGGGGTACGAGTATACGTCAACCGTTCGCCCGAGTTCAAGACAAAGCTGCCCCCTCTCTTGCTATTCAGCTTCAACTTCGTTATTGATGCGCTGCCTGAAATTTCTCTGCCTGTCTCTGAAAACCTGGGGGATCAAAATGCTCCCGGGACGTTCCCTCACAGAAATTAAATATGCGGACGATATAGCTCTCATTGGTTCGGATGCTTCCAAATACAAACCATTTTATATAACCTAAATAATTCTGTTGCACTGTTTGGTATGTGCTTCAGACCTGCAATGTGTAAAGGGCTGCTACAAGACTGGGTGGGACCAAGCTCAAACGTCATGCTTGCAAACGAGCCGGTCGACGTGATTTATTTACCTGGACAGTTGTATAAGTTTCGGCTAACTGACTGAAGATGAGACTACTTCTCAAATCGGGAAGGCCGGAGCAGCTTTTTCCAACCTCCAACACAAATGGCGTCAGCGTGATGTCAGTTTGTCTGTCAAGAGCAGAGTTTACACCGCGGTGGTGCGATCCATACTGTTTTAGGGATCAGAGACGTGGGCTGTAAGCGCAGAGGACATGCGCTAGCTGTCAGTGTTTGACCATCGGTGTCTCCAAAACATTGGTCGGGTCTGGTGGGAACATTGGATTAGTACTGCTGAGGCACGGCAAATGGTTGTAGGAAGAAAGACCTCTTCCACGATAGATGGATTCCTCACGCTTCATAGGTTACGCTGGTTAGGACATGCACTCTGAATACCGAAATGTCGTCAACCTTGCAGAGCTCTTTTCACCGAGCCCTGTACTGAGTGGAAGCGACCAAATGGTGGACGGTGTATGAGCTGGCAACGAAGTATGAGAAACACGAGGGCCGGGATACTGCCAGGTAGCCCAAGCATTGACAGAGGGAGTCGAGATGCAGAGGTCGGGATGAAACCACGAACCTTCCGTTCAGTAAATTCGCGCTCTAACCACTGAGCTACCTCGCCGACTGGACAATGTATGACCTGGGGACGAAGTATGAAAACGCTAACCAGTAAGCTGAGTTGGGTCGACAATCGCCGCGTCCCCAGATGGGGACCCTGGGACTCAAATCACATATGGTTAGTGACATCGGCATATATAGCTTAATCATGCAGTCAACGACAAAGCGATCTCCTTCAATGCATAGCTGTCCAGTTCCCCAAACTAACTGAACGTGCCATGACCTCCAAAGCTTGGTTGTATCTGTCACTTTCCTGTTATCGAGGCTGCATCAACTGGAACCAGCGTTCCCTTGGTACATAGTTTACAGCTAATAAACTGAAAGCCATAATACGATTACCCATAGTACGGGGTGTCGCTGATCTTGATTTAAGTGCTCCTCGAGGAACGAAGTTCCAGCCAGTATAGTCCGTGGGATGGTTGTAGCATACTAACCCGACCACTACGACCAGATGGCAGGTTTAAGTATGGGTAAAATATCGACAACTAGCAGTCGTCACTATTCCTACTTCCCATGAGTACCGTGATTTGTTTGTATATCATAACTCCCTGCAGCAAGTCCACGGTTTTCTGCTCCGGTCTAACGTTGACTGATTCACCAGTAGCTGATGCAGATAGTTTGCACACCTGTCCGTCTCCGCATTAAATTTCGTACCTACTATGCGACAAGACGGCTGAATCAGGGATAAAATTCGGGAATATCGGATGGCAGCGATTATTTTGCTCACCTAATCAAGTAGGATTCCCCTGACCGCCATCTTTTGTCAAAACGTTTTGGTGCATCTTGCTTGATAGTCTGCTGTTTTTGTCTCGAACACGGCCTAACCACGCACTTAAACTTAATTTTGTTGCATGTTCCGCTTTGTCACGTCGTCGGTTAAAGACATCAGGTATACTTTTGATCCGAATCGACCTACCGAACAGACAACCTGCCTTCCGCCACTTACTTTATATACATATATATGTATATAGTAAAAACTAGCGGGACTAGTTTAAGCTGTTCTAGCCCACTCTGGTTAAGATCAGTCGTGAAGCTTAAACGTTCCACCTAGAACGTGGAAAATTGTGAGAATATAACCGTTTGCACAAGCAACCGGTGGCTAAGAAAAAGCAAGCCACATAAACTTTTCCATAAGAAGGAAGGACACGATACAAGAACAATACTATTTATATCTGCAAATAATGAAGTGCACATCGAGGAGCTCAGTCTGAGGTACCCTCATTTAAACGCTTGAAGGGTTCAGAAAAAGAACCTTTTCGGGTTAAGCACAACTTTTCTGTCTGCTGAATGAACGAATCCCTATCCCGTTTCATTGCCTCCGACTTTGCTTTGGTTTCGTAAATCTCAGAAACCAGACGAATAGCATCGTTCTGCAACAGTTAACGGTAAAATAAATAATTGTACCGCAAATTGATAGTTCTTTATAGCACGCTTGCGCTGTCCTTCACTGGTAAATCGCGGATCGGGTTTGCCTAACATGAGAAAAGTTTAACAAGTAAAACTCACCTATCACAGAAAAGTCCGGTCGATCGGTCAAAGGACCCCACTCATTGTTGCTCGGTGGGAGGCGGCGCCTTTGGCAGGGTTAGCAGGATGACAACAAGTGGTAACCAACCTAGCTCGAAACAATCCTCCGGAGGGTAGTATACGACTACAGTGGAAAGAACGAGCCAAAGCTATATTCAACGAAGTAATGTGCGGCATCAGGAGGGACCCAGTTTACATATGCCTGGAAAACATGAAGCGAAAAGTGTTTTGCACTGTGTTACACAATGAGGCCAGTTCTAATCTGAAGGTGGCAGAATTGGTTCCACCTATGAAATATAAGTAAGCATATATATATATATATATATATATATATATATATACATCACTGGAGACTCAGAGGCAAGGTATCCATAATCAACACTTTCAGTGGGACTAGTGTTGGAGCCACTGCCGAGATCATTGGTTATGCTAACCAATGCACTGGTACATCATCATCGACAGCATGATATCGGTATTCAACACTAATGTTTCGCTGCCGTACAACCATGATTTATTTGAAACCCATATTGGGAAGGAGAGAATAAAGATGGATGGAAAGGGGATATAGCGCTGACTTACTACAACCGTTCCGAGGTGCCTACACCTCTAAACACTCATTCAGGTAGTCTATATAGGAACTGACAACAAGAACACTTTTCACATCGATTAGCAGCCACAACTCGCGGCATCTCCAACCAAGTGCAGTGGAGAGCAAGCGGTCCCCATTGTGGAAGGCGAGTAGCACAGACAGTTTCCAGTTATCGCTGATTATGATGCCCTAACTGGGACATGCAGTGTTTGTTCCATCTCCTTGCCAAAGGAACGATTATCCTTCGGCCCACATCCAAGTAAGTATCACCACAATTCCGCCGATCCCGTCGAAGCAGCAGATGGACCCTGAATTCCCATCACTCATTCCCTAAATGCGCCTCATCTGCCAATCCACAATTATCCTAACTGATCTTAACTGATCGCTATCCAGTCCTAAACATGCAGTAATTCTAATAGTGACAACACGACAATGCGAAAGACTACATGTTGGACAACTCTCCTTTCAACTGCATGCCTCCCAAAAGGCATTACCTTCCAAGGTGCCTACGCCTCCAGACATTCAGTCAGTCAGTCTGGATAGAAATTGACAACATGAACGCTTTTGACATCGATTAGCAGTGAGTCTCCAACCTGGCGCAGTGGCGATCACGAGGTCCTTATCCTGAAGGCGAGTTGCACCGACAGTACCCCGACCTAAAGCTGCCACCTTGACGTGGTGGTCGGGCTTGAGTGCTGCAATGATCCCGCGGGCTACACTGGCTGGAACGTCGTTCCACAAGGTGCAACCATGCCAGGAAGGCCAAAGGGGAGCAGTCAGACCAAGAGCAGCGAGACCCCGTACTACGAGTAATCGTGCTACGAGGCGGTCTGGGGGTAAAGTCGTACTGTCCTCTGCGACAGGAGTGTGAAGGCAGTAAGGTGTTTCCCCCAGGCGACCAGCATGTCCGTATTTACGGAAGCAGCGATGCTGCCTTCCCCCAAGGAAGGACGGGTTAGAAAAGGTCGGCCCTAAAAACCGCACACTCCGATCGCCCAACGGTTGACCGTGACCGCCGGCGCATTATCCACTACGGTCGAAATACTTTAAAACCAAAGAGTCCGGTGCTGCTCAAAAGGCCCCTGCTGTGCGCAGCCGCATCAGGAATGAGACAGTAATGCCTTATTCCCTGCGCCCTCGGGCCAGGCCGGCCCCCTACAGCCAAGTAGGTCAGACTATTGAGTCATCGGCTCCGGGCAGGGTCCCCAAAGAAAACCCTACTGTCCACTGCCTCGTGGGTCAGACTTTTAAGTCAGAGGCTAGGGGCAGGGTCCCCGAGCAAAACCCTACACCCACCCACTGCCTTGTGGGTCAGACTTTTGAGTCAAAGGCTCAAGGTGGGGTACCTCAACCAAACCCCCTTCCTCGGCCTGGGCAACCGGGAAGTATCATTTGCCCGCGCAGTTCTGTGTCCACCGATATCCCTCCCCAACCCCTTCCCACCACACAAGCAAATGTCACTGGGTCACTTGACTGTCAGTTATCTGACCGAAAGGCCCTATGCCCCTTGCTGCCTATTAACAGTAAACAAAATAACACCCTTCTAAATCCACGAGATCCTTTCTATATAGGAGCTTTTAACGTCCGTACTCTATGTCAAATTGGCAAACAGGCAGAGCTTGCTGAAACTTTATACTCCCTTAAAATTGATGTATGCTGTGTCTCCGAAACACGCATACAAGACCCAAGCGTGGTTATGCATCTCAGAACGCCAAGGATGAACTCAGCTCTTTCACATTTCTCCCTCCGTGTGTCCGGTGACCCAGAAGCGATGACCCGTGGACTATATGGCGTGGAAGTTGCACTCAGCCCCAGAGCTGAACGCGCTTTGCTGGACTGGATCCCAGTGAACAGTCGGCTTTGCGCCGTCCGGTTATCCAGTTCAATCAAGCTCAATGCCTCTCGGCATAAAAAGCGCTGCCTGTTTGTAGTGTCGGCTTATGCCCCAACGGACTGCAGTTCTGATGTTGAGAAGGATACCTTTTATCGAGAACTATCCGGGCTCATTCGGCAGGCAAAAAGCACTGATATTGTGATCCTTGCAGGCGATCTGAATGCTCAAGTGGGTCGTCTGAGCTCCTTGGAATCACATTTGGGCGGTCGATTTGGAGTCGATGCTCGCCGCACAGACAACGGAGATCGACTCCTTCAGTTGTGTGCTGACCATGAACTGTTTCTGGCAAGTACGAACTTTCAACATAAGCGTTCGCATCGCGTGACCTGGCGGCCACCAACTGCAAATCAACCGTGGACCCAGTTGGACCACGTGGCCATCAGCTACCGGTGGAGAGCCACAATTCAAGACTGCCGTTCCTTTTGGGGCACTCCACTTGATTCCGATCACGCCATGGTGCGTGCACGCCTGACAGTTCGCTTCCCTTCAGGCCCTCGCAAACTAGAAAGAAGCATGCCAATCCAGTATCTTCGAAGATCGACCATAGCTCAACAGTACCGATCTAAGTTAGCCCAACAACTCTCTACATGCACTGGCAGTGCGAGTGTAGATGAAGCATGGCAAAATGTGAAAGAAGCCATGTTAGCGGCGTTCAGTGCTGTCTGTCCAACCTCCCCGATTCGACCACAAAACCACTGGATATCGGCGAGGTCGCTATCCATGATTGATGCCCGGAAATCCATACCAGCAGGCAACGCGTACGACGGCGCACGCAAATCCCTTAAACGCCAAATAGTGAAGAGCCTAAGGAAAGACCGAGAGCTCTGGTGGAAATCGAAAGCTCGAGAGATGGAGAAGGCTTTTGCTACGGGAAACAGCCGTGCCCTATATCAACTGATACGATCGACTGGTCCCAGGAAAACAATGGTCAGCGAAACGATAAGTGAAAAAGACGGCTCATTAATTCACTCCCAAAAACGTCGACTGGAAAGATGGGCCGAACACTTCGAAGAGCAGTTCAGCTGGCCTCCTGCAACACAGCCTGTGGAGATAATGCATACGGGCCAGTGGAATGTAAACCTTGATCGTCCTTCGGAAGAAGAAATAAAGTACGAACTATCCGTACTAAAACGTGAGAAGGCACCAGGACCGGACGGTCTCTATCCAGCCCTCTTCAAAGAAGGCGGAGAATCCCTGGTGACCCATCTGACAAAGCTTGCTGGTGCTATATGGAACGAAGAGAAGGTGCCTGCAGAATGGGGCATGTCGACAGTTATCCCTATTTTCAAAAAGGGTACGCGGACGCTGTGCGAAAACCACCGTGGCATCAGCCTGTTAGCTGTGGCGTCGAAGGTACTCTCTGGTCTTATCCTTCGAAGGTTAACTGAACACAGGGAGAGACAAATCCGTGAAAACCAAGCTGGGTTCCGTCCTGCAAGAGGATGCATCGATCATATCTTCACCCTCCGACAGATTCTTGAACAGCGACACTGCTTCCAGCAACCAACAATGGTTGTGTTTCTCGATCTGAAGGCTGCCTTTGACTCTGTAGACCGCCAGGCACTATGGCAGTGTCTGTGGAGCAAAGGTGTCCCCCTTAAATTCTTGACCCTTCTTAAGGCGCTGTACGCCAACTCCCGCGGCCGTGTGAAGGTCTACGGGAAGCTCTCGCCTGAGTTCACCACATCAAGTGGTGTCAGACAGGGCTGTCCTCTTTCACCTTTCCTCTTCAATTTCGTCATTGATACGATCATGGAAGACTCATTATCAGCCTCTACTGCCTGTGGGGTCGAAGCGCTCCCGGGGCGTCCGCTTACAGATATCGAGTATGCAGACGACATAGCTCTTCTTGGATCTGACGCCGTGGTAATGCAAAGAATATTAAATAATCTAACTAATTCCGCCTCACGGTTCGGCATGCGCTTCACACCTGCAAAGTGTAAAGTGCTAGTGCAAGACTGGGTGGGCCCGAACCCTAGCCTAGTGCTTGCGGGTGAACCGATTGAGGTAGTAGACAAATTTGTCTACCTGGGCAGCTGTATTAGTCCCGGTGGTCTCGCGAAAGATGATATTTCCATCCGAATTGGGAAGGCCCGAGCAGCTTTTGTGAACCTGCGTCACCTGTGGCGTAGGCGTGACATCAGCTTATCCGTCAAGGGATCTCTTTCAAACTTCGCTACCAGATCAAAGGTTGGCCATCCCTTTGATTGAGACACTCTAAAATGGGCATGAAAACAGCAAAACTATGGTTCGGCATACACAAAACACGACCTAACCAGCAGTTTCTGATGCTGGACAATCTTCAATGGAATTCCCCGTTGCATAACCGAACACTCGCTTCTTAACTGCATCGTTACAGATTCGCCGACACCAAGCTACACGAGCTATGGTTGTGAGACAACAATTGTCGAACACCTGGAGAAGTCTCAGTCCTGCTGCTCGAGCAGGTCAAGTCTCAAAGTTGTACAGCAAAATACCCCGTACTGTAGCCTGATACATACTTCCCTTGAGGTTCAGGGATATACTGCTTTGACGCCATACGTGTCTCAAGTTAGCAAACGCAGCCCGAGCCTTGCAGATTCGTGTATTGATCTAGTTTGTCATACTACAATCAGAAACAATAAAACTTCCAATATAAGTAAAGCGCTTCATAACTTCGAGTGCCTTCCCTGGATTTTAAGTTGCGTGTTCAAAGACTGCATGTCCAGGAGCGTAACCTTGCACTTTGTGGGTGCAAAGCGCACCTTTCCGGTACCTAGCTGCCATGCCACCCAAAGGAAGCACGAGGGCTGGGATACTGCCAGGGTGCCCAAGCCTAGACAGGGGAAGTCAAGAGGCAGAGGTCGGGTTCGAACAACGGACCTTCCAGTCAGTAAATCCGCGCTCTAACCACTTGAGCCACCTCGCACCCATACTAAAGGACAGGATAACTTCGGTCAGTTCATCCAAAAACATCTGCGCCCTCTCTTCCTCTTCGAAGACGAGAACGATTTCGTCTGCATATTCCAGATCGACAAAGTTTTCGTCAGAGGCTATTCGAACATCAGGATTTTGAAAACATTCCAAGGTTAGTCACACTGCCTCATCGATCACGAAATTAAATAGAAATGGAGAGAGTGAGCACCCTTGACGAACACCGCTTTGTGTTCGAAAGCTTTTGCAGGGCTCACCATATATTCTCACACGTCCGGAAGTCTGAGAGTACAATGATCTTAGTATGTTCAGAAAATTCCGGGGCATTCTTTGATGAGCAAGCGTGTCAAAGGGAACAGACCGGTCAACCGAGTCGAATGCGCCTTGGAAATCCAGCAATATCAAAATGGTGGGTCGTTTGTACGCGTGACGTTGTTATAGCACCTGCTGGAGTGTTGTCTGGGACAGACTCCTTTTCGGAACTACAGACCAATAGATCAGACAAGCACTGACTGAGGACTTCACTTCATCGCCGAACAATGCGGGTGGGAGGCCATCCGGGCCAGGAACTCAGTGAACCTTGAGAGAATATATGCAATCATGAACCTCCAAAGCCGTTTCACGTTCACCGCCCAGGGTTCTATGTCAGCTGTGGACTCCAAATGAGTGGCCATCAGCTGCCACTCAGTTGGAGTTGTTGTCCGAAGTATTCGCCCCCACAGTCGAGGCGTTCTTACCCATTCAAGATGTTCGCCCCGTTCTAATCCTTGATGGTTTCACTCACAAGTGGTTTCCGGGAATCGGTCGCATGGACCAACTGAAATAATCTTCATCCATTACCAGCTTTCTGGACCTCTTCCATTTTCCTAGCTTTTCGTGTCCACCAGAGTTCACGGTCGGTGGGCACGCTTACTTCCACCTGACGTTTGATAATCCGTCAGGCCAAGTTACGTTCGGGGACGGCGGGGTATTCCTCCGAGATTTAAGCTGTTCCACTGTTTTGTCCGATATCCAGTGCTTGAGTGCGCGAGATGGTTCAGTGGTTATACTGACCGGAAGGTGTGTGGTTCGAACCCGACCTTTGCCTCTCGACTTCTCCTTCCTAGGCTTGGGCAACCTGGCAGTATCCCAGCACTCGTGCTTTCTTCTGGTGGCACGGCAGTTAGGAACCCAAAGGGCGCTACAGCTGAACAGCTTGAGTGCGCCTGGTAGTGCCATGCTACAGGCAAAACTCCCAACACTGTGCGAAGAGGTGGCAATCTCGTCCCAGTATTAATTCACATCTGGTGGTGGAGCAGTTGGAAAAGACTCCAGAAAACGATTATGGAAAGTTCATCTAACAGTTGGATCAGCTAGGCGATTTGTCCATACCTTACGCGGCCCTGGAAGACGAAGGGAGAAGCGACTCCGGACGAGCGCGTGATCGGAGTGTACTTATGTGTGTCAAAAACAGCGACAGTCACTTACTGACCATGACAGTGGTCAGTAATGTGATGATGTGCTCAATTTCAGTTCGTAGCCATGTGACAGACACACCATGTGACCAGACGACTTCGGCTATTTCGTAAGTTAGTGCTGGATAAAAACAGCCTGCGGTCATCACACATTGGTAGGAATTGTTCACCATTGTCCGTATCTACCAAGTCCAGTCCATGTCGACCACCTAATTGAGTCTCAAATGCGCTAAGTCTGCCCAGTTGTGCATTCAGATCTCCGGCAACCACAACGATACCCGAGCTTTTAGATCGCCGCAACAGGGCATTCAGAACATCATTAAACTTGTCTTAAATGGTGTCAGAGCTACAGTCAGTTGGGGTGCAAGCAGACAAGACAGACATCGATCAACTTCCCCCTTGTGATATTCCTTCACAGACGTTGCTGGACGAACCGCACAGAGGCAACTATCAAAGGGTATTCAGTCAAGCAAAGATCCTTCCGCCCGCAGACATCCTACCGTATCAGCCTCTGGATCGTCAGAGTTGCGCAGCCGCGGGTGAAATTCAGAGTTGTACGTGGGCTTGGATGCTACCAGGGCGCCGAGACCTAGATGGAAGGACCACTGGGGTCCTCAACCAAAGCCTTTGGTTCAAAAGCCTGACCTCAAGGCAGCGGTGTTTGGCGGGAAATGCAAGTGCATTTCAACTCTTACAGAACAGGTCATCACACATGTTCCAACCCTCTATCTGGGGAACCAGGATACTGCGTTCGTCAGACCTCTAACCATTGGCCAACCTGACATGAGACTCTGCGAGTGTCGCACGGAGAGTCCCCAGGATAGCTCAGTGGCTTATGGAACTACACAAACCATCACACCACGGTAAGGTGCAATCTCTTCGTGAAGGATCATCATCACCAGTAGCAGCTGTAAAAACCGCGCACCTGCTGTAAAGTGGATTTGGCTGTCACAATTTCAAACACCGATGATTTTTGGAGGTGAGGTAGATAACTACCATTAGATGCGGCGATATGATTGATCCGTAGGTACTTGGGCGTCAATGAGCTTCCCACGGGGAGATCTGGAGGGGAGATGTACATCGAAGGCAACAGCTCGGATGCAAGAGCGCCATTAAGAGCGCGACTGGGCAATGTCTGACACTGTCTCTAACTGTTGATGTTCCGTCTCGGGATCCTCATCCAAGGCATCATTATCAGCTGCAAAAACGCTGCACACGTCGTACAATGGTTGTAGCCATCAGTTTGACTTACCGATGAACTCGTGAGATAGAAGTGAATAGTTAGGCGTCAAAGGCAGCGGATGATATACGTGATGTGTCAGTACAGAGGTATCAGTGAGTTTTTCATTTGGGAGATCGGAAGGGGAGCTACGCACTGACGGCAACAGCTTGGGTGCATGCGAACTAGTGAGCACCCGACTAGGCCATGTCTGACAATGTCTCCAACCACTGATTTCCCCAGCCTCGGGGTCCCCATCCAGGGAGACGGCAATGACCAGCACAGCTGCGTTTGATTGTAATGAGTTTCATACTTTGTTGCCAAGTCGTTCTTTGACTTCCGCTGGCTCAATTCCACTCCTTGCGTGGCTATGTGAAAAGGGTTCCTCTTGGCACACGGATCACGCGACAAACCTGTGGAGTGTGATCAGTTTATCTATCATGGGAGAGTTACCTCTTCAGAAGACCATGAAGCACGCTACACTTTCCATGTGTGAAGCGCACAACAAATCGAGGCAGAATTACTTGGATTATTCAGTATCACCTGCACTGAGATGGCAACAAATTCACGAACAGCTATGTCGTCTGCGTACTCTATATTTGTGAGCGAATGCCCCGGGAGCACTTCGACCCCACAAGCATCAGAGGCCGGGAATGAGTCTTCCATAATCATATGAATGACAACAAACAGTTTAGCTGCAGCACCTTTTCGGTGCATAGCTGCCAGGCGAACAAAAGGTAGCATGAGGGTCGGGATACTTCCAGGTTGCCCGAGCCCATACCGGAGAAGTCGGGATGCTGAGGTTGGGTTTGAACCATGGACCTCTCAGTAAGTTGGCGCCTTAACCACTGAGCTATCTCGGGCTCTATTAGTGACGAAGTTGAAGAGGAAAGGTGAAAGGAGAATCTCGCCTGAAACAACTTGATATAGTGAGTTCAGGTGGGAGCTTCTCGTAGACGTTCACGCCTCTGCGGGAGTTGGCGTACAGCATCCTAAGGAGGGTCGAGAATTCACGTGGGAAACCTTCGCTCAATAGACAGTGCCATAGAGTATGGTGGTCCACACAGTCAGATGGGTACATGTAGCGACACTGCTGAGCTGCGACACTTCTCTGAAGATGGTAGAGTGGTATGCTTCTTGATGACTTGCGAGGACCCGAAGGGATGCGAACTATCAGGCGTGCTCCCATCATGACGTGACCGGAGTCGGTTGCGGCCAAGAAGGAACGGCGGTCCTTAACTGTGGCTCTCCATCGGTGGCTGGTGGCAACCGGATCCAAATGGGTTCACCATTGATTTGAACCTCGCAGCCTTCAGATTACGCGATGCGAACGTTTATGCTGAAAGTTCGCACTGGCCATAAACAGCTCATGATCAGCATACAACTGCAGGAGTCGCCCTTCGTTATCTGTGCGACGAACACCCACTCTGAATCAGCCAACCATATGTGATTCCAAGGAGATTGGACGAAGTAAGCATTTATGTCGCACATAAAGATCACAGTGTCAGTGCTTCTCGCTTGACAAATGGGCCGTGGTAGCTCTCGATAGAAATATCCTTCTCAGCGTCAAAAACTGCAGTCCGTGGGGAAATATGCCAGGACTACAAACAGGTACCGATCTTATGTCGAGCAGCATTGAGCATGATTGAGTCGGATAAACGGACAGCGCAAAGACGACTGTTCACTGGAATTCAACCCAAGGCGAGTTCAGCTTTGGGCTGTGTTGCTCAACCTCTGCGAACATGTTCAGTGTCATGTGGCTCCATTAACAAGTGTTTTGATAAACATGCCTCACAGAATCGACGTGCGTCATTATTATGTGCCCTTAAACATCTAGCGCTGTTGCCCCTGCATTTCCACGTTATTTTATGGTGCCGAGAAGGTCTAAGCGTTGTATGGCCAACATGCCCAATGTCCTTCAGGTCCATGTCTACTTTCTGCGGACGACTTAAAATCCTGGGGTTCAAATGCCAACAGGATGTGGACACTGCAAAGCAGTGGTCGTTGGACTGGCACCCTCACCTGAACCATAAATAATGCGTCCATATGTCATTCGGAGGGGACTCAACGAACACCTTCGTCATGCATGGTGAGAATGGACCAGAGACCCCACAAGCATCAGAGGCCGGGAATGAGTCTTCCATAATCATATGAATGACAACAAACAGTTTAGCTGCAGCACCTTTTCGGTGCATAGCTGCCAGGCGAACAAAAGGTAGCATGAGGGTCGGGATACTTCCAGGTTGCCCGAGCCCATACCGGAGAAGTCGGGATGCTGAGGTTGGGTTTGAACCATGGACCTCTCAGTAAGTTGGCGCCTTAACCACTGAGCTATCTCGGGCTCTATTAGTGACGAAGTTGAAGAGGAAAGGTGAAAGGAGAATCTCGCCTGAAACAACTTGATATAGTGAGTTCAGGTGGGAGCTTCTCGTAGACGTTCACGCCTCTGCGGGAGTTGGCGTACAGCATCCTAAGGAGGGTCGAGAATTCACGTGGGAAACCTTCGCTCAATAGACAGTGCCATAGAGTATGGTGGTCCACACAGTCAGATGGGTACATGTAGCGACACTGCTGAGCTGCGACACTTCTCTGAAGATGGTAGAGTGGTATGCTTCTTGATGACTTGCGAGGACCCGAAGGGATGCGAACTATCAGGCGTGCTCCCATCATGACGTGACCGGAGTCGGTTGCGGCCAAGAAGGAACGGCGGTCCTTAACTGTGGCTCTCCATCGGTGGCTGGTGGCAACCGGATCCAAATGGGTTCACCATTGATTTGAACCTCGCAGCCTTCAGATTACGCGATGCGAACGTTTATGCTGAAAGTTCGCACTGGCCATAAACAGCTCATGATCAGCATACAACTGCAGGAGTCGCCCTTCGTTATCTGTGCGACGAACACCCACTCTGAATCAGCCAACCATATGTGATTCCAAGGAGATTGGACGAAGTAAGCATTTATGTCGCACATAAAGATCACAGTGTCAGTGCTTCTCGCTTGACAAATGGGCCGTGGTAGCTCTCGATAGAAATATCCTTCTCAGCGTCAAAAACTGCAGTCCGTGGGGAAATATGCCAGGACTACAAACAGGTACCGATCTTATGTCGAGCAGCATTGAGCATGATTGAGTCGGATAAACGGACAGCGCAAAGACGACTGTTCACTGGAATTCAACCCAAGGCGAGTTCAGCTTTGGGCTGTGTTGCTCAACCTCTGCGAACATGTTCAGTGTCATGTGGCTCCATTAACAAGTGTTTTGATAAACATGCCTCACAGAATCGACGTGCGTCATTATTATGTGCCCTTAAACATCTAGCGCTGTTGCCCCTGCATTTCCACGTTATTTTATGGTGCCGAGAAGGTCTAAGCGTTGTATGGCCAACATGCCCAATGTCCTTCAGGTCCATGTCTACTTTCTGCGGACGACTTAAAATCCTGGGGTTCAAATGCCAACAGGATGTGGACACTGCAAAGCAGTGGTCGTTGGACTGGCACCCTCACCTGAACCATAAATAATGCGTCCATATGTCATTCGGAGGGGACTCAACGAACACCTTCGTCATGCATGGTGAGAATGGACCAGAAGACATCACGAGGATAGATACCAAAAGGAATTTAGTTATCTGGCTCTCTTCACATACGTCTCTCACGGCGCCATGAAAAATTAGCGCAATAGGCATTGGTCGTTCTACGGATGCTTCGGAACACCTCCCTCTGTACTGCTCGCATGGACTTCCAGATGCTGTATGAGGTCCACTTCAGATCGCTTTTCACGGATTCACGGATTCACGGATAAGACGTAACCCTCCTTGAGCGTGTCCAACGAGCTGCAACGAAAATAATTGCCGGACCTAAATTCGTCTATTATGAAACGCGTCCCGCGGTATCCGGCCCATTTCCCTGGGGTATCGCCCCTCCGAGGAGACCTAATATCTACTCATGCCCTGGTTGAACAAGGTTTGGCCCACAGGTTTTTCATCGTTGACCCAACTAACACACGGCGGGGACATGGTAAGGAGATTTTCAAGATCAGAGCGCACAGCTCTGTTGGGAGTTTTTCTCATTTCCGGTAGTTAATGCGTGGAGTAGCCTTTCTCAGTGGTTCAACTGAATCTAGTATCCAGTTCAAAGCACTTTTAGACGCCTTTTTGATGTCTTTGCTCTGGCAAAATTCCTGCCCCGCGCTGAGAGCTTAAATGGCAGTAATGCACCTTTTTTCGCTTGTGCCTTTCAGATGAACGGAAGACTTTGCACGACAGGAACAAATCAGACCCGGGAAGCTTAGGGAAAGTCTCGATCCTGTGTATCGATCCGTGAAAGTGTGCCCGTTACAGCAGCTCCGGGGACAGTGATTCTCCGAAAGTAGGGGTTCATGATGATGAGGATGATTTGGACTGAAGATAGAAAGAAAGCTCATTAGTTGCAGCCCAGTGAGCAAGTTTGTACATCATCAACACTTATATTAATTAACAAGAATGGCAAGCACCGTATACAAAACTGCCTCACAGGTGATTGGTCCAAAAGGGCCCGTGAGTGGCCCGACAACCAGCCCTGTTCTGATTGGGCGATAATATGAACCCAGCGGATGGTCGTTTCCCCGTGCCCGCTGCATGTATGAAGTGCTAAAATCGCATGCAAAAGGGCTGATGGGAGTACGCCGCTCCTGGCATGCTAAATGATGGTATGCGGTACGTTTGCAATTGGTTTCCATCTTCACTAGTGCAAACTTGTTGACGATTCCTTTCGTTGTCTAAACTATTAATAGGTTGACACGTATCACCTAGCATCTTTCAACCCAAGTGCGTGAAATGCTGGATTGCGCCTTTTATATCAGATAGAAACTTCCGAATGAAAGTCGGTTCCTCCTACTTGTCTTCTGCACCGCTCTCCTTTGAATTTCCTGAAGGCTGCATTTTAGGATTACCCTTATTTCAGCTCTGCACCAACGACCTTCCGGATACGCTTTGCTCTTTGCCGATGACCTGAAATCTTGGAGTTCCAAAACCAACAACGTCCAAGTGGATATAAAAGCTGGACAGCAACCACTGGACTAGAATGTTCTTCCGAATAACGAAGAATGCGCCTATTTGTCGATCGAAGCAGACTCGGTGGAAACCTTCGTTGTTTTTGGTGAGAATGGGCCAGAAGACACATTATGAAAATAGATATCCAGAAGGCTTTGGGTATCCGGCTCCCAAGAAATTCTGAAAAGTTGACTCAAAAGTTATTGATGAATTCGCGAGCCATCCGCCATGCTATTCGCTTGGACTTGCTGACTATGCGTAAGGTTTCTACCGGATGGTTTTTGCTGGCAAGCACACTTCCGGGAGCTGATAAAGTAAAGAAAGTTAATGCAGACTTAATGAATTGTGCCCGTTAAGTGAACGAAGGCCGCTGAGCGGCAAGAATAAACCTGAGTTAGGAAACTTAGGCAAAGTCCTAGACCCAATGTGCCGATCCCTGAAGCCGCAAAGCAAGTAGATCCTATGGTTTCCATTCCGGTAGTGCTACTTCGTCGCAACGCCCCGCGGTTACATTTGAATTGCTTGCACCACCGTTTTTCAAGCGTAACACCCCATTCAAACCCACTTAAAGAGGTAATCCGGCGTCGCAAGGACGGCGAAGTCAGAAAATTCGGACGACGGAAACCAACTGTGAGTAGGCCGGAGCTCGGACGGCGTAAATAACCCAAAGGCAAGATCCATCCCATTTTAAACGTTGATGCGCCTGACAATCTTTCAAGAGTGGGGGGGGAAGATAAGGGTGGTTCAAAGCTAGATAGCGGGGGCAGGAAAAAACAAACAGCCACTCTTTTTCCCGAGCATTCCTTACTATCCGATCCACCACAGGTGCATCCTCCTCAAATATCACTTCATTCCAGCTCCCAAGAGAGCATCCTCTTGGCAATGCCACTCTCATCACGAAACCGGATGTATAACTTCAGCAAAGGTTGCTCTTCGTCCTGTAATTTAACTGCCTTTAGGTTGTTCCAGAGAGCAAAGCAGCTGTTTAGAGGCATTCCGAATGCCTTGCGGTCCATGCCCATTAAGATGCTGCCTTCATATAGGCCTTTAGAGCATTTCAATATCAACTTATCATGCTGGGTTACAGACGATGTCAGACCGTTACCAAAAATGCCGATACGGCAGCCAACTTCAAACACCTCATCATATGGTTCCTCTCACTGTTGTTCAGGGATTGCAAAACAAGCCGCAAATACCTCATCTTCACATTAACATCCAGAACTTCCCTGTTTATAGCTAAATTAAATTGAATGCTGAGGTAATCTTGGTCCCGACGTTCCATCCTTGGTGATTCTCTTTAACCTGGAAGAGAACAGTCATCATCCGTGCCAGGTTAACCCTTGGAGCAGCTCAAAATGAGGTCTCGGGCCCCTATTCTCAACGGCGAAGTAGAAAATCAAATTTCTCAAAACCTGTTTGGCCAGGTTTACTTCTCGGACAGCCTTTATCTGGTTCCTACAACTTTACTTCGGAATCCGCTTTTCCTTATCTGCGGAACATCCAGTTTTACGCCAACCAAGAGGACATTCCACGCTGTAAACCAAACTGCACCTTCCCAAGGGCTGAGTTCCTGTACGTACGACCATCTCCGTTCCTCGCATCTAACCTTGGTTAGCCAATTGCTCCAAGTACCTGAGCAGCTGTGCCGGCAGCCTTACGGTATTCCGGCTGGTTTATCAGCGACCAACTTGAACCATAATTCGTACATTACCTCCCAAGCCAATCCGAAGTGGAAGCTCTCCGACTTCATTCAAGCAGCAGACCGTCCCAATATACCATGCTTACTGTAGCCCGCACGTCGTTCATAAGCTCATTGCACGGCCACCGCCTTACCCCCACCCTCCGCCCAGCAACAATACCCCCGCTACAATTACCTCCACCTTCACCCGCTCCTAAGTACGCTTCCTCATACGCTATTTCACCTATAGCAGATTTACACCCACGGCGCCTAGCTGGATTCAGCATTTTCGAACACCCCCGTCTACATGGTCTAGGGAAACCGCTATCCATTTTTGTTAGCAACATGTACCACGCCACACTACCTTAACCCAGTCCTTTTGTGTCATGTTATCCGTACTCTGCGAGAGTTAAGCCGGCTATGAAAACCTGGTGCTTGTCGAATTAATAAGAATAGAGTATACGGACCAACGGAATCATGCTTCTCTGTACATTTCTTCCATTGTTCCAGCTGCTCTGCTGGAAACGCGTCAACACACCCTGTCCTCTTTGTGTAATTTGTTATGGAACTGGATGGGGATGAGCGAATCATGGAGGTCCATTTAATCACGTTCAACTTGCGGATGGAAGTTGTGAGGGAGTTCAAAAAAGCGTTGGGCTACTAGCAAACACGGGGGCCTACGTTCCCGTCTTTTGGTGTAGAGACGACACCAGCCATTAGACCCAGGTGGAAGAAAAAGCGTTTACAACGACGTCGAGTCATATAGAAACGCCTTATATAGTTTGTTGGCCGCTTCCTGGCCTTCTTTTCTATGTTTGACCCGAGTACCTATGACGGTTGGCTAGTCTTCTCACTCTTCCAAGACCAGCTCCTGTTAATCTGATGCACCGTCTCACAGGAACAAACCGGCCGAAGCCAAAAGTTACCGCTGTCTGAGCATCAGCCCAAACCGGAAATCAGCCACTTAACTTCGGAAGCAGCTCGCCCCCTGGTGATGCCTCACATTGCCATACATTTGAATGCCCACATGCTTTCAAATATCAGCTTCAAGAGAAACGGCAAGACCAGTGTTGACACTAATGCTTCAATTCAGATTGGCGGACGTGTTGTTTTGCGCTGCCACACCACCAAAAGATAAAGTAGTGTTATTATGATTATTGGTGGCCCGCCATGATTCGGTCAATTTGGTCCATTTTGCGCAATTTCTCTTACATTGATTTTCTCTCCTAGATTATGGTACTGTTCAACTCATGTAATAAATTCCAGATAAACTAGTCCATCAGGGAGCCTATCAGTCCTCATACGTTTGATTTTCCTAACCACACGGTCTCCCTGGGTGCTTATACCGGTTTGCTTTAAATCTCTTGTACCATAGTGTCGTATATTGGCAAATTCAACTCCCGCTTGATCGCTAGTCTACTAAATAGAAATCTACCCCTACCCTGCCTCAGTTAGTAACTTGTTGTCACCTGCTGAAACTTTCGTTCGCATGTAACCATTTTGATAGACGTTCATCTAATATTTTTGTACAGTTTGTGTTCCGGCTTTTGAGTTGTCACCAACTCACTCTTTCAAGGAACTTTTACCACCAACTCCACTACAACAGCGACACCAGTGAGTCTTTGAGGTTGCACTGTACACCATGATTCTGAGATTCTTGCTACCATTTATCCGCACTGCTAATCGCCCCACTTCAACATCCCCACTTACGTTTTTGTGACCCAGGCCATAAGCTCAACAGTTCAAGGTCACGAAACCCCAGCGGTGGTTTTAGGTTTTAGTTCAAATTGACCGGTTAGATTAGGCCAACCCCGCTGTTTCACCGGATCCGTTGTTCTTGTTTGCCATTTTCCGCGACCTGCACATTTCTTGTCATGCCATAGACAGGCTGCCTCTCGTTTTGCCTTCCCTAGTTTAGTTTTGCTCGCCACCTTTGAAGTCTAACGATCTGATCTTGCCTTAGCTAGATATTTTCTTTAAAAGAAAAAAGCAGTAATAAGTGTGCTTCCCTGCCCTTTCCGGTCTAGGAATGACCACGTGTACATCGGATAATGCCCACTGTTTGGGACACTCCCTTTTCCGCGCAATTCTATATACCCACAAATCCCGCCACTAATGCATTTATTCCGACTTTAACATTATGATCATGCCTCACGGTAGGCCACCCACCAGCCGGGAGTAAATATTATTATTACTTTACCCTCATGTCGCTGACGTTACGGAGAGGAAACCAATGCGAAGACTTTGACAACCATTTGGTCGTCCCATCGAGGGTGGCCTTACAGTTAACGCTGACGTGACTATGGAACATTGCATAACATAGACAGGAATAATAGAACTATTATCAGAAATGAAGGCAGTTGTTTTATTGACGGGAGTTTCAGGCGGGATTCAGGTGTACCGTAAACCTGTTCACCGAAGCGATCGCACTTCACCTTTGTAATTGTTACTTCTGGTTCCAGCGGATATCGTACAAAACACGTGGTTTCAGCGCCTCCAACTTTTGCCCAGGCAGATTATGTTGTTTGGTCTCCAAACCTCCAAGATCAACAACCGGTACACTACCGTTCTGTCTGACCTCAAGACGTAGCGAGGATTTCAATAGGTCCGAGTTTCGTGAGCTATGCATTTGTCCACCACAGAGTGACAAACCAGATATAGAATGTGAATGACAGCGTGGAGCTGTTTCGTCCCCTTAGCTGTTTTGGTCGACCTTCCTACCAAACTTAGTCCACTTCCTTCCTGTCTGAACGCCGCATTTTTGCGTTTGGAAACTGAAAAAAGCGACCTCAGCGGACGTTATGGCCATCAGACAAATCTCAATTTTCTTTTCCGAAACATTGGAGGATTTTCAGTGATGCCAGCCACGCGTGCGTGATTTGAAGCTATGTTTACCATTAAGTGGTGAAGTTCGTAGCAAGTTTATGGCGAGCTTCTGCAAACTAACGATGCCCTCGAAACAACACGCGTTTTCTCGAGTAGACTCAGTGTTTCGAATAAGAATCTATTGGGGCCGTGGCAGGCATCCGGGTTTGTTTTAATATTTACGGCTAGTAGTCAGTTTGTGATTGTTGGAAAAACGCCTCTATCGGCTCTATCGAACAGACACCCTCAATCACGTCTTGTCGTGTGTCAGACACACTAACCCAGTTCAGAAACGCTATCCGCAGGTTCAGTAACAAGTTTCTTGGGGTTAATACATGTAAATGTAACGAACGAGCTAATTTCTCGGGTCGATAGTGAGTCTAACGCGGACGACTGTAGGGTACCTTGTCGGTAAGCATGTGAATATGTTCATGCACAGTTTGATAATATACCAGCAACTGTTCACTTCCGACTTTGCCTGCGCCTTCTCACCCACTCGTTTCCTTACCTGCAACCACCATCAAAGTCTTCATCTGGCCCCAGCTGCGTCCATGGGCGTTCATTCCAATCTGCTGAACTTTTTATTGGATCTAAACATCGCGGTGTCTTTTGCTTTTTACTCCCCACCAAGTAAGTCATTTTTCGTGCAGTTGTCGTTGTTTCTTGTGCGTTCACCTGAATTCCTTCTCCGAAGAAACTTTTACACCCTACCCTGCTCCAGCAGTATCACTAGTGAGTCTCTCCAATTTCACTGCACACTGTGACACAGAGTTTCCTACTACCGTTCATCCGCACTGCATATTCCCCAACTTCACCATCCCCACTTACGCTGTTTCGCGACTCTGGCCATGCGCCTAACAGCGGCATGCCACGAAGCCTCAGTTATGGCTCTAGGCTTTAGTTCCAATTGGCCGGTCAGATCGCGGCAGTTCTTCTGTCACATTCTGTTATTCTTGTTCCACAGTTTGAACCCTTTTATCACGTACAAGGCAAGATGCTTCTTTCTATGCCCTCCCCTGTATCGTTTTTGCCCGCCACTTTCAAATATTAACGATCGTATATCGTCTCATCGCCGCTCACTAGAAGCACACCCAAATTATGTTCGCCGGAACTATAGGGTTTTCTAGGCTGCGACTTTTACGGGGAGTAGGTATAATCCATTTACACTTGTAGGTGATATTATTGCTCATAGCATTTTGTTTAAGTGAGCGAAATTTCAAGGTCATGGACCATCACCGATTTGCATTTTGCTACCGGTTTACGGGAGATAAAACACGAAATCGCACTTTACCATATTTCGGCGTTATTTAAGAATAAAATAACATCTACAGAATATCCAATGCAAATTCCACCCAGGAAAATCGGTCATCAACGTTTGTTTGCTTTATACTCCCAGATTTAACGGACGAGATAATTTTGTTCAGCGAACTTCATCACAACACTTTTCTTGTGGAGCTCAGCTTCCATTAGGTATAACATTGTCAAAAAACAGCAGGAATTGTGCAATGGAGATGCGAGGGCCATTTGTGGATGATTGCTTCTCCCAGCTATGCATAACTAGCCCGTGGATAATACAGCGTCAGGAGGTAACCTTCGGTAAATTACCAACACAATGGTATCATTTCTATTAGAATATTTCACCATAGGTGGAATACGCCATAAAGTGGTCATCATGATAACGATAATCGTTGTCACTCACCTCGACTACTTGTCGTCACTGCAGCACGCTAGCCGTGTCAATGTGCGGCGCTGATTATGAGGCCCCACCCATACACGATAAATTAATCCGACGGCGAATGACGACCAGGCATACCCATAACTGTATTCTATATCGCCTCCCTTCGCTACGTATCGTAACTGCTAGGCCCGTGTCCATGTGTGAAGCTGATTATGAGGCCTCACCTATACACGGCGACCTAATTTAATGGTCAATGACGGTCTTTCATAATCATAACTGTACGCGTTTTCAATCATCTCGAATACTTTTGTAACTGCTAGGCCCACTTCTATGTGCGACGCTGCTTATGAGGCCTCACCTATGTACAATAACCTAATCCAATGACCAACGACTGTCTCTCACGCACACCTGTACACGATGTCGCTTATCTCTGCTACCTATAGTAAACATCAGGCCAGAATCTATGTGGGCCGGTGAAAATAAGGCCTCAACTATGCGTGGTATCCTAATCTAACGCCCAGCGTGGGCTGTCGTACTCATAACTGCAGTCGATGTCGCCTACATTGGCTACTTATAATTGCTAGGCCTGTGTCTATGCGCAACGCCGAATATGAGGCCTCAACTAGGCTCAACAGCCTAACCCGATGGCCAACCACGACCCGTCACGCTCATAACCGTACTCGACGTCGCCTACCGTGGCTACTTATAGTAACTGAAGGGCCCGTACACATCCTCGTAACTGACTAGTGCCCCAAATATACATAATAGACCAATCCAACGACCAACGGCGGTCCTTCATACCTATACATGTCATCCGTTTGCCAACTCCATGCCTAAAAATACACAACACCTTTAAAAAGTTCATGTTTCTATTTATTGGTTGTATCGGTACAAACGTAATGTGGTCAATCCAGTTCTCAGTTTCAGGAAGCCGCTTTTACTCGACAGGATTTCTGAAAGGAAAAATGTATAATCAATTACGACTCGTACACACTCCGTACACATCCTTTAAAACATATAATTAAACAAAGTTGTAGTGGCCAACTCACCAAGTGCTTACTAAATCCCTTTGTCCACTCCATTCTAAATGGGTGTCCACGCTGAAGCTGCAGTCTTACTGTTATAAGGGTAAACCCAATATTTGCTCAATAAGTCTCGTGTGTACATCGATTATTCAATAGCGGTATTCAGCAACCGTATGCATTATTGAGCACAGCGAAGTTAAAGCTAAGAGTGTATATATCAGCCGTAGACCAAGTGGTATAGACTTGAGCTCCGGGATCCAAGGAACACGTGCGTCATCATACGTGCACCCATGGATGCTGGGGTAACGACACGTATTGAGCGGGCGGGTACTTGGTGTCAAGTCTACTCAATACCCGGCAATACCCGGTTTGGAAACCCAGTTTGCTATTATCCACCCCACCTGGTCAGTGATTTACATCTCCAGAGATCCCAAAACGGACCAGAAAAATACCTGCGATCTTACATTGGCTTCGTCACCTCTGCAGATTCCCTGGCCAACTCAAAAACCCGCTGCTCACAGAATTGCACATCCCAGCCCAATCATCTCAAACATGACGTCCGTTACGGGGCTGTCCAGAAACCGAAGTACGGCAGTGCAATGATGGCACAGCACTGCCATACCCAGTTTGATAGCACACCCGCAACTAATCCTTCCTACTCTCGACTGTACCCTTTCGCCCACTCGGTCCATTACCTGCAACTACGAACAAACTCATGCTTAATTCTGAATGTAATCTTATGATCATGCCTGCCCGATCATGCTACCCACCAGTTGTGAACGAACATTATTATTACCTTACACTTTGTGAGTGCAGGGTGCATACCGAAGGACTTTGGTCAGTTCATTCAAAAACAACTGCACCTTTTCCTCCTCTTTGAAGATCAGAACGACGTCTGCATGCTCCATATCGACAAGGTTTTGTCAGATATTTGAAAACCGGTGCCAGAAGACGTTAGTTAGTCAGGAATTGTGACCACTTTCGGCCGCAGTCTAACTCTCATCATTGCCTTCTAGAAGTCTTTCTGAGACTTTTCCTATTTTGTACGCCGGATATAGACACGGCAGTTTCATTGCATTGTCTGAATTACAGCAATGAAACACCGTGCGCCCTCAATGGACCCAAGAATACTCTAATGCATGCCGGTCTCAATTTGTGACAATTCCTGGCGAATCGTAACTACACTAACAACCCTAAACGACTCACCCAAGAGGTTCATGTACGGGGCTGTCCACGGACCCAAGTACGGCGTGATGACGGTACCGCGACTACCATACCCAGTCTGATGGACTGCCCGTAGTTCAGCATATCCACAATATTTACCGGATGAGGGTGTTAAAGGCCAACAAGACCGCCTCAATCCGTTACTTTGCGCCAGGACTTGAAAGCACTGGCCAACTTATTGTGCTGTCTGCTTTTTCTGCCCATAAACACACTAATTCTACCAATATCACTATCGATGGTTCGGCATAGCCTTGCGCCTGATATAGCATGTACTGACCATCATAAAAAAACAAAAACTTACTAGCTGTGACGAATTCCTTGACTTGGTTTTGCAGGACACCTGCCACAATGATAGGAGACTTTTTCATGCACAGGTCGTTAAAAGCTGCTCAATTTTGAGTTTGCGGCGACACAGAGGCGAAATTATTGTCCTTGTCGTTTCGAGATTATTTCCAAACGCAATGCAAAATAAAACACGTGAAGAAACCGGCTCTTCCGCAAATTTCCCACCGTCATCAGATGTACATCACGCGAAGCCGTTGGCAGCCATTAAAATATAAATTCCGCGCCCATGGTGGACCTGGAGTACGTTTAAACAACTTTCAACAAAACTGCGCCCGCATGGAAAGATCTTAAGGGACCGAATAAATGCCATCAAATGCTGAAACATTGTGTTAAAGTTTTCCTCCTCCGGACTATGGTTTCAGAGAAATCTTGGGTGTGCATCTAAGGCTCGGCCGTCTCATCTGGGCAAGCGATTCATGCACAAGCCAGTATTCTGATTGGTCAGGCTGTGCACAAGCTGTGCGCGCGCATTGAAACTGAGTTTGTGCACAAGCCAAGATAAAACGAGTTGAATGGTTAAAGCGCATAAACTAAAGAAAGATGGACTGTCAATGCAAGCGAGAAAATAGAGTGAAACAATTTAAAGAATTTAATTCGGGAGTCCTCTATTTCTTCGCGTGAAATGTGTACAAGTTGAAGTCTACATAACGAATAAGTAAACTCAACATCACGAAAAGTATCCGCGCACCTTAAAATGCCCTCCATCGACCTGTGTTTCTTCACACCACCTGTTTGTGACTACCCACATCATTTCTCCCAATAAACATTCGGCAGGAACTCCATAGTTGTGTTTTCGGAAATCTCAATTCAAATTTAACAATAGTCTTGCGTATGTATACATATCTTAGACTTTTCGCGCTCGGAACTTTAAGTTCCTTTCATCTTAGTTAATCATATTTTTATGCTGGAAAGAAGGGAGTGTCCTTAGAAGAAGCATTTTGACGGGGAAAGTCGAAATGGTGGGCGTCGTTATCGGGGTTCAAACCGCGAACCCCTGGTCCGTGTGACCAAGCTTATCCCACCGAGCTATCGAGCCACGAACGGCCATTAATGCATACGTTTGCTAAGCAGTTATCCTTGTATGGAGCAGTCGTATGTTCGTTCATGGATCACGTGACTCGGGCGAGCCAATCATTCACATAAGTTTGGCTTGTGCATGAATCGACTTCCTCTCATATGATATGTTCCTCATGAGAAAGAAAGAGCCCTTATACTGTTGGTTACCTACCCATGCCACCTCAGTTAGCACCAAGCTTATTTCGGCTAACGCCCACTGTTCATGTAACCGTCCCTTTACCACGAAATTCCCAGTGGCCACAAACGCCACCAGTTACGCTCTTATTCTGACTGTAATATTATGATCATGCCTGGCGGTATGCCACCCACTAGTTGGAAGTAAACATCATTATTATTATCATTTGCGCGGACAGTCGTGCTTTCCTTCAAAAATCGACCCGTCAAAAGAAAAAGCAAAGGAGCGGAAATTTCCTGTCTTACTGAGCGTTCAAATGTACAATTAAGGTAGATGGCAGACTTTCAGACGAATCAGGGGTAGCTTTGAGTAACACATGGGCAGCTGAGGTCTTTTTGACAGCATGGTGGATTTGCATAAAAATAAATTACAAATAAGCAAAAGCCCTCTGCTTGTGAATTGCAGTTCGGCGTCTGCAAAACTCCGTCGCAAAGATATTGATTGTTACCTGAAATTCACAATGGTCCGACTATGATTCACAAGCAACACCAGTATTCCGATGGTATCATGACTTTGGCTGACAATGCATCCCCCTGTCACCTCTATGGGCTTACGCGGCGTAACACGAGAGTTCAGTGGTCAGCCTGAAGGTGCTCATCCGCGATTTTGATCGATAGTCTTGGGTGCTACTATAGAACTGAAGTGCTAATGCTACACCTGATGTTTAATATGATTGTGTCTGGTGAATTTAGTTCCCTGTTTTCGTGGCAGTAAATCCCATTTACAGATCAGATTTTGGTTAATTTGCCCAACACTATACAGAGGCAACAGACGGTGACCAGTTCAGAGCAGCCTTATTCCAGACACAAAGGTTTAATCCCCCCATCTGGCGACAGGTCATAAGTTAACGTCACTTTCGTGGACTTTTTCTTTGTGGGCACAAGCTTTTAGTTAAAGTTAAGCTGGAACTGTTGACCCGCTAGGGAAAGTTGCCAAGTCATTGACCTGCCCGACAAATTGTCTAATATTCAAGTCTGGTCGCATGCATGCGCTTTAACCCCAAAGTCGAACTTAGCAGACAAGGCATTTAACTAGTCATAGCTGGACATATTTTCCACTCATCTTGTCCAGCTCCTACACCTGAGAGGGAAACAGAAGCTCGTTTCGTCTTGATAAAATACAAACCTACCATATTTCTAATTTGTTTCAAAAGTAGGTAAACACTTTCGTTATGGGCACTTATCTACCACCACTCAAAGGGGGCAGGTTGCGCAGCTTCCGGCAGAAGGACATGTCTCTGTGTCCTGCGCACCTGTGTCCTGAAAGCAACAAACCTGCTATTCGACAAATGGAGTTAAAAATCCATTTCACATTCCGCTTACGTTGCAGGCCCATGAGAGCACCTAAAATTCCCTAACATGACCTTCAATGATACGCAAGAGGCTGATGTGTTGCTCTTGCACGATCACTTCTTGAATTATATCCTCCCATATTCGTATGGGAGGGCAAGGGCAAGGGATGCAAGGGCAAAATTCTCCGGTATCTTCAAAATTTCTGAACCCGTTGTGGGAATCACCTTGGTCCGGAAACAATATTTTGGATTCGTTCATGTTGAAAATTAGACCAGATTCAGTCCGTACGATGACATGAAGCGAGATAAGAGGCGCAAGCCGGTCGGCTTCTAACAGACACCTGCAAAGTCGGTGCTTCTGCTGCTCTGCGCAGCCTGGTTGTCTCGTTTGTTGCTGCTAATCAGACCCAAACTCGCCGTGGCGGTTGGATGGTTCTGTAATTAGGGCATTTTCGGCTGTCGAATGGTCTACTCTTATTTAAGGTTGTTCCGATTGGCCAACAGAGCGGTTTGGCTGAAGTTGGGATTGTCTTTTTCATACGCGTCTTGGTGTAAGCTGCCGGCTAGGAATTTAAACCCTCTAATTTCTTGGGAAATTTAGGACGTGCCATATAGCTAATAGAGCGTAAGCTTTATGGGAAATGCTACCACAATGGGCTACCCGCGTTGCGGATTTTCAGCAAGTCTTGAGGGCAACTGTATGGTTGACACAAGTTGAGTAATGCGGAGACTTCCCGTTTGGGGTGTAACGGTACAGGCAACGCAAAGGTGGTGTTTTGAACAGTCTAGTAAGGATTAGTTTGTGCCAGCATTACCATGAACGCTGTGAGCCAGGGTTTTTTTTCTGGCGCTGCCGACACCGTTGCAGTGGATTCATTCGAGTTTGTATGCGGCCGAAACCGGAGCCACTTCATTTTGCGGGATAAGCCAATCACCTATGCTTTTCATGCCCCACAGGTTCCTTAACCATGTGCATCATCATCATCATCGACAGCATGACATCAGTGTTCAACACCGAGGTCTCGCTGCTGTACATGTGCAGCTATGATACAATCCAAACAACATTTGATGTTGCCTGGTCAAGTGTCAACAGGCCACTGTACAGCGGAATCGATTTAACTAATCAGCCTTAGCAAAGGGTTTCCAAACACTCGATCGATTAGGAAAATCAAACTTAATGACCAAGCGTTGGTATCCGTTCAGAACCGCAATAGTGCGTAGGCAACTTCATACCCCTTCACAATTAGTGGCCAAGCTCTCATTGTCAGGCATTGGTCGCCTTTGCATTTGTTTGCATGCTGTAACCGTGTTATTCTTTATTCTTAAATGAATCCAAAATAAGCTATCGCCCTAAGGTGACAACGGGTTTTCGTAGTCAGAGAAGGTTAAGCCGTGGCTGGCAACACACTTATACGTAGCTTTCGTTGCGATGTGATAACAGCCAAGCCATTGCGTCTGTGAGATGTCAGTCATCGGCTGTTCTTACCTCGTCCCATCAACTTTTATCTTATCGTTTCATTTTGTCGAGTCCTAGTGCCATGTACTATGACATCGTGAACTGAAAAAACCTGAGGACTTTCCTGTTGCCTGAAACAGAGACTTATCCATCGTGAGAGGTCTTTCCAGAAGTGGTTTCAACCAATGTATCATGCGCTTCTCGGTGATACTAGTGATTCCTTAACTCATAAAAAATTTGCTATGCCTAAAGTGCGACTTGGAGGTGTGCATGATCATTGAAGACCAACGACAGTAAGCCCTTTATCCGTATTACTTTATGTCATTTAGTCAAATGCGGGGCCAAAATTTGTGAATCAATGAACTTTATATCCAGTATTTTGTCTGAATCTTGCTGAATGCCTTCGCATTGAAAACCTACACGAACAACACTAGTGTCTGGACTGTCTAGAACAAACATGGGGTGACAGATTACGTGATTAAATCTCACATATACTTGGAAGCTAACAGTGTAACGGTGGATGCTACTGATGCGGCATGTGAGTAGTACGTCTTCTCGTAAATCCGCTTTGCGTCTCTTGAAAAGTGATATCTGTTACGGAATTTGTGGAGTCTCTTTGTAGCATTTGCTTGCAGTTGAGTAGCAGTCAATGAATATCCAGAAAAAGTTCAGGAAGACGCGTTCAGGGAGAAGGTGGATATTCAGTTTTGTAAACGAGATGCAAATGAGAGTTTTGCTTCCCTGTTCAATAGTCTGTAACTGTTCATTTGGCGTTCTCAAATAGACAACTCCGCAGCGAAGGACTTCTTCCTTTCATTTGGTGCCGTGACCAGGATAAGGATGAAGATCCCGTGGCCACAACCCTTTGAGGATGGGGATGTTTGGACCTTCCTGGAGGACTTTGAGGAGGTTGCGGAGGCTGCCGGACTGGATACCGACCGGGGTAAGTTGGCTGTGCTGAAGACCCTCCTCAGGGGCCGGGCGAAGGCGGCCCTGGATGTGGCCAGAAGGGGCCCCGGAAGATGGACTGGGCCGCCGCGAAGGAAGCCCTTGCAGCGGAGTTCGACACGGCGGCCGACCGCCAGGAGGCTATGAGGCGGTTCAAGACGGCCAGGATGGCACCTGGATGTGACCCGACCGTGTTCTTCGCCAGCCTGCAGCAGTCGTTGGATCGGGCTTTGCCGGGACTGGATGAAGCGTCGCGCCACCAGCTGCTTTCCGACCAGTTCGTCGAAGGTGTGCAGCCGGCGCTTGGTGCCCAGTTGCGGTTGGCGAGAGCAACTGGCCAGTTGAGTGTGGAGCGCCTGGTGCATCTGGCACGGAGTTGACCGGGCGCCACTGGCCACGTTTCAATCGCAGGAGAACAGGCAGGATTCAACAGTGGAGGACCTGGAGAACAAAGTGGATCAACCTACCGAACAGCTTGCAGCCGTCAAGACGGAATCGCGGAGGCACGCTCGAACGAGCCGATGCTACAAGTGTGGCATGCCTGGCCACTTGAGGAATCAATGCCCTCGTACCCGACCAGAGGCTGAAGATGAGGCCCCCAGGATCATGATTGGGACCAATAGCCTCGTCGTCGAACTGGATCCCGGAAGGTTGGTGCAACTCCAACGGCAGGATCCTGTGTTACGGAAGGTTGCAGCCGCCTTGTTGGATGGAAGGAGCATTGAGAACGGAGAGGGGACAAGGAATTGGAAACGTTCCAGAGTCACTTTGATCGGCTGAGTCTGAATGAAGCTGGCATAATTTCTGGAACGCCACCGATTCGGATGTTGTGCTGCCCGTGATACCTCGCGTCTTGAGACGGAAGCTTATCGTCGAATGCCATGAGATGGCACACACAGGGTGCACCAAGACGTACGACTTACTTCGGCAGAGGGCCTACTGGCCCGGGATGAGAAGTGAGGTGATGGATTATGTGGTGTCCTGTAAGCGGTGCCAACTGATGAAAGGGGACACGACAGGGGCAACCCATCCCATGGAACCTATTCCTGTCTCAGAAATCGGCGAGTTATGGTCCGTTGACGTCATGGGCCCTTTCCGGTGACAACTAGCGGGAATCAATATATCGTGATAATGACAGAACAACTGTCGCGGTGGATCGAGGCGGCAGCCGTGCCAAATCAACGGGCAACGACGATCAGCGGAGTGGTAATGCATCACATCGTGGCCAACCATGGGGTGCCAAAAATGATCCTAACCGATCAGGGGCCTTGCTTCGAGAGCGAAGAGTTTAGGAATTGTTTGCAGAAGCTGGGTATCAGACGGCTAAGGACGGCACCATACCACCCGCAAACAAATGGTCTAACAGAACGTAATAACCGAACGATCAAGGAGTGGCTGGCGGCCAAAGGAGGTGACTGGGAAGTGAACTTGCCAATGGTGTTGCTAGCTCATCGTGCTTCCATACAGCCAACCACAGGCAAGTCCCCGTTTATGCTGATGTACGGTCGACATCCGCGCCTTCCGGTTGATCAGGAAATTGATTGTGGCCGACAACACGCTTGTCTCCGGAGGAGCTAGATGAAGAAAGGAGGAAAGCTCTGAAAACTTGACCGCCGTTCAGGCAAGGACTAGGCAGAAAACGGCAAGTAGAAAGGCACGATCATTCCCCATAGGCGCGAAGGTCAAGTGGAAGGATCATCAGAATCCTGGAAGGAGTGGATTGGGGTCGCGGAAGCTGGGCAGTCGATGGCAAGGTCCGTTTGTCGTTACCGACCGCCGGGGAACGTCTATACAATTCAAGACGGTCGGGGATCGAAAAGAGTAAATGGGACGCAGCTTCGTAAGTGGCATGATACACCCGAAGAACGGCCGAGTAGACCCGCTGCTGAAGCCGACCTGACGGAGGTAAATGAACAACGGTGGCATGCGGACGACCTTTAAAGGGGAAGGTGTGTAACGGTGGATACTACTGATGCGGCATGAGTAGCACGTCTTCTCGTAAATCCGCTTTGCGTCTCTTGAAAAGTGAGATCTGTTACGGAATTTGTGGAGTCTCTTTGTAGCATTTGCTTGCAGTTGAGTAGCAGTCAATGAATATCCAGAAAAGTTCAGGAAGACGCGTTCAGGGAGAAGGTGGATATTCAGTTTTGTAAACGAGATGCATATGAGAGTTTTGCTCCCCTGTTCAATAGTCTGTAACTGTTCATTTGGCGTTCTCAAATAGACAACTCCGCAGCGAAGGACTTCTTCCTTTCAACAGTATCCAGACGCCATCGTTAGACGTGCCTTCGTCCGCTAGTTTCCATCGAAGCACAGTCAAGAAATAGGTGTTGAGAAGAATTTCGGCAGGTTATCGAACACTGTTACGAAGTCCGCGACAACCAGATTGCAGGGTTTGTCGGACAAAATGTCGATGAGATGTTACTTTCTTAGCTAAGGCCTGAGTAGGCTAAAAGTATGAGCACTCACTCAGCTGAATTTTTGGGTTTCCGGAGTTGCTTGTTCACTTGGAACCACTGAAATATTGGTTCGAAGAGCTAAAACGTACCTATTACACAGAAATGCCATCGTCCGAAAAGACATTTTGGCAGTCACATGATACCTCATCGTATAACATTATTGGAACTACTCACATGATCGTTTGGGACTTGTGGGTGAACCCCGTGTCCTATTCGACAGCATTTTTCCAGCTTTCATTCGTCAACATCAGAATCGAAAACTTATTTTGCTCAACGTCCGGTTTCAGGCAGACGTTCGGTTTGGCATTTCTTACACTGACGTGAGCCTCACTTTACGGATTTGATGCATTGATACGTAAGGTACCTAGAATTTTTAGTAGAACCATGAAGGAAGTTCCGGTTTCAGCCAATATTTCACCAGGAAAACCCAGAGGTTTTCAGGACACACGGGATAAAACTACATCAAATATTTGCATATATTTTCTTCATGTCTCGGTCATTGGTGGTCGTGGGATTTAATTAATTTATTGGGGTGTTTGATCAACGTTTCCTGCCGAAGTTGCGCGCGTTATGAGAAACTTAGAGGATGAGCAACGTATCACGAGATAGCAGCGGATACCATAAAATGAGACTTACAAACATGAGACAAAAGTGGCTAGGGCTGCTTGAGGCAACCCCCAGATGTCAGAAGTGCGCAATGGGGAAACGTGGTTTTTACCGTCGTTGATTCCTTGGCGAAAGAAAGAGGTGTCTGATGGACAATAAAATCACTTTCATCTTCATCCCCCTTGCAGTCGGTGTAACTGATCCCAAAACGTCACGTTAAATATGGTAGCTTCGAGGATAATAACCGTTAACCGTTTGATGTCTATAAGGTTATTGAAACACTATGCGAAGGCAAAACCTCGCGCAGATAAATTTTTGTGCCCCACACTACCACTGTTATGGGGCGGAGGGTAGAACAGAAAGAGGCATTCTACTTCCACCAGAAGGGGCTAGTATACGTGCATAAGTCATTTTGGGGTACGGTTCAGATAAATGATAGGGTCGCTGGCTAATAAGAAAAGCTTTGAAGAACTCTGTTCATCAAAGACGGCGAAATGTACGCTAGGATAGTAGCTATGTAGAGCTAATCATTTAAAAACTTATTATCGGTCCAAATTTCGCCCTCAGGTAGGTAGTCGATGACGGCTGAGGGCAAAGTTTTCAGAGAATGACCAGTTGGTCGAAAAAACCAGTCGTTTGGTTTGCATTGATTGTTTGAGAAGCTTTAAAATTTTGGGATAGTAATTTTACCGATGAGAATAACTGTAAGCGGAGCCACCATACAGCACGTCATGCAAACGGGGCAGGTACTGGACGCAAAATCTTGGTTGTGCTGCAATGAGCTTTTCACCGAATCACCATTGTGAGGTACCTGTCACTTACATATTTTAATCTGCCTCTTTGAACTGTTGTTTCATTTGTAGGGATATATTTACTCGCTTTCCAAACTAAGCGTGACTCACCATGACCGATTATGATGTGGCTGAAGGAAGCAAGAAGATTCGGCAGAATCATTATACAAAAACACCCCCGACTTAATGGGCAATGATTTTACATGGTTTGCGTTACCGCTCCCTATGGATCAGCTTCGGTAATTACCATATCGCTCAACGTTGACAGCAGGCTGCACAACACAACACAGTTCGTGCTCACGGAATTCAACGAAATTGGGCGATTTGCGTGAAACCAGCAGACACTAGTTTCATTGATTGGCTTGTTTGGGACAAAAATCCCTTCCAAAAAGGGAAGTTATTGTGAGCTGAGACAACCAACAGAACTCGGTCTGTTATTTCGAAGCAGAAACAGCACGTCACACTGTCGGCATTAAGTGAAAGCTAACACAGTACGGTATTTTTTTTGCGTTGTTTGGAGTGCCAGGTAGTCTACCACGTTTAAAGAGGGAGCCCAGTAATCAAAATGGTCGACCATACTGCCTGAGGCTTACAGCAGACCACATGCGATTCCAAGAAGGGGCCACGGTAAAATACTGTATCTCGCTATTTATTTACTGTTACGGTTCGTGTTGCCAACTCCTTTTACTAGCCAGCTAATGCTCTTTCGCTGAAAACGCTTTGCTTGATCTAAGCAGTAATGGTTCATCTGAGCTCTGATGGTGTCGCCAAAAAACACAATGATGTCTTTTCACGCTTGGCAGTTCTCCTCAAAGCGCCGTTGGTTGCATATATTTTCTAAATTTGAGTCAAATGTTTCGGGCCAAAAAAGATAGCGCTGTCCACATAGGTAGTCGATTACTGCAGTGATTGGCCTCGTACACTCGTGCGCGAAATGACTCATTCACGGTGCTAGCATGTAGATCAGCAATTCGCTCAGTGTGGCAGAGCAACATGAAGATTTAACGCAAATATTAAGCATAGTTTGTTGTTTGTGGGAGCGTTTCGGTCATGTTTTTGGCTTATCTTTAGGAGAACAGATCCTGCTGTATTTTATCACGCCGATTAAGCAGAAGCTTGTAAAGCCAACTTGGTCCTTTTAGCAAAATACTACTAATACTATTGATTTAATATGCTGCATGCTCAGCAGATCTTGATACTAGGTGACCTTTTGATCACTTTTGGGGTCCCAAGGATGACAGACCGGAATACACCTCATAACCACGATCAAACGCGAAAATGTTCATCCTGCGTTACTTGCGGGCCACTAGTAGTAAAAAATAGCGAATTACCGGTTTGGCTGTGAGCACGTCGGTTTTGCACCAAGGGACACCGAATTCCGAAAGTACCGATATACTCTAAATAAATGTTGTCATATTTTCGGACTATCATGGTCGGATTATTCGGACTGCCTTGAGTGAATTCGACAAATTCTAGTCAACATGTGGTTGAAACTAAATTTGAATTCCTCAATCAGAAACATGCCAAATGACAGATACGACTTTTTTGTAGTGTGCACTCGAAAACGTAAGCACCAGTTAGCAGTTTATTTCAGGGATCATCCATATATCAATCCTGAACCAGCGTAACGCTTTCCAGGCAGTTCCACATCCCTCTAACAGTGTACTTGATTTAAGACTTCAACAATGACCTACAAATGAATCTATGTTCAGCATCACCTGGCGGATGATGAACTTAAAACGAGTTTGAAGAGTAAAATTTTGTTAATTCGGAAGACGGATTTTTTTCAGAAGTTAATATTTGGCGAATGAAAATGAACCAGCATCAAGAGTCTAGATCTGAATTGGCACTCAATATGGCTTTACAGTCTCTGTGATATCTTCATTCTATAAGATACATTGGTCCCAAAAACCGAAATGGGGATTCAGCTTCGTTCGTCAGTAGTCGAGCTGCCAATGCTTATCCTCCGCTTCTGTCCGATAATTCCTTCTGCTTCGTTTTGCTGCCCGCAAACACGGGTGGTGTCTTAAGACTCAGATGAACTGGTCATGAGAAACATTGTTATTTCACGAAATGATGGGAACCTTCATACACACGGAATAGCATATGTTCAACTGCTGAACCTCAGAGGAATCCCCTGCTGACCGACGGACGGTCAGATGTAAACCAGGCACTCGCGCACTGTAATGCCATTCGTACACCTGGTCTTCCATTCACTGGATCCGTTGCAAAGGGATTTGGCGTTCCGCAGTATGCCATACATTACCAATGACTTTACTAAATATGATAAAGTTTACACACCCATCCCGGCCCAGCACATTCCGTTAAAGGCGAGTGCGGTGAATGACCCAATTTATTGTCGCTTATTATAAAAGACCATGCGTTATTCAGCACTCTTGTGCAGTTTGCCGTAACAGTTGCAAAGATTCGTCCTGGATTTGCGCGCTTTCTGCGAGTTTATTTTTCGTAGTTCCGTTTCAGATTGTGTCTTATTGAACGTTACGATGCTGAAAACGCCGTATGAGCTTGAATTATTCGATTACTACGGTGGTGCTCATTTGCTTGACGAAATGCAGAAAGATCATACGTGGTCAAGGAAGTCGACACGGAGCCCACTTCTCTGTTTGAACGACGAAACAGACTAGCACAAAACTTTATGGAAGCTGATGAACCTAGGGCACTTTTCCAACATGTACAGCCAATATACTGGAGTCCCGTCTTTCCATATTCTACGGGATTCGAAAACGCCCTACCCGATTCAGCTAAGCTATACGTAGAAAATCACCATGGGATATCACTGGGTGATGTTATTCTGAAAAATTAACTTACACCCTGAAAGTTGCCTTAAGTGAGCCTAATTCAGGAATTCTTGGAACTCTTATTGGAACATGAGTCTGACATGAAAATCTTTCAAAAAGTAGAGGCTTGAGAACTGACAGCGACTTTGTTCTTCAGCTTATAGGCAGTCCATCTCAAGCCTCTAATTGTATTTCAACTTGCAATACAGCCCATAGCGGGAGACCTACCTTATTCACTTTAATGAACACCTGGGTTACGTCCAGTATTTCTGCAAACAAGGTCTTATTCAACAACAATCAGACACGCTACTATGAATCGAGATTGTGCCGATGGCGAGCACGCTTACCCCAATTCAGGTCTCTTTCCCCAGGTGTTACCTCCTTACAGCTTTCCGCCTAGGGAAGCATATTTCTAAGGTTTAATCTTGTCTGAAGATAACACTCTGCAGATCATTCAAAAATCTCAGCATGGTTTGTGTGTTTTGTAATTATGGGACTAGCTCCTCTAAGACAGCATTTATGAATCAGGCAGAAGCGACCACAGCCGATAAAGTTTCGCTCATATTCACCTATTTTGTGCAGCGCGATTGTGCACTTCGGTTTTCAAACTAGACGATGCTCAGTTTGCCAGTACCAGCGATAACATAAAAAGGCCCGGTAGGGTGAAAAGTCATAGCTGAGGCGAGTTTAGGCTAACAATTTCGGTTTTCGCTCCAATTTTTTCTAAGTAACTTAACCGGTTCATGGCTGGCCTAATCACAGAATCATCTGCAAACGTTCAACAACGTACACACCATTGGATCGAACTTCCTACCAAACCGACTATGTGAATCAAATAAGACCAGACCGAGAGCACAGCAGGTTAAATTATTGAAGATCAGATGAGATTTTGTAATTCCTAATGACTAATCAATGACTTAGTTTCACACAAAATATACAGCCACAGGTGCTCAGGAAGCCTGTGAACAAGTAATTGCAGTGTAGGCATTTTGGTCAGATTTGAGCACAAATACCACAGAGAATGTTTTACTCGAGCATTGAATGAAATGCAATATCCAACATATTCCGTGTAGCTCAGAGTGAACGAACAACCTACAGCTGGTGATCTACGCCTTAACTGATCACTCATCTATCTCAATTACTTTAAGTCACGAAAAATATCATCCCCCAAAACAGTCTTTTCTTGGTTACTTTGCCTAGGTTATTGTGTATATTCCAAGCCACATAAAAAACCCAGAACTGTACTTTGTCTGATAATAGGGCAAAAATACCAAACCCCGAACCTCATACAAACATGTTTGTTTGGTAGTGTATTGCTTAGGACAGAACACAGTTCATGTGTATGCACTGATGCTATCTCCTAGATTGATGACAAAAAGCATGCGAGCTAACTGCCAAGCTCGACAGACAGATAAAAAAGGACTCAGTCAAAAATCGAGAAAAAAGGAACCGGTATTTCGATAAATTTCCAGTGCAAACCTTACAGTAGACATCAGTTAGAGGGCGTTTTCCCAGTCTGTGCTGTCCATCACATCTTCAGTATTTTAGAGACTGTACGACGTGCCGAGCCTTAGTTTATAGTTTGTCTCCGCCTTTCTTGTTTGAAAAAAGCAAGGAGGCACAGAAAAATCCGTCATTTCCTTTGAATTTTCATGACGTTTTATGATCTGAATGCTTCCAGTTTTGCCCTGTGCTTTGCTTTGAACAATGGGAAATAACGAACTTTTATATATACAAAATGTTCTTCTTATTGTTCGCTTTTTTAATTTCTTACCAGAATTCGAAGGTAACGAGTTACTGAAGATTTAGCATGGTGATTTCGCACATGCGTTTTATCGGATAAAACCCGTTCTTTGTGCCAACCAATTGCTAGTGTTAAGGCTCATTTCATGAAACGGTTGAGTCATATGTGGACTTCACAAGCAACAATTTCAAACCTGATAAATGTGTTTCGCTTTCTAATTGTGACAGACTGTAAGTCGTTTTCAGTAGGGCACACTATCTTAGAACAAATAGAGGATGTTGATTCCTTTGTGATCTCCGTTTCTTAGATCCTTGTTTTCTACCCGAACTAAATGCTATGAGCAGGTAGCATCTGTTTTCTTATCCGGAAATATTATGCTCGGAGAGAGTTAGATTATTCCAAAGGCTGTTTTGGCGTGTAATGAATTTACAGGTACCGACCTACCGCCTGTAGTAATGAGGTAGCCGGAATGTTGTTTGGCAATAAACAATCCTAGACGCAATTAAGGCATGAGAGGCACCAGTGGACCACGCGTCAACTGGCTGTTTGAAAAATTGTAAATTTGAAGGTGGATCACCATTTGTGCTTGTGAGATTCAAGGTTGTGTGTGGACTGGGTTACTTCCAGGGCAGGATGGTGACTAGTAACGTCAGCTAAAGCCTTAAGCTCAAAAACCTCACCGTAAGACATTGGCGCTTGCCGTAAGACCGTCAGACCAGCCTTCATTTTTAAGTAGAATGTTGCCACACATGTTTCAACCCCAATAAGGAGGACCAGGAGACTGTGTTAGTCAGACTTGTATCTATTACTCAACTTGCTGTGAGAGGCTCTGTAAATGCCACACGGACACAATTCAACACGAGCACAGGAAGAAAATTACTCTTAACCTTTTACAAGATTGGCTCAATTTGGACGCTGGTTGGCTTCGTGACAGCACCCAAAGATGTTTTGCATATCAACACGATGCTGACTAAACACTAACTATGGACAGAATGACGCCAGCGTTTTTTCGATGTAGATTACTTATTCTCCTAAGCGAATCACGTTGACAAATTAGAACGAGGTTTAGTTTGGTCAGATATGAGTCATATGCGTTGATCCAAACAGTGCACACCCCGTCCTACACAAGTGAATTACCGGCTGAGGCCCTCTGAAAGGCTTCGAGAAAGATGACTGTAGTAATAAAATCGCGTCATTCCCGTCGCATGTCTTCTCTATTGGTTTTTCGGATGGATAGCGTGAAACTCATTCCCCAGTATAACGTTCCTGATTTTTCTACGCTGTGAAGCCTTCTTTCTCGTTCCCCTGCTTTTTGCTCTCTTTCTAAGATGTTGATACGTTGATCCCGCTTACCACGCTTCATCAATGCAGCTGTTTACACTGGGCTTTGAGATGATATTCTAACATACCCTGTTACTTCCTTTCTGTAGAATTTCTGTTGTTGTGTACACAGTATCAAGTTGCATGAATCACTCTAAGTTTTGGAGACTTCGATCCTGAGGTCTCGCGCGTCACTCAACAGAAAAAAACTTGAATGCTACGCCTATGCACATTCCTGCATTTTAGGAAAAGTAACGTGTTTGGAGGAAACACTTCGACCGAACGTGGAGTAATTCCAACTGAAGTTCAGAATAATTTCCAAAATAGACGATGGAAGCTCGTGTAGTTAATGAGACAACCGATTCCCTACTACCTGCTTTCACATTTGCAGTATCCTCCAGGGTGTACTTATCTAAAGCCTGTAGGGTTTACCCGCAAAGTATGCACATAAAGTTGACTGAATTAGTGTTTTGTAAAGTAATTCTGGGACAACCGACGTTGTGTTAACTTCCTCTATATAGAGCAATGTGTCAGAACCCACTTTACACTTAATGAAGGTTTTCTGGATGTTTTCGCTTTATTCCGATATCAGCTTATACATCGTCTTTTGACTAATGCCGTCAAATATTTCAACTAGTCAACTTTGGATTACGGATTCTGGATGGAAAGCGGTTTTCCTTTTGTTTTTGTTTCAACTAGTCAACTTTGGATTACGAATTTTGGATGGAAAGCGGTTTTCCTTTTGTTTTTTTTGCCTGGGGTTCTTTTCTTCTCGGAGCATGGGACTCAGAATTATGAAAAAAGGCCGTCTTAAGAAGAGTAGACGATGTTATGGCAAATGAGCAAAAACATGAATAAAAATTATTTTACACTTATGCAATACGTCTTTTCGGGGTTTATCAGCCTAGCAGTTTCAGGTGCGAGAAGAACCGTTGCGGCGCTAAATGAAGCAGATAATTTTTGTTTGACATGCGAAGTCTCTAATGAAAATAACACCCTATTTCAAACCCTGTAAACAAAACAAGATCATTGGAAAACGGACACATTTTCGTGGTTTAAAACATCCGTATGGCCTCCGGGTCTACTGTTCTTAAGCCATTTGTAATGATCGACGCTTCCAAAAGCTGTTTTCAGTTGTTTTTACAGGATCACTCGGAGGTTTTTTGGTATAAGTGTGTAGTTCTTGGTTTGAAGGTAGACACCAAGATAGGCGAGAGTGGATTAACCTAACATCTGCGACTTTCCTAATACTAATTATGCAAATTTCGAAAGGGGATACTGCATTTCGTGAGTGAAGTGAACATCCTGATAACGTCAGTCAGGCCTACAAATAAAGTAATTTCTATAGTAAACTAATCGATACATAAGTAAGAAATTAAGTGGTGCACAGCATCTGACCACACGCAATAGTTACAAAACAGGTCATTAGCTGCATGAGAGTTTTTATCAATTTTTGCTTAGTTCGTCAACTATTTCGATGTCTTACATGGTGGTCAAACTAAACAGCAGAACAGAAAATGGGATGTCATTTCAGAAGAAGCAAATAGGTGATTTTAACGAAATCCAGTTTAACCAACCGACTGACATCAATCGAGTTTAACTGAATTATCCCTATAGGCGGACTAGGGTCAGTGAACCCTGCTCAGTTACTCAGCCGCAGGCCTAATACATAAACAGAGGTCATTCTAAGTCAAACAACACAAAAGTGTAGACGACCTAGAAGTCACAGAAGTATTTGCAAGAAAAGGAGACAAATGATTAAAAAAGAATCGAAGTGTGCGGGTTACGTTCACTAGATATTCTTTCGAGTCTGTCCTAATAATGAAGGACAGTGATACTGGGTAAAACAGGAAACCTAAATAAGATATTTGTCCTGCACGGCTCGAGCAGGAGGATTATAATGCAAATGGTTTCTAAGTTGTTGAGCAGTTCAAATGATTTGGACAAACTTTTTGAACGCCAACAGGGCTTTTGTATGGTGCTCTATAATCATTAGTAGCTTCTTGAAAAATACTGGCATGTAAGTAGACGCACGGAGCGGCCAGATATTCTAAGACAGTTCATCATTAATTAGAAAGTAAGTTCGAAACTACAAAAAAGAATCAAGAGAAATAGAAGAGGAGGAGGCCAGTTTTTGTGACCATCAGATATTACAAAGCCGAACTAACCAAGCTACACCCGCAGAAGGGTTTGATTTAAGTTTCCTGCTAGTCAGAGTCACAGTACTTTGATCCTGATTACACTGGTCAAAACACGGAGTCTATACTCAATTTACGACATTTGAATCCCTTTTTGTTAAACATTTATCGATATTGTTCCTGTCCTGATATCCGAATTTTAGTTTGTTGTAATTTTATTGGCCTACAGCTTCTTCTGTTAGAGTCTGCGGTTGAGCTTACCAAATTCCCGCTATTTACTTGAATATTATAAAACAGCTTTGAAATGCGCGGTTTATTCGCGAGGACTGCACCGCCGATTTTAATGTTTTCTCTAAACCCTACAAGTTTCGTGAATAAGACGCTAGCAGTTAGGTCTTCGTTATATTTTACACGTGTATCTCCCATCGAAGTTCCCCTAGCTCTGATATGAAACATTCTAATCGGAACTTGTGTGGGCTCTTCAAAATTTCCTGATAATGCAATCAACTGCAATTTACTCTCTAAGAAACAACATTTTGTTTTATGGTATTCACGAAAATGAACGTCAAGTTAGAACATGCAGCATCATCTTGCTTACAAAGTTAATTACTTTAGACCGGAATTTATCATCTATGATTAGTACTCAGTCAAAAGTAAGGGGAAGAATGATATAGTTCAAGTTGTGAACTTTAAAGAAATCACTTCTGGTTACTTGTGTGTACTGCTCAAATCGTGCCAAAATTACAGAAGTGGCATACAGCCGTAAATTCCTGTTCGAAATAATTTGCCACGCACACCACATGAATCTCTGGAGAGTGTCAGACTCATTACATCAGGGACACGTTTTTAAATACGTCAATATTCAACCGCCGGTGACCATTCAGCAACTTGATTAAACTGCCTTTAACGGGACGAGAATCATTGACTTTTCAGTATGTACTTCACCACAGGTCAGAGAATGTTTATCGAATCGTTTATGGGCGAATTATTAGAGATAATATGTTTAACTGGAAATATTCTTCAAGTTTAACAAGATTTGGTTCACCTAACGAAATTTGAGTGAAGTCAACTTATGTTGAAAGGCTGTAACAACTTTTTGATCGCTTGATTCTTGTTGGGAATTCTCAGCAGAACAGACCACGATTCCCTTAGAAGCGGTGAATTTACAAAATGTAGTATCGATATGTCAACAATAATTTCAATAAATCCGACAGGTGACGGGAGATTCGTTACATCCACCTGAAATTTTAATGTCAAACGCTGTACAAACACCTAGTAGGTGGGTAGGTTTTACGACCGCTTCTTTCTGTCCTATACTGTGAATCTCTTTGAATGAATATTGTTGATTATTCCCAACCAAGATAAAACAGCCTTAAAATTGGTATTTGATCAGGTGGCTGTTGTTCTGTTCGCCGAGCTTGGCAATTGGTTTGCAAACGTTTCGTCACCTGAAAAGACACACCGTACGTACCGGTGGGGTAGTGGAAATATAATAGAGAAAAACACATGCTCGTCAGTTTGGAGGCTGGAAATATGGGGTTTTCTTACTAAAAGCTGACTTTTTCACTACTGTCTCGCAGACAGTTAAGGTGATTTGATTTGAGGTGTGTTTTGTTAGTGGCTTTAAATGAATTATTTTCTCCTTTCTTGCTCTCATTCAAGCTTCTGCTTTTTAGATCAAAGACTGGATTTCACGTGAATTACTGGAACTTAAATGAGCCAAAGCGGTAACCATGACACCGTATTCTATCGGCCTTTCAAACTTTTTTCATTGTCTTCGAAACAGACCATGATTGGCAGAAATAATTTGACTTTGCCACGAATATGCCAATTCAATTCTTGTCAGCTTCATGGACTATGTGCAAGGTTTCAAGTAAGCGTTTGCTTTTTTATTCAAAAGAGTAGTATTGTTCCTTTTTAATGATACCGTCATTTGTGCAGCTCTAACGATTGTTTCGGTTCGAGGACACCTGGATCGAAAGTTTACCGATCCATCTATACCAATTGGGTGTGGTTATGCCAAACAATGATACTGCGTTTCCACAAACAGACTCCCACGGTCAGTAGTATCATTACCAACAGTAAACTATCCACTCATTTGAAAAAATGCTGGTTTTAACGGGAGAATATCTAGTTAAATATCTAGTTGACTCTATAGTGTCTCCAAAAACTGGACGTGCCTTGGTAACTGTTGAGAAAGGTGGAAATGATCGTGCAACCAAGTTTTTAAAATAAGAGAACAGAACGCGAGCCATCTATTCAGTATTTATTGTGGTTAGGGTTTGTGGTGAAAAATCTTACGAAGTTACATGAAGTCGAATAATCCTGTGAGATTGTTGTTTGTCTCAGCTTCTGAGATGTCACCAAGAGCTCGCATGAGCACCAGTTTCCTGCTAATAAGTTGCATGCATCTAATGCCAGCTTGTTTGCAAAAACATTGATTGGCACTACTATGAGGACATTTGGGGGCTTTGGCTGGCAACGATGAAGTTGAACGACCATAAACCAAAATGTTAAACCACAAACATAGCTCTTTATCGCCGGTAGTATACGCTTCTTTCTGTCTTTTATGCGAAGGTTTCAATCGATCCAGTGTAGGAAGTCAGGTGACCATCAGGTTACCCTGCCGAGCTACAGGGCCTGCAAAAGGCTAAATTTCGTGCCTTCTTCATGGTTAAGAACAAAAGTCCCATAAATTCCAGAAACATCACCTCAAGTAAAGCAGGGGACACTGAGCATCAGCTTGCTTTGCCAATCACCTTTGTACATAAAACGTTTGCTCCCTCAGACAAGATCGTCGACTAGATGGCAAACCAGCAGAAATCGGGACGAAAAACCCCGAGCTTCACAGGTTTGGATCCTAGCCATATATATATATATACAGAGAGAGAGAAGTTATGAGAAACAGAAAGCGAGATGTAAGCAGCTGGAGAGATAATCGGATAGATAGATAAATGTATAATACGTGAAGGTGGGCGTAACTACATGAAGGGCTGAAAATTGTTCATACGCTTTATTTTGGATACTCTCAGTAGAAGAAATTGCGAGCTGGATGCGCAGGCTTTTAACACGTAGAATTGCACATTTGTGACATGTTTAGGTGGTTGCTGAACTGAGACAATCTGATCATCTTTTCATGTTATCCCAATGTAAATTTCTCAAGATTGGTGAAATTTTGGAAACTAACATGCACTTTTGGTGCTCGACGTGTAGAGGTCAAATAAAACTAATCCATTTAGGGGGTAGAGGTTTGAATCTTTGAAAGGCTGTCAAAAATTCGTCATTTTGCTTTTGACATTCTCTGGATAAAAAAGCATGAGCAAAAACAATTACCGGGCTAGCGGGAGTAGACCAAGTTTTCTAAAACGGTATTTGAGCCCACCGAGATCAGGGATCTCCAAGCATGGTGCATGGAAAACCGGGAAGTCCTGGAAACAGCCAGTAAGACGAATTTTCGGACAACCAACGAGGATTAACCATGAACCGTATAGAGGTAAGATGTACGGGTGAAAGGAAAAACCCCTTCGCTGCGGAGTTGTTTACTGGAAAATACCAACCAAATGGTTACAGACTATTGGACAGGAATGTCAAGCTCTCATATGCACCCAGTTTTCAAAAAACTGAATATGCGTTTTCCTCTTGAACGCGACTTCTTGAACTTTCCCGGGGTATTGTAAACGAATGCTACAAAGCAGTTCTACAGAGTCCGTAGTAAATCCCACCTTCCATCGGATCAAGCCGGTTTCGAGAAAACACACATACTACTCGCATGCCCCATCAGTGGTATCCAGCGTTGCACAGGTACTATATATTATAGGATTTGTAGTTAAGTTATTTAAATTCCTGGCTGCTGTATTTTCATACCTACCTAAAAGAGCAAAATTAGTCATGATCGCAAATCACCTACATGCTGAAACCGGAAGAACAAGGCGAATTTACAGAATGGAAAGACTGACGAACCCCAAATTTCTGATCAAAATCATTCACGCCGATAACGGGAGTTTGCGGCCGGAAGACAAGATATATCAAGAGATAGTTCCTCGGGAAACCAAACAGTCTTGGCAAACACCTTTGAAAGGACACCTGAAGAGAGAATATGACAACATGTTGACTTTGGGTATCAAAAATTTGTATTTTAACAGAGTAACTTGAATTAGTTGAAGCATTATCCCTTGAAAGGAAAGTACATTTAATCTTTGATCTTTACTGCAGAAATGAACTGGGTTATAGACCAATAATTTCTTTTTAAACTCTTGTTTGTACATAAATGAATGAACCAGAAAATTCTAGGGGTGGATTAAGGTGTGCATCGGTCAATGGTCCTTATCTACACGCAATGGGCCGTGTGAGAAACAGTTTTAAAATAATCATTAGTCTGCAGCGTCAACCCCAATGGGACACTTTCCAATTTTTTGTGCATTTAGTCCATATCAAGTGGTAAAACCACCAAACTTATCTATATAGAAAAGCACCCCAGATATCAGATACCAACAGTGCATGCAAGACTGTTGACAAAATGTCTTCAGACGAATTGCCAAACTCAGGGAACATCTCAGCTTAATGTAACCCTCTTTGTCGTGGTCACTCTTAATGTAATATTACTAAGTTTCACTTTAATGCCTCATTCGAATACGTAGACGTTCAGATTGGCGACTTTTACTCGGCACTGCACCTTCATTTAGGATGATACTCCACTTCTATAACCAGTGATTACCATCACTTTACAGCTCCAAAGTACTTCAGCCAAATAGATAAAGAGGTAAGGATTCCGATGCTTGTCTACCTTCGGCACAAAATACGAAGGTCGGCGACTAAACTTCATAACCGTAGCTGAAAGAGTTAACTTGTGCTCGTTGCTGCTACTTTCTCGCCTGCAAACTAAGGACTTTAAGGAGTGGACATGCTGTGAAGTCTCATTTCATATGGCTGCAGAAACGCCAGTGCTTAAGGACGGTGGCCCTCATGGCCGCCTCTTCAGCCTCTTGGTAGGAATATGTTACATTCAATATGGCATATGTTTCACAGGATTTCACTTGTTAATGAAAACACAAAAGGATAAATCAAAAGCCAGCGCTTCAACGCTATTAATATATCTAATTGACTTTGAAACATCTACAATGTCACTCATTAATTTTTCCTTAAGAAGTGTGCAAATTTTGACGATTTTTATTGAATTCAAAATTTGTACACCTGCCAACTGCCTTGTAGCAATGCTTCATAAAAAGCCACAGGCAACTCAAGTGATAATCATTTGAAGACTCATGTGTTTTGGAGCTTTTATGGATCAAAGAAAAATGACCGTTAAGAAGTCCGACCTGGCATTCTATGAACCCTGCGGTTTACTCGTAGTTAATCCATGCATATGATTCTTATATCTTCAGATCACTTTTCACCGCTCCAACCCAAACTTCAATTAGGACAGCGTGCGTGTGATTGCGAGTTACATATTGCGCATAACCCTAGCACGCCTACCGTTTATATCGAAATATGCTTTGAACATTGAGGTATCAGAGTTTGCTGTCATGAGTACCGCATGTGTACATGATTATGCAAAATATTATTGCAGCCAAATAAATTAGGAGAGTTCTTTTATATGCAGTATACTCCCATGAGTGGATCGATGAGATGGGCGGTTGTCATGAATTTAGTCTCATATTTTAAGGTCACTTTAATGTCATTGTAAGGCCTGATAGTGTGTACTCATGAGATGAAGTGAGTGACAACCCGATTGAATAAAGTCACAAGTCACGTGCTTGGAGCACTTCTGAGGCTTAAACAACGATGATTATTGGCGTATAAATAAACGGGGAATGAGCGGCGAGCGGACAATGAAAGTAACAAAAAATAGACGGTGTGCGTAGTTTAAGCATATCTTGCTTATTCATAAGTATACTGCCTGAAGAATCCAGAAGAAAATAGGAGGAAGATTCTGAGAAGGCACAGAGACAGTTGCACGGCTGCATCTATTCAGATGACGAGCTGAGTTCGAATTATGCGCTTAGACCTCAGTTATGTGTCTGGCGATTTCCGCATCTCTCTGGTTAAAAATACACGAGTGCAAAGAAGGCTTTGGGTTTAAACAAAGTGCGAGTGCAGGAGGGACTGAGATGAACAAAGAAGCTCACAACTTGGAGGCCTGAATGATGAGGAAAATGTCACTGTGGACAATAAAAACGATACAGCTTTGGATAAAAGCGTTTTTAGCGACAAATCTCACAAGGCTAACTATGCTATGGTGTGACAACCAATTATCACACAAAGAGCAGCTGGGCAATGTCAAATAAAAAGCAGATGGGTGAACTTTGTAGAATTATTGAATAAATATCCTGTAGTTACTTTCGCTAACTAACAAATGTTGTTTTATAACATGACAGCATGTTCATACACAAAGCTCACCACAAAAGGTGACGGTTATTATTCCAAGTTATCCAGTAATTCGGTCAGTAGTCTCAAGGTCTGGACTTTATTCCACCAAATACTCTTTGGCGTTCTATGGTAAGAAGATTGTGCAGAATTAGCCGTATTTTTCACATGTTTAGAGTTAAGTTCCGAGGCAAAGGTCATGGAGTTATGAAAGCAATTAGATTGGTGGCTTGACAATCTTTCTACACAGAAAGCAAGGAGGTTGTACTTTTGGTTCCTAGGGAAGAAGCTAGTCCAAAACACAACCCTGATGTATACCCGTCCCCATGTTGAATTCTGCAGACGTGGCTCCGCAAATAGTTATTTGAACCCTACGCCATGGTGAAGAGATCTGACTGCCTTAACAGATTTGGGAACATTCCAAGTATTGGAGGTTGGTACACGACATCTTTCTGTAAATGTGTGACTTCCTTAAAATCTACGCACGTAATGTATGACGGTTGGTTCCATTCCCTACAAGTCTCTTGAAGCTGTCGTCTAACTTTGGACCCTCATATAATATGTGGTGGTTCGCTGCGTTGGTGTATCAAGGTCCATCTGTTTTAACGTAATCAGTCAACATGTTGATTTAAGTGGGGTCATTTTAGGTTTGGGAATCAAGGGAAGATGTTTGTAGAAATAATGCGTGGTTCCAAAGTGTTGCGTTGTATTCTGCCACAGAGTGAGAGCGTTAACGTGGTCAGATTTCTATCTTGTTTTCGTTCAGGCCACAGAAGACAAATGTATGCGAAGGGTCCCCAAAAATTCAAAATAACGAACATTCCACATGCCACTGGTGCATGCTATATCAGGCTGTAGGATGACGATAACACAGTGTTTTCCTTGGTAAATATGATTAAACACTGATCAGACTCTCGTGGCCTAACGGTTATATGTATCTAAACTAGCAGCGAGGACTCGAGTTTCAAACTCGCTGGAGTCTCTTGAGATATACAGTGCTGTTAATTCCCCACAAGGATAAAACAGCTGTACTATGCTTCCCAACCATTCGCACAGGTTGGCCACATTCATAGGACGAAATCTCAATTGAACAAATGTTTCAGTCCCTATAGGGTTTATGTAAAAAAGTGAGACTGTTTACAATTACTTTGCCTCTTGTCGATAATGGGATTATTTTGACCTCTGAATTATACATATCCTTCTACAGGTGAAACCAGGCTACGTCGAAATGCGGGAGAGCATAGTACCACCGTTCTCGCTATGTTGAGGACATCGAGATGTGCAAAGCTTTTGGATATCTATAGCAGTGTGAACCCCCAGCATTCTGGTTACTATTCGAACACTATAACGTCCATTTATGGAAGGATAATCACCGCTCCGATTAGATTTGTCCAAGACAGGATATAACGCCACCGCCCTCAAACAACGCAGTTCACTGTACACAACCTGGTGTTAATGGACGACTTCTCAGACAAAAAAGCACCTGCTAGAGGACGTTTTCTAATCCGAACGAATGCCTTTTTTAAGTCTTCCATCACTCCTTATCTTGGATAATTCATAACCATAAAAATTCATTGGCAGCGTTCAACCGAATGACGGATTCTGACGCCAAAGATTCAAATAAGATTATTTCAATGTATTTTAATGCACGATACAAGGTGGAAGCTATCTGTCTAGCTTGTCAAAAGTCCAAAATTTTTTGTCTTCAGACTGAGAACAATAACATTAGCTAAAATGATGGAAATTAAGAAGATACTGGGCAGTTAATAAATGCTTGGTCGGGTGATGCTGTGACTAAGTGTAATCTAATTAAAACCGACGCTAAAATGACGGAAATTAAGAAGATACTAGGCAGTCAATAAATGCTTGGTCGGGTGATGTTGTGACTAAGTGTAATCTAATTAAAACCGAAATCAGCCCGCAGGAAAGAAATACAACTACCTAAGCCCGTAGGCTACATTTTTTTCAAGGGTCCAAAATTTCGTCCCTATTGCAGAGAACAGTCAGCTAAAGAGGAAAATTTCAACGCACGACCGGACTAGACGAGAATAAGGGAAAGATTAAAGGAGTAACTCAAAGACAGATAAGGAAGCAATTAGGCATGAAGGATGGAAAGTAAGGGATTTGGCAAACAAAATTTTAGTGTGGTTGTTGGCTTACAAAATCAGAAGCTGTGGTTCTGTAAGACGATGCGTATAGATGCAGCGGACTAGTACAAGTCGCAGCGATTTTGTCTAGGTCTACGCTCAGCTAGTGGTAAATCTGACCAATTTACTAGGTAGGCTAGGTAGGCCCATTGAGGTTTTCTCTTCAAATGGTGACGAAACGTCTGCAAATCATTTTTCAAGCTCGGCGAACGGATCAAGAGCCATCTGATGAGTTACCGATGAATGCACCGGGGCTACCAATGCTCCAGCATAACCAATATTTGGGTCTATATGCGCACCTCACCTTTGTGATTTACGCCTAGACCTGAAGTGATTCATTCATTTCTGCGACCAAAGCAGCAAATACGACCATGCCATTCAATGCGGCCAATATAATTGGGCAAGTTTGTAAATTTTAAAGCGTGAAACTATGTGCTTGGAGATGATGAACACTTCAGTTATACCGTGTAAAAAGGACATTCTCCTGGCATTAGTTTCCTTGTCCAAAGTTTGTGTAATTTATCGTCTTTAGTACAACACCACCTAAAAGACACCGTATGGTTATCTAGTTTGCTCAAAAAATTGCCGGATTCATTGTTCATTCGCTTTAACACTCTGCCGCATTGTGACTTATCGGACGAAATGTTGGCGTAGAAGACGAAAGGTTTCCACGAATCGGACAGTTCTTTTCCGAATCTTTCTTGAGCGCCCTCTCGTTGGCCATATAGATGGAATCCGCTGTGGAACTTAAACTTTTGAAAATCTTGTAGATTGGTTAACTGCCGGCCTACTTTTTGAGAGAACGAACAATTGTGAACCACGGTGTATTACGGCGATGATATATTCGAAATGTAACCATTAACATTATGTTTCGCCTGAATGGCATCGAGTATTAGTGTAAACAAAGGGTTGCGCGTTCTGTTTAACACAGCATGAAATTTGCGTGAAATACAATCCGAAAACTCGGAACAATCCATGGAGCACATTTGGGAATATATGATAAGCGCCCATGCCTTGGCAACGAGAGTCCTAGGCATATTAAGCAAAAGCTTGGTTCGCTCTATTTTGCCGAGTCAGCATGAATCTTATTCTGTCTCAAGAATCGCAGTACTTTCATTTTAATAGTCAAAAGTCGATGTCCCACAATCGGCATTGAGCCAGCCAATACGAAAGGGATCACAGTACTGCTAAGTATGATGAAAAATAGGCCCAGTTGTTGTCTTAGTGACCCCGTTTTGTAGTCTAGCAATCCAGCAGAGGCTAGAAGATAACTCAGTGAATCTACGGAATGACCAAACAGTAGTGTTGCAGCCATCATTACCGTGGTCCATGCGAGTCGGCGTTTGCCTGTGTGAACTTCGTTATCCGTTGATGGGTTGTGTATATCGACCAAGGATGACCGACCAGGATTGCTCCGGTACAGACGACAGATGACAAATATATGCGAAGCAACGAGAAAGACAACAGGGAAGATATAGGAGAATAATAGCCACCACACAGACTCGACTTTGAAGAATATCGTCAAAGGATCATTTTCAGTGAGCTTCATCCATTGACAACGGCCATCCGCATAACGTCGAGCAAAGAAGTTTGGCAAAAACAGGAAAGTAGCTAATAGACCTTCGTAGCAGAACGTACATATAATTAACGTCAGATGGCGAACTTTGTAGGTCACGGGACATAGCACGGCCGAAAACCGATCGAATGAGATGCACACGACATTTTGCACACTCAGAATGGCACCAATCCAAAATAGGTTGTCCCGAAACCAGATATAACACATTATGCGATCAAATACTTTTTCTCCTGTGTGAATCTCATCCCCGATTACTTTGTACAGAAACATCATGAAACATGTATAACCGTCAACGACACACTGTATTCGCAGCAGGATCGTGGTTAGTCGCGAGCCTATCTTGACCGGCATCAGCGCGCTAAATATGAGGACGTTAGTAACTCCGCCCAGAAATCCGAATATAGCCAAAAATATGCGGACTACTAATTCCCCTGTGGTCGACATAGTTCCCAAGGTGTTGTGTACCAGTAGTAACGTACGACCGATGCGCGACGCTATTAGTTGCTGGCTTTTATTTCCAAGTGGCACGCAACTCACGAGCGCTATTCATTGGTGCGAGCAGTGCGAGGAAACTATTGCATTCGGTTGGTTCAAGTCTGTTGTCTGTAAACTCCGAATACTTTCATTCGAATAATAGAGGAATACGCCGGCAGGTGTAGTGAAAATATTAGAGCTTGAAAAGAATAAGTAACATTGGAAAGAATCAGAAAAGATAATTCACCGTGATCAACAATTGCGTGCACGCGATTTTAGGATCACATAACAAGGTAACATTGGAAAGAATCAGTAAAGATAATTCACCGTGATCAACAATTACGTGCACGCGATTTTAGGATCACATAACAATTGCCCATAAATAGAATCATGTATGAATAAAATCAATTGCGACTAATGGATGGGGTTGAGGACAAGCTTTTTGCTTAGCGTTCTGGCACTTTCTGCTATTTGTACGTGCGAAGTATTCATAAAGCCGAGAGATTAGTCAACGCACGTATGTTCAGTTCCCGAACCACAAGTTCATGCGGTCTAATTAAGTCTCATAAAGTGTGTCCAACTCAAGTCGACCGTATAGCATTTGAATGGCAACTACAATTTAGGCTTTGTTTCACTGCCCTTGATTTGGGTTCTGGATGAAGTGTAACGTAGCCAAGATTAGGATGTTAGTTCATCAGACCACACTTTGTTACATTAGAGCTGCCTTTAGCCTTGTAGGATGCACGAATATAAATCACATCCAAACGGTACTAAAAAGAACAATATCCTGTAAAGTTGTGACGATCTTCAGACCATTACACTGTAATCATATTAGTTATTTTACCAGGCCATTAAAAAAGAACACCTGTGAATCAAATCACTGCAAATTGCTTGTTCAAGTGACCAGAGCCCTCCTACTGGCCAGCTTAAAGTCAAATTAATTTTCCTCTGAAAAACCCTGGTGTTTAAACACGCTGGAAAATATCACAAAAATATCAGAGTTTTGAGACTGAGACTTGGATCTGAACATGTAAAACAACATTGGGTGTAGAGGATCGAGAGAATGACAGGTTTCTGCGTACTGGTAAAGTCAAACCGACGAAGTATCAGCATCACGCACACCAGCCAACCGTCGCCTATCGTTTCGGGATTTCTCAGGCAGTATTTTGATATGACATAAAAGTTATTGCATCATGTTCGTAATTTTAACAGTGATCGAGAGGCAGTAAACCGAATGGATATTTCCTTGTTTTATGTCCTGTTTTACCCCTTTGTTGTCCATTTACATCCTCTACAGGAGAAAGAGGACAAGTAACACACCGAAGCCAAGGACTTCAAACACATAAAGAACGAGAGTGACGCTTTCAGTTGATTGAACTTCGTCAAGACACTTCCTATGCTTGAAGAATGATAGAGGAGATTTTCGGTTACGATTGACTGAACGGATTATGGTAAAATATTTAAGATAATAGCTTGGAAAGACTAGGGATTCACATGTTGTATTATTTTCGTAACATCCTTGTATTTTTGTTTGGCTTCCGGAAGAATTCATTCAACAGCTTTCCGTAAATACTTGGAGGCGCCAAATGGAACTTTTCGCTTTGTCCGACCGGTGGGTTCAAGATATACCAATACTCAGTCTATTCAAATACCACAACGATTCTCAGTCCACCTCCAATAGGGTCAAATACTTGAAAAATGTCTTTATTAAAACAATAGCTACATAAAGACGGTTCAAATGTTGTTGGCCTTTGTATAGTTTTTCTTTATACTGGTTCCCTTATCTCCGATAGCTTGTACTGTGCATAAAGGGCATTTGAACAAGAGTCTACATTGACCAACAGCACAATTTGGACTGCCGAAAAGAGTTCTAAAAGTTTGGAATAAGTTAACCTTGCGTTCAACAACCCACTCTTAAAACAGAATGATGATTTTTCAGGGTTTTATTCTTTTTTTCTCAGGCCCATTTCGAATAGAAAAATGCTGTACAAAGACCTCCGGGTGTTCCGTCAAGCGTGAGACCCAGCCTTCAAGTAATGATACATAATTTTAGGTGTAGCTTCCACTATGCTTATAGACGTCTAGTCTACATATCCACACACTCTTAACCAAGTATTTACTTACAAGAGTGGTCACTTTAGACCTTAGGGTACCGCCCAAAGAAGAAAATTAAATATGCCGAAAAAAATTTGCCTAATCCATATTTTAAATATATAGCTGGCGCCATAGCTACAGGATGAATACGAAACGCATGGTGTGAAACTGGGACCCAGTTGCATTTTCAGCCATTCAGAACAATAAAAATATGGGAAATATTTGGCACAATCTTGATGTGCTGTCGTCTATAATAATGCAAAATGACCCCTAAAAATATGGCCTCTTGCACGCTATATTGAGCTTGATGAAGCAATTCTAATCCATGTCAAAAACAACCAATCACTTATGAAATGAATTTTTGGAAAGTCTTCTTTTCATTGGATTCAAATGCAACGCAGATAGGCTAACCAATGTACGCACTCCGTACTAAATGCCAATCAACACCAGGTAAGTTTTACTTTAGTCACTAAGTTCAATTCCGACATATTTGCACAGACAACTTCCTTTTTGGGAGCTTCCGTATAGTGCTGAGGTGTCTTATGAAATGCCACGACAAATCTGGTACTATCAAGCCTCAACTGTTGTTGACCGGCTTAATTCATAACTATTAAATGAGTAGAGTTCAAAAAATTTCTAATGCAATTCGAAATTTTAGTGACATCCTGTTTGGTTTTCGGAGGAGCCAAGCTTATAATTCTGGTAATCACTTGCAAGCACATTTTTGAAATCTTGTTTTGTCATGTCGGTTTGGGTTAACTGGCTTCATCTGTAAACGTTTCCGTATGAAATGTTAGCCATTCTGAATAAAGAAAATGGAATCAAACGCAGACTGCGTCAGCTTCTGGCCCCACCCCGTTCTTCTGAAAATCTCTATGAAATTCAGCGTAGTATAACTTGCGTACGGGTTACTCACAGACTACAGGCCAGATTGGGAAAATAATAGATGGTGTGAATAAATCTGAAGCGGGCAAAAATGAGCCATTTCAACAGTTTATTCTCAGTCTAGAATGTCCTGGAATGTTGTATTCGGCCTCTGAACATCAGTGTTGGGATGTAATCCATCAGCACGATAAAGACTGCCGCTATAATTATTTCCTTCATGAGCTTTAAAGATATTGGATGGTTTTAGGGGAAATTCACCGTTTGCTGAAGAGAACAAAATGTCCTGATGGATGAGGTTTGAAAGTTTTGAAAATCATGCGGAAATTCCGCCTGACTAACAGAAACATGAAGTCAAATTGACTGGTTGTACTAAGAACAGATGGATACATCCAAATGAATCTCATTTCATTCAGGTAAATATAAATGGCATAAAGTGCCCTGCATGATTTTCTTTCCGCTAAGTTGATGAATCTGCACAGCCTTAACACAAATATAAATCGGAGGGCACTCAATATGTGGTGTCCCACAAAGACTCTTTTGAGTTGTTTGAATTTTTATTTCTCAACGTGGCAACTATCAAAGTACTTCAGAAACTAAAATCGTTCAGAAAGATTATGGGGCTTGTTTGGGGGTAAGTAGCCCACCGGTGTGCAGAAAATCACAACGAATCTGTCGAACCGTTAAACAGTCATAAGTTGTTTCATAGAAAAGAGGCTTTTGGACAGTCTTGTCGGGCAGACTGTCGTCCGACAAGTACAATTGGGCATCAGAAGGCAAAACATGCCATCTTGTGCTCCTTTTGGAATGATATTCAGGATATCGAATTTGGTTTCTTTACCCCGATTGGGAAGCTCTGGTAAAGGATATCATAAGCCAGATATTCAGTACGAATTCAGCAGAGTCTTCATCAACATCAGTTTAATATGCGAATGACTATTTATCGCAAAATGCATACACGTTAGTATTCAAGTACGGAATATACTTGGTGGCTTTTGATCATTCAAAGACCACGTGGGACCAGTCAAAAAGCCATTGTTTCGAAAGACTTCGGACAACAAAAAACCTATGGGTTGTTTTTCAGACTTTTTCGAAGCTTGATCGAAATCCGAGAGCTGAGCTTGTCCTGTGAATACCAGGAATTTTGAAACTGGCAGTGGACTATCCATAGGTTTCACTATCCTTATAAGCACTATTGTAAAGTACCTTTATATGCTGAATATCGTTCCAAATAAATCAAGGGGTGACTTTCACGTGGCAAATCTAGTTGAAAAATCTCATAAGCGGGGAAATAAGGTGGATTTTAGCTGAGTTTCCCGTCAATATCAGCTTAGTTTGCGAAAGAGTGTTTGGTGCTGAAATATCTCACACTCGAATTCCTAAAACAGCCGGGCTGAGCGTCCTTAAGAGGAGCAAATATGTCCTTTAACGAGTTATAAACAACAAAACGGATGAAACTGCCTTTCTGACCAATGACCAAATGACATGGAAACGTGCACATTACACATTTTTCGGGATATTCAGTTATCTGTTTTTTGCACTGCACGTGTAAACTGTATATGCTCAACCAGAATGATTTTGAGAACGTTGCATGGTTCACTGTTCTACTGCTCACTGCCCCGGCATCCGTTTGAATGACCACCAGTGTAACAATGTTGCATAGCCCCGTCAGTTGAGAATTCTGCATTTTGGGAGATATTCGGTATAGAAAATTCGACCTAAAAGCACATCCTTTGTCGAAGTAGTAATGAAATTTCACTTTTCCAAACGAGAGATGGGGAAGTAGAGCGAACTGTTTTGCGTGACCTTATAACATGGTGCTGTAACCCTGAGGTTCGAGAAGAAGATAGATTCAATTCGGTCATTACTTTCCGCTCTCCATAAAATTTTACGTCGAGCAATCACTCAGCATTCGATTGCACCGAAGCCAGCCTAAGGACAGTCTGCCAAACCGAGGCATTCTGTTCTGTTCCAGTCACTAATGTGCGTGTCTTGGTGTGTAAAACCTGGCACCTCCAGGATGACGATGAAGCAATTAAGGACCTTTGTACGGTTACCTGCCCAAAGGATTTCAATTTTCAAATGTTGTGGGTCAATGAACCTGGGATACAGTCGGAGGAATTGTGTGCTCTGCCTCTGATATATAATTCATACTGGGTGACAGAGAAGCCCGTACATTTAAAGATATAATCTTAAGCATATTCAAATGTGACCTTTGAATATGTTCAACCTGTTAGTATGTTCTTGTAGCAAATGTTTGCTTTGTAGACAGCACTTGCGCTCAAAACTCCGACTTAAATCCCGTGATCCATAGGACATCAATTAAGTGGCCCAATCTGCACAACCAGTAAGTGTCTCCCTCATTGGTAATTGGTCAGTTAGCTGTTGATCTGTTCACAACTGCTGGCAACTGGCAAACGACTTGCGGACGCTTCGTTATCATTAGGGGTGACATCTTTAGTGTAGTCCTCTTCTTCATGCTTACGCTTATATAGTTTGCAGACAGCAACTGTTGTGCTATTGATAATCATTGCAATTGGATTCCCATTGTTCAGATCTTTTTCTGTGTTGCGTTTTGGCCTATCTTCCTGCTGTTTGATCGGTCGATCGTATACTTTCCACTCTTAGTAGTTTTCTGTCTTCGTCCGATTGGCCCATACCCAACTTGTGGTTCGTATGCATGAACCTAACGGGTCGATATACACGTCTTCTCCCAATGTAACTCTCGTTATTTTTGTTGGTTTGGTATTCGGATTCAGTGATTCTTGATGAAAGCTGCACTGGCCGTCCCAATTAATTTGCCGTTTCAACCCGAAAGTCCTTTTATCTTAGTCCCATTGATTTTTTCATTGATTCCTTGTTCCGCTCAGGAATTGATAGTTCTGGATTTCCTTTTCGCTCAGGGGCTCAAAGCCAGGGTTGGTAATAATGCGTCTGTTTATCGCTCATTCAGTGGAGTACCACGCTTCCGCGAATTCGAGTTCCTTATTCTCACTCGTTCTAGTAAGCTGAAGTGGCTCCACTCGAATTAATGTCCTTCTTGGCCCTCACGGCGAGGGATGAGCAAGGTTGCAGATTTGTGTCTGGAAGTGATACGATTGGCCATAGTGGTTGTTTCCTTGAGTAATTTCAGACGTCCGTAGTAGCGTGGAGTGTTGGATTCTTTGGCTCTTATTTTTGGAAATTCCTCACTTGTAAACTTCAGGAGGTCCTCTACCCGCCTCAGGTTCCTACTGATTTCGTTCACAGGCTTTTTGGCCTACTCATCCTCCAGACGACGATACGTGGTAGTGTCACTAAGCGGAGCCTTTGCTCTAGTTCAGTTCGTCCATGACGACGATTATGCGTCCTTCATCCGCAAGTAGGTTGTTGATTCCTTCGTATTTTCTTCCAAATTCTCCAATGTTTCTTTATCCTTGTTTGAGAGAAGGTTGAATGCGCTGTTTCATGTGCTAGCCGGTATGACAGCTTGGTGGAAGTGTCATTGAGCATTCTCATCCAGCTTGGCGAATATCATTGCTAGGTTGGACAGGAACTTCAAATTCGTGGTGTCTTTGAAGTCAAAGTTCAGTCCTTTAATAAGAAAAATCTGTTCTTGAACTGTCCATTGTTTAATGGAGAGGTTTCAGACCCATGCTTGGTTGTTGTCGTCGTTGTTGGCAACGGCATCATTCTTGTTTCTAACCAGTCGCGAAAGCTTGTTTTCCAAATACGGTTTTGTTTTTTCCGCAGCAGATGTGAGTGTTCGTTCGATAGCTATACTTATATTTTGTTTGAGATCCGGTTTCTTTTATGTTTTGCCTCTCCACTTTTCTCATGAACGCTTCGCTTCCGCTACTAAATATGATAAGAGAAATGTTAACACATTGCACCATGTGTATTCCTTCTGTCTTGAAAAAAGTCCGGAAGTACCAAACAGGTTGGTTTAAAGTTTGCAGGTTTTCTGGCAGCTTCCGATAAATATTCAGTGGAGTAAATCTGGTACGCCCAATAATGTGTACTTCAAATTTTCGAAATCTAATCCTTGGAAGGTCTCTGCTTTCTACCTGGTGAATTAACCTACCTACATTCGAGAGACGCCACAGTTGAACAGTTTTATGCCTGGGAAAAAGATAACATCACTAGTTTTGTACAAGTTTAGCTTGTGCTTTGTTTCATTTCAGCCGATTAGATTACTTCCTGAATTGGAAAAATACATTCAACTTAGGAGAGGGGCTATTCGCGCAGGCAAAACACAACTATAGTCCGGCTAAAAAATGGTGCACCTGACTTCATTTCCTTGTGGATCCCAAAAATGAGTGTATAGGACCACAGCATTCATTAAATGAAACTGGGCATCTCCACCACATAAACCAAAATTGATGTAGTTGCCAAGGTGACGAACTTCGCTTGCGTGACTGAGCATGGTGGTCTTTGTGCAAGTTACAAAGCAGCATCAAAAGTATGAAAAATTAATGAGCCCGTAAGGGCAGTGTGTCCGGTAGGTGTGGATCGGAAAGAAAACAAATTTAGCAACATAGGTACCAAAAACCACTCTCGCAAACCGACATTGTTAAGCGCATATTTGTTTTTATTTGTTGAAGGACATCCGGTGTTAATTCGTCAACCCAACCTACTTTTCACGATAAGTAGCATGAGAACCTTATAAAAGATTGAAAGGTTGAGATTAAACCGGTAATTTCGGTTAACTGGGGCGTGCTGCAAAATGGCCATATTGTTGTGCTCAGCTCTAGATACTCTGACATCGAAAACCTGACGCCTGCGGATAAATGTAAGGACCAACTCGAGTGACCAATTTGTTCAGAAGGAATCACCCAGTAAATGCTCTGTTTAATATCCAAGGGGCCTCAATACCGGCGTTTAGTGATCCAGCTTGGTCGTTCACGCTGTCTTCTAAGTTAGTCTTGACAAAACAACTTCACTTTGGCTCGGGTGGCCGAGGGGATAGTCTCTTAGATTATACCTTCGAAGAGCCAGATCCGAGAACCTTGTGAGCGCCTTCTAATCGGTCATTGGTCCGAGTCCGATAAGTGTACACTTTTTTCAGAAATGAAGTTGCAAGCAAAAAATAAAAAAAACGGATAAGTAGATTATTCAAAAGCCCACAAACGCACTGTCGCCATAAAGGTCATTTTTTGATGATTCTATCAAGGTGTCCCCTATATTTTGGAGCAGAAACAATCTAAATCATTGTATGTACGTAATACACAACTCATGAATAGTAAGAGTGTTGTATTACATTTAATCAATATACTGCGATATCTGAAACAGTAAGTGTTCTGGTACAGCACATTCAGTTGATGAAGAACATCATAAACTGGCGAACAAGTCGTTTCTAGGTGAATCTCCCATCAAAACTAAACTGGTATGCAGATCAGTATGAGATGATGGTGATGATCGAAAGCCAAACTACTCCTTTTTCTTCAGACTTGGTCACACTCATGCCAGATCACATATACGATAAAGCAATCAATTCAAGCCCTGTTGTTTCCTGAATACAAGAGATGGAGGAGTTGATGAGCTGAAACGAATGCATACACATTATCAGTTTTTCAGACTGAACTTCGTTGATTATATTTGACAATCCTAACCTATAAAATGGACCAGATGACCATAGACCAGGAACACGCAAACGCTACCGGTAAAGACGCTACCCTACAGACGAAAATGCTTTAAGTTTGGAAAATAATGACCGAACCTAGATGCTAATTTTGAATATCCCCTCAACCTGCTAAATGAATAAATTGGCAGCACATAATGGTATAAAATACTTTGGCACACCTATTCATCTGCTTGAAACGCCAAGACAGAAGGCGATATTGAAAGAAACCACGCGGTAGTTTGCGCTGCCAGCTCATCAACAACCGAATTCCGTCTGTGTTTCCTATTTGATGGTAGATGATGTTACAGTTAACGTACAAGGATGTGCAAGTTTGGGACTTCAGAATCGCCTAATTTACCAATCCAAAGTGGGTACTGTGGGAACTGAAAATTTGTTGTTCAATTAGGGAAGGTATTTTACTGGGCTCCGAGGAATTGGGCCGATTAATGAACCTCCAGGTGGTAAAAAGTTATTCACAGTATGGTTGCATCAAAAGCGGTTAAGTGTTTGAAGGGATGTCGCTCACACAATCGGTCATGTTGAAGTGATTTGGCTGTAAAGTCTTTCAGGTTCTTTTTTCCGTGTTCTTCTCTGATGAACACCATAGCTTCCCAAAGTTTTTCACAAGAGTAATGTGGTGGTATTAGTACATGGAACGAAAAATATCTTGCTCATCAACCAGGTAAAGAAACACTGGAAGACAGCAGTGCTGGAAGGTGATTTCGGTAATAACGATGCCAATAACGAATAGGTATATATCACTTTCACGTGATACTGATAATATCCCCATTTTGCAATCAAGTACACTATGATGTTTTATCGACATTAAAGGAAGTTTCACAAACATATATCACAACGAAAAACGGAAAAATCATCCCCATTTCAAGTGGTTTCTGTAATTAAAAGCGACATTTATTCAGATCGGTGAAAATATCACAAAACTGGCGGACTGGCCACATAGTAGTATCCGACTGTGGTTACAAGTTATTGTTAAATTCAACATCTGTACAGGTCTCCAGATATTTCACCTGTGCTAGTTATCCGGTTTGGATACTAATGAGTCTATAATCGAAACCGGACGTAGACCAAGGGAGAGAAATAATCATCCAGAACTGAGGTTTTTAACGGCTGATGACAGCTTCACTGGCCTCATATGTGTATCCAATCCATCATGCGCGTATGACGCAACCTCATGTGAGTGTTGGTGCTGTCTGAAAATCCGTAAGTACCCTTCTCATTTATTTGACACACACGTATTATTCCACCGGTCCTTGATTTTGCATCACCCGATACACGCAAATTTAAATGCAAAAAAGACAAATTCGCCATGGAATTTTCAAGATACAAGACCACGCTTGTGTCTCATACGGTTATTTCAGAAATAGGGCACGCATCAATCTTAAGCTACCATAACATCTGGGTGAGCACTGTCTCCATTCCAGTTCGTCACAGAATACGGGTGATGAAGGGTCCCATGCAATCTCGGGGATTTATCATTATTAGTTTGTCTGTTGCTGATGTGCAAAATGTGGGAAAGGCATATCGGTCAGAGAATAGACAGTATAAAATCCAGTGACATTCGCCTGGGAATTATGAAGGAATGTCGGTGAACACGGAACTGTCCCCAGTTGTACTAAGATGCGCACACTATGTAGTGGAATGCACATATAAAAAGAACATTTTTAAACTAGAATTAGCAGTTTCCCGTTTTTCAAAGACTTTGAGTAAATTACCGAATATTATTGTGTAGAATAATCTGCCAGTTGAGTTTATCGCGAAGTAGTAGGGTAGACCTGTCCGAAGAGAAATCTCCTTCCCATGAAAATATGACCCATTGTAGGGGGTACTGACGTAGTTCTTGAGAGATTACCTATTAGGGATACTGAGGACTTAACTGGTTATTGACCCTACATTTTAGCAGTCGGTTATCGCTATCGCCGAGGAGATTTAAGAAAAAACTTAGAACATCGAGTCAACAAAAATAGACAAAACCAGGTGCCATTCACTTTTGACATGCACATAAATGTCCATCAATGGAGCAATCCAGGCCAGCTATTGTTTTCAGATATCAAGTGTTAGCGTTGAGCTTGCTACTGTTGATATATTACTGCTGGTATTTTGAGGTATTTCGGAGGCATGTACGCCACATTTTGAATGGTTCACAAAAAGAGGAGAAACACCTTTCGGTTCGTATATTTTTGTCGGACCCCATCATGGATAGCGAAGTTTAGGTTTATGAGTTTGAACGTAACCGTACAGTTGCTGTTTTAAAGTCATTCATGCATTCAACGAATAACTTGGAGGTCTGTGAATAGGTAGTGTTTGACAACAGTTACATGAAATGACTATTCAAACAGATTAATTGGACTGTCCATCCCTCGCATCTAGCCGAAAGATGGTCTGATAAATGATTGGATTATTTCTGGTGTCAGTTATGCTGAAAATCAGTAATCTTTGCTTTTCCACTAAATGCTTTTTGTTTCACATCAAAATATTTGATTCTTCGCCTTGTGAATCGCTTTTATCATTTTTGACAACGATATTGTGTCTTGCTTCTTTTGCTGAGCAAATGGGTTGATCCTTAATTAGCAACATTAATCGGAACAGCACACCCCTAAGCCTAATTACAGAAAAAGCGCCGAACAACCTAAACGCGACCTAAACAACCTACGGCAACAGAAATATCCCTTGTAAGCTTAGAACCTCAATTCGAACACTGGTGCATCCAAAATTATAATACTTGGATAGCTCTCATGAAAGCCTGTTCAACAACTTGGTGTGGGTACACACGTATGTGTGGAAAAGCTCTGAGACAAAGTGGGGCTCACGTTCAGGAACAAACGAATCTTTCCAGAATGCTTGGGTGCTTACACTGCAGCCGCGACAACTTGGGCTAATTCACCGTATGAATCGGCCTTGTGGGTCAACATCGTAGTCACATGAGCATGTTTGCTAGAGAACTAATATAGTTTCATAAGCAAGTGACCAAAGCTACTGTCATTCTGTGGATGAAAGCCGAGCAACAGGTTGGTTAAACGAATACTGCCGGCTTATCAAATGTGACCTCATAAGTTCGGTAGTATGTAGCCATGGAATCTCTGATAGGCTACTAAGATCGACGAAGTAAATTCCAAGGCAAAACCTAGGCGTCCCTAGAAGCCGTTTTTTTAATTGATAGGGTCTCTGGTGTCATTGTCGGCGATAGCTGTACCTGCGCGTCAATCCCAATCCCTTGCTCGTAAGCCGGCAGCCAACGCTTGAAAGTGCAAGCATATTCGGCTCTGCGGCAGCCGACTATAGTTTGACAAAGATTCGTAGACCGAGATTCGAAAACGAAGTCTGCCAGGCAGGCACACTGGCCATAATGGAAGCATAGCGCATCCTGCAATGTAAACACCAGAAGCATTTTAGGACGAGACTGACTATGATGTATTGAGGTAAATGCCGGCAGATTCATCTAACAGTGTCAAACGACTTGGAAAAATGCCTTGACTACTACTGATTGGTCGAACGCACGTCTCTAAAAAAAACGAGCTACGTCTTGCACTCAGGAACGGGTGTTTTTTGTCAAAGATCTATGTGCAGGTTTGAATTGCGTTTGGTAAACTTTCCTCAACTCGCCAGACTAATTGATGAAGTCTGTTGACTCACAGTTCCTTCAGCCCAGTAGAAAGTGAAGTTGAAATTGCTTCTCACCCAAAGAGCTGTTGACAAGTGTTTGAGTACATGTTTAACTTAACCCATCAGTACATTATGAAGACTTGGTCAAAATGAAATGTTGCACCCAATCCATTAACCTCCTAGAGTAATTGGTTTGAAAATTTTTGAGAAATTTAGTTTCGGTAATTTTTTAGGAGAATCCATTTGGCAAGGTTTGTTTGTTCCGGATACGTGGTACGAGATTAGGAGATTTGTACTGATAGCCTTCCAGGACAAAAATTTGTTGCAAAGCACTTGTAATATATATATGATTTTCAGTGATTGCACTTTATAGAAGAAAGTTGTCAAGGCCGATATCAGTGGCCGGATGGGGCTTGAATGAGTATCGGCAAACTTTGATGTGATTAGTGAGCATCGCTGAGCATGAATACAAGAAAAATGTAGATCAAAAAGCTATTGTGAAAAAAGAGTGCAAGGCTTTTGTTACTTAAGGTCACATTAAATACTGTTCCGTAAAAGACAGAACAAAGACTTGAATTTTACAGGTGGGAAAAGAGAAAACTTGTGGAGATGCATGTGGTGCGAATGAGGGTTTGACAGACAACATATCGTAGCACGCCAATCACTTAGCTGATGCGGATGAAATGAGGGATGGGAATAAAATATTTTCCAAGGAAACGCTGTCATCCAAAAAGACAGCAATGTATCTGCGCGGGGATCGCAAAAATTGGTAGTCGACGTCGACGAATTGGTATAGTTGTCAAGGCGCCCTCATACTTAGGGAAACGGTGGCACTAAAACGAATCCCTATGGATTACCTTATCTGATCATGACTGGAATCAAAGGGCGTCATTTGCCGATTTGGCAATGTACTCTCGTATAAGTGGCAAGTAAGCTGTGGTCTTAACTTGTGTAACCGACTTCTCCTGCTCTTACTATATACTTTGGCTTCGACTACACCGGTGTTACAAATGCACACTCGGGCATACACATACATGGACAGACATCAGCCAAGCTTGTCAGTGTCGCATGATCTCCCTGTATTTTGGTTACATGTCAGTCATGCTGACGTCTAGTTTTCGTGGTAACGTGACACACTCAAATGCTTTTCTCTTTTATTCAGCATGTTCAATTAATCTATCATATGGGGTGTCCGAATGCGACTTAAGTTACAAGGGACATGAACGTAAGATTCGAATGTGCATTTTCTCGTTTGGGCGTTTAACCAATGAATAAAAATGTACTGAATGGCATGCAGCAACACCTCCTGAACCGATTGTATAAATCAAGGTCTTCAGGACTTTCTCTAGTTTGGAAACGTACGTCGTCGAATTCCATTAACGCCCGGTGCTTTGTATCTCCTAGTTGATGGTTCCTTGTTATCCATTGCAAAAACATGATAAACTTTCAGTGGCTTGGGATGATCTTGATTGGTTTGGACATTGAATTAGGTATTTATCGAGAATTGACTCAGTGCAAATGTTCAGCTCTGGCCAGACCAGTAAAGTAAGCATTGTGTGCCTGGATTTTTTTTCGAACGTGTGCAGCTTATACTGTTCAGTCTCCATCGACTATGTGTTGGATCACATGTTGGACCATATATTCGTTATTAAGCCGGAAGCTGAATACGCTTGACTGTGCCTCGATATGCTGTACTTCATTCGTGCAACTGTCAATATTTATTGCCATTGTCAAGCATAATATCTATAGAATTGAACATATCTTTACAGTTACACTTGAACATAATTCTACCGGCTTCTTGATATGCTGAAAGACGTTGGGTGCTTATGAACGCCAAACACAGATTAAGCTGCAGTACGACGGTCAGTATTGAACAATAATATTGTCTTAGCGTATGACATGCCGTTCCCTGCTGGACGCGGACAGTCAAATGGTTTTCAAGCAAGAATAATTTGTCGCTCTCAGGGTTTTTAGGGAGCCACAGTAAATCAGTCCACGGCTTTCAAATTTTCACCCTTTTAATCAAGCTGTGTTCCAAAACATGGAGTGCCATCGTGTTGTTAAAAACATTTTTAACGAGCATCCGATCATACCATTGCGAATAATTTCGCAACAACTTCGGGTTTTCACTAAAATAGTCTGCTAACGACAAATCAACACTTTCACACTAAAGTCGTGTGGGTACCCAAGACCGTGGCGGAAAAAATATATCCTTTGGAGACGCTTGCAGTGTGGGTTAGGGGTTGACAGACGCTATACCACAGCACGTAAATCACTTAGATGAGGTGGAGTGAATGTGAGGAATAGAAACTAAACAGTCTTCAAGAAAACGCCGTCATCCAACAGGCCGGTCCCATGTGTGATGAGGTTTTAACAACACTGAGATTTTGATCTAGATAGAAAATTAGACTGGATATCTGGTTTCGGTCTACCACTGCGGAAACGACCTAATGCACCATAAAATTGATCTTTGCTGTAGAGGAATGAATTTGCTATTTGTGGAGCCCAAATATGCTTCGCATTCAGTTCTTTATTAAAGGGCCTCTTGAAAATATGTGATCTTTATCTGGGAACATTTTTGAATTCATCGTGGACTAAACTGACTACTTTAAGAACGGATTCGCTGTGATAATGACTTGCTCGGGGACGCTACTGTTCCGAACAGTAAGTTTTAGAAACGCGACTTTCTGCATCACCTGGGAACAAGTGAATGGAAAAATAAAGAGTTTGTCGATAAGCAGCCTTCCGTTTGTCAAGCATTATTGCGAAAGGAAGAACGTGACCTTCGGGGGGAATGTTCGCTGTTATTATACGTCCGACAGACAGCCCAAATCGAACGGTTTGTCACGAAGTTTCAAGTACAGTAGACTGAATCAGAATGTATTCCATACATTGATGGACTGACAGTCACGTCATACCCTCATGAATTCCTTTGAGACATTGGGACATACCAAGTTAGTCTCAACACATCAGTCAATAGCAGACGATCAGTGAGCCGCCATTAAAAAAATGGGTCGGAACTCCAATTTATTGCTGCTTCCAAAGTTGTTTTTTTCAGCCTTTCTAAGGGTTGTGTGATTAAGACGGGCTACAAAATTTTTGACGAAGCTGCTGGGATTAGGTGAATACTCTCCCAAGATACTCCTCAGGGTCTGGTAGATGTTCAGCTAAATTCCTTGCAACTAAGCTTCAGTAGTCCGCTAAATTTACTATTAAGTCGTCATCTGGTTAGAGCGAAATCCCGTTTGAAACTGAATTCACCAGTTCTCAAAATTGTTTGGCTGACATGTTTTGAGTTAATAGCCCGAAACTGTTAATCCGAAAATATTGTATCCAATCCCTCTTCGCTCAGCAAGATACATGGTCTTCACTAACTAAGCCTTGTGTGCGTCACCTGGATGTAATTAGTTGCAACCCACCCACTTTCTGCCTTTTTCACTCATCCCTAGTCAAACAAAAGAACTCTGTGTTCCCTGTGGTCAAATAACGACAAGTATATGTTAACAATAGCACCTGTATGGTCTGTTCTTCATGGCGAATGACACGTGTATATATGTCCATATGGAATAAAATATATCATTTGCACAGGGGCTTGCACCGGACTGCATTCAGGGTAACTTTTGTACACAAGAGTGTTCTATGTATTCCTAGACTGTCACTCATTATTATAAACGGAGAAGGTCTTGCCGGTGCCTGACACGAAATTCATCCTCTCTTGATGAATACTGTTCACAAGTCTTCGAGTGCTAACGTTTTTGTGTTCTGTTTCTGTGTCCAAGTTCACATCCCATATCCCCGGTAATCAACATTGTTGAGTTAGTTCTCAAAATCGTGTAGTCAATATACTGTTGCCTAGTCAGGGCAAACGCTTTGATCAGTCCCTTGACTTCTACCCAGTGTTCATGCAAATGACATGTATAACTGGATCGAAATGGGTTACACGTTTGCGGTGTGTATATGTATGTATGTGTACAGGTCAAAAGCCGCAACTGGTTCCACAGTCAGGTCCATCCAAGCCTATTTTTGAACCATATAGTTCATGGTCCCCTCCAAGTCTTACCACAAGCTTTGCCATAGGGTAACGAAATTCAGTGTCCTTTGCTCCATGCTTTATGCTGAGGAAAATGTCAGAATTTTAGACCGCAGTTCGGGGGTTCATCTCAGAACTATCTACTCTATTCTACTCTACGAAGAGTGCCATTTAATGTCCGCTAAACGCATAATTACTTACCTGTTTTATAGTCTAACATTCATGAGCGAAGCATAATTGTTGACAGAATAAATGACTGCATAGCTAATCTAGGGCCATCTAATCAGCCCTTAGGCTGACTAGAGACTGGCGTCTGTTTCTTCTCTGTTAGAATCAACGAAATATATAGTTAGTTTAAACTAAACCCTCCATGTAGCAGAGGCGAATCTATGCTGAACAGCCGACGTGAACTGTACGGATGCTTTTTCTTCATTGACTATCATCAACAGATCCCATATACGGAAATCCAACAGAATTTCGACCCCGCGATATCCCGGTTAGCAGTTTAATGACTACACCATTCTATCACAATCGGCTGACCAGGAGTGTGATTAGCTTTCATTTAGACAATGTAGCACTACTCATCCTTCAATCACGGAATCCACATCACGTGGTCACAAGTGTTGACTGGCTCCTTGAGTTGCGAAAGGCTCACTCATGTGATACATTTGATTCTCCCTCTGAGCTACTTATGGACTGCTGGTATTGCGTCAAAATTTGAAGTTCAGTGAGGATTTTGTCGTGTAACACGAGCCAGTCTATGCTGAAAAGCCATAGATGCCGTAAAGTTGCTTTATCTTTTCCGGGAAGCATCAAAAGTGCGCATCTCAGGAAACCCCCGGGAATTTGGAACACGCAAACTCCCGGTTAGTGATTCTAACATTTATCAGTCCGTCCAGTCAACGCGTGGCCAAATGATGCGGATTTCTTACCGTTCTATCCTGTCCAAGTGCAAGTTAAACACACTGCTGGTCATGGGCTCGAAGCTGAATGGTTACGTGTCCAACTGCTAGCCGAGAGGATGTGGCTTCGTGGGATACACACTGCTGGTGATTGTTGTTAAGGCGGAGACATTTATGCAGTGATTCTCGGCTTCTCGGCACAGGCTGTCCCCACTTGCAGGATGAGATTTCGTTAAAAATTTCAAATTCTACGCACGTTGTCATTTAGGTATTCAAATTTTCAAAATTTCTCATCTTCGTCCCTCCATGCGACAGGATCCATCTTATTGATATCACTAATATTAGTATCCTTACACAAGTGGTCACCCAACTTGAGCTTCCGCCTTCCTTTTATTGTCCATTTTTGAGCCTATTCCAATTTTTTAAGGTTTTTGGTTCTGAGATAATTCTAGAGTCCTGTATCTCTGATCAAGAAGAATTCTGAATCAAGTCAAACTTTCGACCGCCAGGTGTCCTCCCGTTTACAATTTACCCTCACCCCAAAAAATCAGTACGGCCCCCATTTAGACTGCTCAGTTATGGTCATACAAGCTCGTTTCCGAAATACAGGGGTACATTTGTGGTGGTAGTGTATGAAAAGTATGATGGAATCTTGAGTATGCTTGGTATTCGATAGAAAAGTTAAAAACAGTTTCTTTGGATGAAATAACCATAACAGTAGTGAGTTTATTGTGTCATGCATTAAAAATTGGCCAACATGCCAAGTTTGTTCCAAGACATTCTGTAAGAGTAACTCGAAGTTTTCTCTGGATAATATAGGGAGAAAGAGTTACAGGTAGGGCTGGATCACCTGCTGTTCTAAAAGCCGATAAGCGAAAAGAATGGTTTACCTATGAATTGGCTGATTCATTTGCGCGCCCCGATTTTCCCAAACACCGTTTGTTCGTGGGGTTTGCAGCGCACAGGTAATGGAACACGAAGCTGTGGAGGAGAACAGTGGTAGGCGACCTAAATAATGATGTATTGGGCTATGCGAAATCGACTAAGCAAGACAGATTTTGGCACTAGGTAATTTGAAGTGATTTTGGCTTGTACATGGGACCATTGACCTAATTAGCTGTAGCTTATGGGACAAAAATCGAACTATTGGCTTGCACCAGAGCTAATTACGGACCAATATGGCCGACATCAGATCTAAAGATCCTTAACGTGTTTCCAATGGTTCAACTAGGCCGAGTTACTATTTGTGAAACAAAACGTTTGGTGTTATTGGCACTTTTCACGAAACTGTTTCAAGGGTAATTTAAGACCATAAAAAAGATAGTCACATTTTTCACTGGTTACGTTTTTCCATTTTACTTGATGTCCGGAAGTGGTCGACCCGCTTTGATTGCAGGGTCCATGAGAATAAAACCATTACTTGTCAACTGTTTTAGGCGAACGTTTCGGGGACGGGGGAGTGTCTGTTTATGTTAGATTCCGTGTACACTTCCTGACCCCATTCCATTTTGAATGTGATTTTGTGACTGAGCCACACGGTAAAGCTTACGTCCGAACGGGGTTTCTTGGTGTCATCAGCGAAATATCTGAAACAGTTCCAAGCTGGCTTGTGGGTAAGCTGTCCAGACGAAATCGTTTCACCCTATTCTAACTCATACCTCCGCATATAACGGTTTTACATCATACACCACAGAGATAGGACCACTCTGAACAGAGTTAAACCTGTATGTCGGAAAGACCACAAATTTTTCTATTATTCGTTTGAAATCAGCAAATTTAGCAATGTGAACTCCATATCCGGAGAGAAAATGTATGCGTTTGGAAGAGGGAATAGTACATATTGTTGCCAAGTGTTTACCAAGAGTTCATCAAAACCTGTTTCATCATACTTCCATTAAGAAAGCAGCTTAATCATTAATATATATCATAAGTATATAATATCACTGGATAGTGTCAAAATGACTATCTCAATGATATCCAGTCAATTCAAGAAATAAATTTAACATCAGGGACTAGATTTTCAGAACATTGAAGAGGTAACTTGAAGATATCGCAATTGTTCAGCACAGGGTTGTATTTCAAAAAGTTTTATCACTAGCGATTTGTTCGGTTCCCATTTTAGGTGGGTGTCCATCTCGGTAATATGAACTGTCCGAGCATTCACCACTTTTTCTGGAGGGAAGGTTTTCTGTTTGTGGTAACATTGTTGGACTTTATTTCACTAGTCGAGAATGCAACAGTTCTTGCTTTATAAAAAGTGGACTTACGCAGGCTGTTCAGTACAAACATAGGTGATGTTCTTACGGAGGACATCAGCTTTGAGGTTTAGTAGGCTTTCCGAGTTGCAACCAGCATTGGGACTAGAAGAAAACAAAAATCAGCACCATCAGAAGTTGACAAAAAAAGTTTTTTCCATTGAATGAACTAATAAAAACAAGAATTTTTTTTAATTTCTCGGGCGATCTGAACAGGTTTACCGTGGAATAGAATGGACGACCGAAAGCTGATGTAGATTAGATACCTGGTTTTACTTGTAACTGTGGTGAGATTTACAGCGATATCACTTGAAGAATAGATAATTTATTGAGATGAACACATTGCTGTATTCTTTGTAATCTACTCAGTTGTAAGTAAAAGATATACTTGTCTCCATTGTATGAGCAAAATCTGTGGTTTTCTTGTATATTACCCTGCTTTGTGTTCCAACACATCATCAATAACCTTTTTCAACTTCATAATCTCAGTCTACAGCTTCGATATGGTTCCACAGTCTGTGAAAACATCTAGTATTGTTATACTGTGACCTACTCATGTATCATACTCTCCAACTTGAAAAGCCCCTCTTCAATAATCGAAGTTGGCCGAGGCTGTTTCCATGTGTGGTTAGTCGTGGCTGGTGCGAACGAGTCCATAAAATGCGACAGGTTCTTTAAGTAGATGACAGCTTGCGGTCAGAAGTTTGAAGTTATAAATAAGCGCTTTTACTCTAAAACATCTGTTTTATGTCGGCTGAGGAATATAGTTATCTCGCGTGCGCTGCTATGTTGTTGGTGTGTTCATTTAGCTTCTGGGTTGGGTTGCAAATATAACCACTTGAGAAGACATTGTAAGTGGGGTTTTTTGACATCCCGATCATTAGGGGTCAAAATGTCATACCAACCACGGGCGAGTTAAAATAAATGTGACTTTTGCGAACATTCCAGATGGTGGGACGTCGGAACCGTTCATGAGGCTTGGAAACGCCTGGTAGGGATCATGGATAATGCTTCAACTATAAGACGGACTTCAGAACCAACTCCAGACAAGCTGGAGGCAGGCCAAAACCGATGAATGTGGTGCCTGATTCGCCAGTGGAGTTCAACAGCTGGAAGCTTAGGAGTTTTTTGGCTTGAATGAGACCGTATCTAACCCCAGGAGGCTCTAAGGACATGAAGACCGCTTTGAAGTAATAGAAGGAACGTAGAAGTGAAATCAATCGATATTGCTTTCTCTGATGACTGAAACAGACCAATTCACCTTTGAGCACCGATTTTACGACTGCCAAAGCTGAATCTGAGTGGTGAGAATGTACAGAATTGACGCTGGCCACGAGCAGTGCCAGAATACTACTTGGAAAACTAGATGAATTTCAAATAGGGGAGGCCGAACAATAACGACAAATTGCTGCATTAGCATATCAAGTGGATATCTCTCTGTTACATCGCAAATCTTGCACAGGTGCGACCGCGTCGGATTTGTTTAACCAGTGAACGGTTAAGCACCTTCTTTTGGCAAGTCAGGGTAGGATGGGGGCAAACCTTGAATAATAATAAGCACCATCAGTGTACTGGTTATACAGCGGCGGTCATTTGCCTCATTTCGATCAACGCGGATACCTGATCAGGTCATATTTTAAATGCAGTCGAGCGCTTTTCACAGATGGTTTGCATTTCCTAAAGAGTGATACACACGCAGCGAGTAGGGGTCTGCACCGTGGTAAAGAACGCTCGTTTTAACTTGGGTTGTTCACGCCAGATTACCGAACAATATCATCGAGCTAATGAGGAGGTTGGTGCCACTAGGTTACTGCCACAGCTGCCTGCCACAGCTATCGGCAGTGTTTGTATTTGGGGAGTCCTTGGTACAAGATGATCACAATAGGTTGATCAGCAGTATAGAGGCCAGGACGCGCAACATGTCATGCGTCACACCTCCAGCTCTCATCGACCGGTTGACGATTAGGGGTGGCACTGCACACCACTAGGGCGTAGATGTTAAGTGCCACAGATGCTAAGTGAGTGGAATTGGTTACAAAATTCTGGTATTTGCGCAGCGCTACACTTCACTGAAAATCGTTGTGCAGACGCTGGTGGATATCAGCAAAACACCTTGGGCACAGGAGCTGAAAGGCCAGTTTCTGAATCATAGGTTGAAAAGGACTACATACTGATCCAAAATGAAAGCAAATTAAATGATAATTTTTGCCAGAGGCCACTACAAGGACGGATGGGAAAAATGTACTCGGGAACATAAACACATGAACAAATTGGTGAATGAATGAAAAAGAACATTCGCCAAAGCAGCCAGGTCGATGGCTCCGTAATCACGGACGATTCATGGCGCGCTAAGTACTTTGCGGAACGCTTCGCGGATTCCTATGGTCAGTGCGTCACAAAAATGAAATTTAAACGGACACTATAAACGAGGTGATACTTCAAGAGAAGTGGATTATTTCTGAGAAGACTAGAACATCCGGACCAGACTACGAGCTTGTGCCTTTCATGTAACCACCATTTATTTGCCTTTATAACGAGTACCCGTGACATGGGCAGCTTCTAGGAGAGTGTGGCATGGAAGTAAGAAGACCGACTCTAAACTTTACTAGCTGAGGCACCGAACCACCACAGGCTTATGTGCCCGAAGTAGATGATATTCAAATGCCCATAAAGACAACAATTAAGCTAACAACTGCATTATTTCGTTCACTTGTGAAGTTGCCGTCCTTCAGGAAGACTGTAGACAACCTCAATAATGACCGAGTTGTGATCTCACTCAAAGGATATATAGAACAGACTATCATTGTCACCTAACTTCGATGAGAGTGTGCAATTGAGGTTGTTAACCCAACTTTCAAATCCAGAAAACTATTGACCGTTTAGCTTGGCTTATGTGGCTCGTAAAACCATGAGCAAACGTGTAACTCTTCGACTATAAGGTAGTCATGGAAGTAGCAACATGCACGTCAGTCAGCAGAATTGCACTGGCAAGGAAGGATAACATTATTCTATCAAACCAATACGAATAACGTAAAAATTTGACGAGAGATTTCAGTAAAGACGACCCGGATATTTTATAGGGATGTCTAAATCAGCCAGCTGAATACTGGGGTGTTTGGCAAAAACGGATACATGCGTGTTTCTGTTTGTTAATAGCGGGAGTAAACGTAGTGCATTTTATCCGCACAGGACCCTACTACTGACACCTAAAATTAAAAACAACCTCGCTTTTGACCTCAGGCAGCCATAAAACTGCAAACCACATGGATCGAAATTGCGTATTAGACGCTTAGGGTAGTCCGATGACTAGTCACTAAATTAACTCCAGGCGCGTTTTTAAAACAGACAAGGCTACACATTTGCAACCACGATTAGAGTTTGGGCTAACTGGGCCCCATACTTTTACTCAGGTTGACGTGAATCAGAAAGTGGCTACTCTTTTTGGCTGATGCGCTAAACAGCTTTGATTATGAGGATAGGTTGAAGTGTTGAACCCATTTTCTTCAAAGCTACATAGAACGACTGATCAAAAGTCTAATTGCTTATGAACTCGCCACTACTTAACGGTGATTTACACAGAAGACCTGAATCTATGCTCTGTAAGCCGAGTAATTACAACCTGTTGGCAAAACGTGGGTTGTGATGCAGTGCCGTTAGTCTCGGGAGCATTCGCCCTGAGAAACTGAAGACTTTCTCAAATACAAACTAAACAAATACATACAAGACCTGTAACCCCGGAGATGACCTCGATAAATGTCCACCCCAAGCCAGTGTGATAAAAGGGCACACCTGAAGTTCCCGTTCTGTTTTTCATAAAGGAAACTACCCATAAGTTTACTGTAAACTCATCTGCTCTAATCTGTCGACCAATGCTAGAAGATGATTACCCAGTTCACGGAAGACTGTCCTCAGAACGCAATAATATAAGGAAAGATGGACATGGGAAATGACAAATAACGTCGTTAGGCGGAAAGAATATTGTACATGTTGGTCGGTAGAAATCAGTGTGACTTATGTTTCTTGGTTGCAACAATCAAACCACTTATAATGAATTGGGAACATAGATGAGCGATTATTTTCCGGTGTTATCAAACGCGACAGATTCCCCCAAACTATTGCTACCCTAAACTGGTCGTAATAAAAAATAAAGAAGAAGATGGGTATCTATTACAGAACGGTTTTTGTATACCACGTTTGAGTCACAACGGCCAAGCTCGCCGACACGACAAAAACCTTATTTCCTGTCCATTCACAAGTAGATTATTTTTGTTGATTCCATCTTTAAGATCATATACTGAACCACAGGCTTTGAAAACGACATCTTGTAAACATTTGGCCCGGTACACGCCGAGTCATAAATAATTCATTACTTTGGATATGTTAGTAAACGGACTGCTGAAACAGTCGAGACTTACCGAACATCCTCTTCTTCCAAGTTATAGGCGAGGTAAGCGGTGAGTTTTTTCACTCGAGGATAGTACAGATTAGGTAATTCCGAGGAACCGAAAGTGCTGGGATCAACATAGTAATATGATTAAGGACAGAAAATAGTTGCGTGAGATTTTTGTTTCCGTTCGTGGTGGGAGTCGAACATCACTGTGAACAGTTGCGCTATTTACATAGGCACAAGTAATACTTCTGGACCTCGAAGACGAATCGCATATCTATGTGTATTTTGCTGTGATACATAGTTGAAACATATTGATAAGCCTCGTATTGAGAATCCTATCGCATGAAAAGACAACCACAATAGTTGAATTGATGAGTCATTCAGTACCGATGTCAGGACCCCGACTGCTTGCATGACCAGGTAAGCACACTGCTGGGAATTAACGGGCAAAAACAGATTTCAGGGCATCCCTCATTTGATAGTGACGAACGATAGCTGAACGATAGTTTTATAAGTGAAACGAGTCAGTGCAAAGGGCAGCGATAAGAATATATGGAACTTATTTTACTTTTTGAAAGGTACCAGAAGTGGACCAGTAAATTAGATTTTCACAATAAAATTAAATCTTTACCATGGTTTCATTGAAGTCCCAAAAAGCGTGCTTACGAAAATGAACTTACCGATTTTTGTCGTAAGGTGTTACCAAAGATCCATTAAGGAGCAATCCAACATCACCTTCGACCAGCTGCGAATACTGAAATGAAATCGGGCCGTCAGCTAATTGGTTAGGCGCTTCAAACAAATGACAAATTTGCCGCAGCTCAAGTAACGAATTGGCAGCAGTAGGTATTACCCGGAATACAGGCATCCTTGCAACTGGGTTCTCATATTGGTGCCATAAAACAGATTTTGGTAACCCTGCAATGTATATTTGGAAACGTATTAAAGAATCGGCTGGATTCAGTTCCAAGGATACCTGTATTTGACAGAATGGCTTTGGTTAGTTTCAATGACTTCGTGTGTGCAGATCTAACTAAAACGTGATACCACTTCAGGTGTTCTTCCCGGATGTCATGTTCTATGCGCTATGGGAATTCACCGATCTCCCCAGTTAAAATGTCGTTGTTAACATTAACGGTGATTAGAAATGGGGGCTCCTTCCCCATGTTTCCCTTCCCAATGTTGTGATGGCTAATGGTATCAGGCATCTTTATTGTCGTCCTCTCCATTGTTGTGCAGTGTGCTTCGGAGATCTATTTTCTCCTAGTGTCATCGAGCCCTGCATGCAGGACAACTTGAAATCTATCGAGCAACTTTTAGAAATGAATGGATAGTTCGCTGTCTGGTGGTGCAGCGACGTTGATCAAGCGGTGAACCTTTACTAGCGTTAGCTTTGGAGACAAAGTTTGTCCCAGTTTTCCAGTCTACTGTCACGAAGAGACATAGATAGATCTTATATGTGTGTCCTCAAGTACAGCAACGCATACGCTGATCGATATACGCGCTTTTGCATGCGAGGTTATTGCACCGCTGTTTTTGTCTGCCGCTACGAACTCAAAGAGATTATACACTATACCCAGCCACCATGGGAAAACACGGCTTGCTTCTCTTAGCTAATCTCAGAATGAGGTCGTGTCAAAACCAATCGGGCACACCACATAACCAAGACACACTAAGACATTGTGAGGTAGAATTAGCCGTTGATAAATACCCCAATCATGAAGATTCTAAAGCTTTGTCTTAACTCTCTTCGTGTTTAAAATGGTTTGGATCTGGCAATGTTGTGGAATATAGGTAGCTCGGGTGCGCTGATTGATTGTTGGTCTGTTCGCCGAGCTTGGCAGTTGGATTGCAAACGTTTCATCACCAATCGAGGTGACATCATCAGTGCACCCCGCACTTGAAGGAAATTATACAGGTGTGACATTTTCGTTTTTACTGTGTTTTTGTCTGATCCAGAAATTTGTGTTGCCGATTTCTTCGTGGAGAGAGCAATGATCCAAAAGACATTCTGCGGCTACGAATGCACCCAGTAGACGTTCCAAGTGATCTTAGTTGGAAAAGGTAATGTCTGTCCGGAGATAAAATGATCAGTTGACATTAAGATTAACTAATGTCGCAAATGTCCCAAACCCACAACAATACACGCACAATACAAAACCTTGCAAAACAACGGTTGTAGGCGATTTTAACAAATCCCAAAACTGGGGATAACCGCACATAGGTTTCTACTGTAATCGGCCTGTCCGATTTCTTTGCTAAGCATGATAAAGAAGTTTTTATCAGAGAATATCTAAATCAAAGTTACCTTAACGATACCACAGTCCTGAGGCATTAGCATCACCCTGTTTTCTGCAGTCACCATGGCATGAAGGTGTTGGTGCTAAGTTCAAACTAGCATTCACTATGACCGTTAAAAGCGATTTGTTTCTAGAAATACAATCAGTGGCTGGTTTGAACTGTTGAATATTCTTGAAATTACACGCGTTCGGGACACTTTCAGTTACCCCAAACGAAAGTTTTCTTTCATTGACACCACGTGAGATAGCCACATCAAAACTTTCTTTCGAAGAATCCACCGCCTTCTGAGCAACGCCGTTAATAATTGGTTTCATTTCTTTATTCAATCTGCCTTTTGGTAACACCATTACTGATAAAGGCACTTAGATTGAAATAGCATCTTACAGTAACTTGTGGTTTTGGATGATGTTTTATTTGATTTGACAGATAGCCTTTGACCGCAGATAAGGTAAGGGGTTATAAATTCGAAAAAGTGGCCGTGAGCGGATGAGGAAACAGTGTAGAGCATTTCACGACTCAGCTTTGTTGATTTTCCTAGCTGGTGTGGGCCAAAATATACCTGTTACAGCCAATTTTGTATGCTGCCGAAATAAGCTCCTCAAAAGGAGGATGACCAGCGTATGGTTTATCAGAAATGTGCTGGCCTACAGTCACCTTGCGATATCGGCTACTGAGGCCTTGTTGGGCTTCCTTCTGAAGCATTTAACATTTTACAACCAGGGACAGTTATTCCTTTCTGCCTTTTTTATTTCTCACGTTTCATTTTATGAGCAATCGTTGAGTTGGGAATTTTAGTGATTCCTTCTGAGTAAACGAATGCTTATTCTGTAACTGGTTTCGTTTTCTCATGTCAGTTATTAGTTCAGAACTTAAGCAGCGGACGAGTATATCTTTGTCCAAGCAAGGTAAGCACCAGGGAGAAAACTCTGCACGTTTGTTGTTTAAAAAACAAACAGTTGATCATACAGGGATCATGGCCCGGCTTAGACGATGACGAACAGCAGAAAATACCCTGTTTTACCTAGTAAATAATACCGGCACAGAAGAGTGCTTCAATCCGAAGCGCGATTTTTGTCTGCTTCCCACTTTCCGTCAGACTGCTGCAATGCGCCAGTGCATCAGCAACCTGAATGCACCCACTGCAGGCTTTCGAGTATGGGTGATACAAGTTCAGACGTGAATAAAACTACCCGTCAGACGGCACCGTGGTGATGTCTTGAACGGGAATTCGTCATTGTGAGGCGTGACCAAAATCCGAAAACCGGCTCAACAGTGTTCCAACTCCTATTTGAATTTTATTGTTAAGCATATGTAGCATCCATAAAGTTGTCACCTTGCCTTAAACTCAGGAGTTGTACTTGATATGCCATGATACGACTGGCTCCGTTTAATCATTCGGTGGCTATGTATTCGTATTTGTGGTATAAAAAAGATGGTTTTCAGAAGACAGCTCTTTGGTGAGTTTCCGCTAGGGTTGATTTCTGACCGGTCTCTTATTGAGGGGTTTTCCTTTAGATGGTGCGTCCGGCATTTATGAAAAATGTATTTATAGTAATAAAGTAAATAAACCACCAGTTTATTGTGCTGGAGAAGGTAATCATTGACCCTGTTGTTATGCACGTTACAAATTATGCAACTTACTAATTTTGAAGCACTCTTCCAAAAAGCGTAAACTAGTTGCGCCTCACCAGAACAGCCGCATTGTGTTTGATAAACCGTCCCTGCAGTTAGCCTCCTATCACACCAATTCAACTCGTTGAAAATGAAGCCTGTTAAAAAAGTGAAATTATACTTTTGAATCGCTTCGGTTGCGTCGACTTATTAGAAACCAGTTCAAAATAATGGAAACAGGGATTTTGATAGCATGGACACTGTCTATTTGGAATTGTGTCATGCCTACCGATTGGTGGGAGCAACTCGCGCATCTGTTTTTGTTAGTATATCTCAGGTTGCCTGAAAGTTCATCTCTTTCTGGCTGAGTATTTTTCATTTTAACAATCAAGCGTAAAGAGCACATTAATTACTCTGAAATGGTGCAAAAATTTTGGGACACATTCTGAGTTTAAATGGACACAAATGCTAAGATGACCTAAAACAGCCGGTTGATTTTACCGCCGGAGCACTCAGAGTAGAAAAACCCACTGGTAATTAGTTCATGTAAATTGCACCGCTGGACTCCACACAGTCTGAAGTGACTGTTTGTCGCCACAGAGGATCATGAAATAAATGAAGGTCTTTTGATGTGTTCTTTAATCAGCGTTCAACTCAAGAGGCGCTGAGCAATTCCGGGTCAAACTCGGCTCGGGTCTTGCTAAGCAGATAGGGCATCATGTGATGTTCCGACTTCAAACGTTCCACGTTAAACGGCTCTGGTTGCATAGCCTTAACTCCGGATATGTTTTGCGTATACGGTCGCGCTGACTGAACAGCGTTAACCAAGCTTGCTAGATTGAAGTACCAATTGCATATTCCTATTTCCTACCACTAAATGACGATATCCTTCATTTCTCGGCACCAGTCTGTTGGGTCAAAACTATTTCTCAACGCCCCCAGTGACATCCACTTTGACGAACACTGCACAGATGACTTTATGTTAGGAGAAAACTGGCTCCTTGGGCTGTAAGGTCCGGAGTAAGTATCGCTACTAAGTGTACGTAGATTGAACTCATACACAAACTCATTAAAACTGCTGTTCAAGAGCCTTCTGTCCGTCTTTACCCATATCAGCTCGGAAATTTTGTGGTACGTTAGCAATAAGTCCCTTTTCCATATCGTTTTATTCCTATTTCACAATAAGGCTTTCAAATAAACCATGTCTTTTCCATATCGTTTTATTCCTTTTTCACAATAAGGCTTTCAAGGAAACCATGATTTTACAGCACGAAAGCATCACCATTATACACCAATATTATGCAGCCGTGGGTTTTCAGAACGTTCAAATCGGAGAGTGAAAAATCGACTGAAAGACTAATAAAGCATTCAACCACCTAAGGGGAGCAGCATCTGTAGTTGACCGGCGATTCTTTGGATTCTGATTGGATTTATCTCAGTAATGTGTGGACTTCTGTTGATTACTTCTACAACTATAAGCACTGTATGCTTGTGGTTCGCGCACTAGTTTTGCGCTATTTAGAGTCCACAAACCTTTGGTTTCTCAAAGTTGCCGAATGGTTTAAACAGCGTTATTGATTAAAAGAGTTAATACTGCTGATTGGAGTCCTATTTTGTCCACACTGAAAAGTCGAACAGCGGCTTCTCAAATCCTCGGAGGCCAGTTTGTACAACGCAAGTCTCACCTTAATTGACATGGACCCTGGTAACCGTCGCAAGCTACTTACGGTGTTTCTTGCGTAACTTGATGGTCTTTTTCTAACGCGACATTTGTGGTGAAAGTTCCCATCGATTTCAGCGGAGGAAATTGCGCAAATGTGAAGTGGTTTTTTCGACCGATGAACTTTGAATGAAGGGCCACTCAAAGTGGATTACTGTTTATGGAAAAAAAACCTGTGACACATTGTACTACAACCAACATGCTCCTTATTCTCAATCCTTCTTAGCTGCGTTACTGACTACGTAGAATAAGTTGATTCATAAGCTTCATCAGAATAGGCAATTCTGCGTATACTTGCATCTTAAATCCGCAGGATGAGGTGGCCAAGTTTTAGGTTCAGGAACTCTGGCACTATTACTAAGCCACTTTGAATAGTGAGCACCAAACAAAACGCGTCTCTAGGATGAACGCACTCCTTACATTTCTTAAGAACCCCAAACCAATTTCACTCCAAGTGTTTTCCGGTTAAAATTATCACGTTTAAAAATTTCACTTTTCACGTATTGAGGAATGGTGCGGTGAAACACATATCAAAAATACCAGTCCATTCCAGCTTGGTAGACATAATCAAATGGTATCGGATATAAAGTACCGTAACATGTTTAAGGGGAACTAATAGAACCTTAAGCGATTCTAATCGTAATATTTGTCCTAGCGGACAGATAGGTTAAACTGGTGTTGAAGTGTTTCAACTGAAGCACTGTGGTTCAGGAAACCCGAGCAACCTACTATCGGTTTGTTGGGGGCTTCTATGACTCAGCTACAAATTCTGGACAGTAATTATGTTCTGTCTGGCTATCACAAGCCAAGAGAATCACGGACCACCATGTTCGAAGTTCTCGGACATATTCTGTGGCTAAAAAGTTACCATGAAGCTGATAGAAACTGAAGTTCCTGAGCTTTAAAAACCACAATTCTTTTCAAATATTAAATATCTTTGGAATCGAGCTTTAAAAACCACCATTCTTTTCAAATATTAAATATCTTTGGAAAACACGTTCCCATCTTGCAAACATGTGTCTTATCAGAGTATATTCAGGAACCACGCAGTAACAACTTTTCTGACCTATCAGAGTAGCTTCAGAACTCAGCATAGTCACTTCAGACGACACACCAAAGATCAAATAAAAGCGTTTTAAAATCCTCCTGTGTTAGTTTGGAGAGATGAAATGACTTCACTTCAAAAACGATAAAGAGTTTATGAGTTTCATGTGCCTACAGTTTAGTTGACTCTTCCGCTAACACCAAAGCAATTTGTGTACGCGTGTCCTCCGCGAAGGAGAAGCATCATCCTTCAGAGTGGACAGATTTATTTGATAGAAGATTGAGAATAAATAAAATGTATCCAACACAGGGCCGACTGACGTCATTCCAGGAAACTGTGAATCACCATAACATATCGAGTGACAGTAATGCATCAGCAGGTTGATATAGCTACATGACACAAGGATGATTTTCACGCTTATGCATTCCATTCTCAGCACCTTTATGTTCGTTCCTTCCAGGTTGCCAAAATCCCAATGTCCCAGAGTAACTGCAGGTTGTCTATTTAAATTTAGAATGGAATAAATTTTTGGACATTTTCACTGGTACCTTTTCGTGAATTCCACTTACCAGGAAGGGTACCCTCCAATATATCACATATGCCGAGCTTTCTGCACACGGCCATTGCCAAAGTTCCACTGCGCGACCAAAAAAATGGCTGAAATGTAAAGCAAAACAAATCTGGCCCAAACATTACCAGTCTTTACTGCTAAAACAAATTTCCTACGGAACAGCTTCTTACACGGTGAAATAGGGTTGGGTATTTTTGCCAGGCTAGCCACTGCAACACAAACTCCTGCGGCGGTAATCCTTTTCAAGCCAAGAGGCCGATATGGGAATATACTTGAACCGTACCTTTTTGTCATCTAGAGTAATTTGGTTTAAAGAAATGCATATGTGCGGAAATCGAATTCGGTCAAACCCCCTGTTATTGCAAGCTCTAGCACAGACCTAGATTTAACCAGCTACTGCGAAAAGTAACTTTCTGAAATCCTGAAATGCAGACGGAAAAATGACCAGATGTTTTTCTTGAAACAACGGTAGCTGAATATTCTACCAAACCAAACACAAGAAACTCTGCGCGGTACATTCATTTGAATGGAAACCTAAGTGGCAGGCGCAGCCAATATCCTGCTGAGTGTTCTGTTAACACATAAGTTCGTTTACGAGTGGGCATATCTGATCAGATATTGTCATCAAGATCAGTTACAGAAGTCGAGAAAGTTCTTATGAACAAAGCAAACTATATTCGGAAAACATATAATACTCTATCAGAGAACAAGATATATGGGACTGAAAAATTCCAAATTTTCACGGCATCCTATGGGGACAGGCGTTATTACTGTCAACAAGTTTTACTTATTCGTCCTAATGGCACAAAGCACCTCAGTTTGTTGTATGCCAAGGGCCAACGATCCGGTCTTCCAAAGAGACCCATTCCAGATTTGTTAACTTCTAACTACCATTCTATGCGCATGTGACTCAGGCTGTTGAAATTCCTCAGTAGTTAAGTAAAACTTACCAGTTGAACAACCAAAGTTGCATAACCCAAAAGCATCCCTTCTTTTATGTTGTGTTTTTCATGAATACACTGCACTGTAAAACGACTAATTGGGTTTGCGACGCAATTGGTCACTGTGGTGCAATCATCGGCGTCCTTCTCCCGCGTTAAAAAAACAATTACTACCTTGTAGCTGCAATGTCTGACCTACACTTGACAATGAAATATGCCGACTAAAAGAGCATACTATAAAGTGTTCCACCTTTCGCCGATTCATGAGTGAACTGCAGAGATAGCCTTTAAGTTTACTAAGGACACATTTCACACGCTTATGCTGAGACTATGAGATATTTTTCGAATGAGTGTTATGTCGCTAATTCCAAAGTCCGTCAAGTCAGTTCCCCCCGATATCCGACTTGGCTTAACATTCAAACAGGCCAACTAACGTAAACGTGTCATTAGATTGAGATAATGTGAAATAAAGAAATAATAGTGTGTGACTTACCTTTTTCATTTCCGGTTCGAATTTGAACAATTCGGAAACAAACTGATCGAACATGTTTGGGTCCATTGTGCATAAATGCTCTAGCCGGCTGTCCGTTATAATTTTCTGGAAGTCCGTCCACACTTTTTGACAATCAATGCTGTTATGTTGCCATAAAATAAGAAAACTGAAGAAAACTGTGACAACCACGAATTACCAGTTGTACTACTGCCTCATAGTTGTGTTCAAGTAGGATATTGGTGACAAACCGTTTGCAGCATTGAAGGGTGTAGCTGGGATATTGGCCCTTTGTCACCCGAGAACAACACACAAGCGTAATAGTTTGCATTTAGAAGCCCTTCGGAACGAAAGTGAGGAGCGCCGGGGCCCACGGATTCTAAATGTAGTTCTTCCCCATTTTCGATACTTTATTATGTAAATATACACTCCATTTCCTTAGTTCCTTCCACGTCCAATAATTTGAGACTGTAGCCAGAACGAAAAATCTCCAGTGAACACCAAACTGGACTGCCCTCTAACTGAATTATCTTAGTGACTCAAGTATGTCGCTGCCAACTTCAAAAGCATCCTATGATCAAACGCTACTTTGAGTTAATCCAAGACGTTTCTCTTGCGGACAGAAAGCCGTATCACATATAGTCGAACAAGCAAGTCAGGTCTCAGAATGCGAAGTTAACATCTCTCAAACAAAGTTCTGCTTTGAGTTCTGAATCTTTGGTAATGAGAAAGGTAGAAAGTGCCGTGGTGGCTTCGAGTTTGGAAGCTTTTCTGACAATTTCCTATCCTTGATTACCACACGGTTCTTCCAGGATGAGAATGAATAACTGGCATAATAAAATACATAGTTCTGAAGCACTAGGTTTTTCGTTCAAGCGGATTTTCATAAGGTTGAGGGACACCTTCTTCGCAGAAACCAGTGAGTGAATTGTTAATTCTGTGCGTTAACGCGTGTGCAAAAGACCCGTTTATATAGTATTAGTGTTGCTACTTTCATCCGTTGCTGAGAGTTGTGTGTTGTCTATTTTGGTTTTCTATTCTAACCTACCTAATATGTACCTCTATCACAAGTGTCATGAAAAGGTATTCAACTCGCCTATCTGCAGCCAGGTATGCATCAATTCCCCTTGGATATTATCTTATTTACGGACCTGTGCTCTTTCTGTCCTTAGAACCCAAGTTTACACAGCGAAGTTGGGGTACAATATTCTGCGTTCCCATCCAAAAACCATATCAGACACCAAGCAACGAGGAAGGATACCAGCTGAAAAAGGGAGAACGTCGCATCATAAGGGGATGCCTCCACAGCCTTAACCGATTGTTGATGGTCTGAATGTAGTTAGAGTTATGGTGCCCTTGAGCACAAGCCAATGTTTGGTTGATCAATTTGGAGATATCAGAGAAAAGTCTGAACGTACAGTGGCAAGGCAATGTCAAATACAGATTACTTCAGCAGATGTACAAAGCGTGCTTGTTGTGGAGATAATAGCAAAAACTAACTCGGTCCCTGGTCTTAAAATCTGCCTTATAATTACACTTCAGGCCCTAAGAAAGGCATATCGTAGTGCTTGAGGTCACACAAAATCGGCTAGAATTCAAGATGAAGCTTTCTGGAGGAATTCAAAACAGGAATTTTAAAACTGTGATGCTCGTGTTCACTATCAGGATAGACCTGATGGTATCATGGTCCAAACAAGAGCCAGACTGGTTGTGGGAACTAAAGTGAGGGTAAATTTCTAGTGAGAACCCAACCCCGGTTTACGTATACCATTATTCAAATTACGAAAATTTTTGTCAAAACGATCTCAATCAACTTGGGCTAGCAAGAAAGATTACAGTGAATGAACCCGGAGAATTAACTTACTCACTAAAACTATTTCCTCACAGATTTTCAAAAACAAAAGTCCAGCGGACACTGACTCATTGCCTCTAACATTTTGAAATAGCAATAGTCTCATAGATTTCCAGTATCTTACCGAAACCCATACGAACTCATAATGATAAACACAAAGGAGATTTAAACACATTCAGATAATTGTAGGACTGCACGGTTGCGCATAATCGTGTAAATACCATATAGTTGAGTAAATGTAGTCCAATGTACACGACTTTACTAATACAAGCATCGAAACACAAGGTGTATTGAACATTAAACTCACTTATATTCAGCGTGAGCAAACGCCCACTCCGAACATCGGCCGATTACAAGCCTTTGCAACAGGCTTAACTGCTGTGGTGCGAATTCACCGATGTTCTTGCAGTACGTAGTAATCATAAGTCCGAGAAAAAGCGCTGTGTGGTGGAATCGCATGATTTAGTGCTTCCCCTTGCTACTACTGATGGTTTATATATCGGTTGAAACACTGAAGGGTTGGCCTATGTGTTTCGCGATGTATTGCATCACACATCGTTCGGGTATCAGTGAAAATCGACACACACCGTTTGAACTGTGTCCAGTACCTCGTTCGTTGTAAACACAGCTGACTGTTTACGTTTGCTTGACTATGAAGGTCATAGAGTACTCTACGTTTCTGGAATGCTTTTAGAAACGTTTCAGCTTTTCTTTTTCATAAAGCACAATCACTTGTGACAGTGTGCTGAGTTACTTACGATAGCAATATAACAATAACGCACTTAGTACGAAAGAATCCATCAGGTAGATCAATGGCGTCTGTTCAGTTTGGCAGTATTATAACAACTGTAAGCTGATGAACACGACTGAATGCGCCAAAAGATTTCGCGGTTTCATGGTGACGATGACACTTTCTATCAGTTAACTGCCAGACAAGTGGTTCCTTCGAAAAAATGATAAGTCAATTAAAGCCGAGCCCACCATCACTGATTATATTTCCTAGAAGAGATGAAAATAAGGTCTAAATAACATTATTTGTTTTGAAAATGTAGAGATTCTGAGTCTAGTTAGTAACCCGCAAATCGTATATGCAAAACTGTCTGCGTGTAAGTTCCAGTGGGTCTCTCAGCCAACGAACCAACGGATGGCATAAAAAATTACTCACAACCCAAATGAGCCCTGGAGAACAGTAGAGCATCCTGTGTCCATGGAAATCAAGTAGCTATTTTCTTATACGTTTCCAGCGTTCGTGTATTGTAAGCAGTTTTTTGTCGAGTACTTAGACAGTAGATGAGAGTGCCTTCGTGTAAACAGTTAGGACCTACAAGTCCTTCCTAAAATACTCGTTTGATTGGAAAAACTATCTTGCATCTTTTTATTACTTGTTGCATGCCATCAAGGGTAATATTCCGGCTTTGTTATCTGGGTGGTCGAACTAGACCTCGGCTACACAGATCTCTTAGAGTTTATATTTTTCGTCTTGTTAATGAGCTCCTTTGTAAGTTGGGCTGTCTTGACAACAGTAACAGGAGTCTACCAGTTCTGTTTTGAAAGGTTTCAATAAGTTAGAAGATTTTTCCAATAGTGGTCTAAATTTTGAGCCAACAGGCAGTACTTTAGTAAAAGCAGTACCTACGTTTAGGATATAGATATCACAAACACGCCATCCGAGTTCTTCGGGACGGGTGTGTTCCAATGGTTGGTTCATTCATACTTCGCTTCAGCGCGCGTTTAAATTTCATTGATTAACCAATCCAATCAAAGATGATGCGTGCACAAATCTCCGGATCGTACAATACCGGTTCAAGCTAAGGGAAAATCCCACATGTTGGCTTTATGCATAACGACTGACCGACAGACTGTCAGGTGTTATTCAACTCGGAATGCAAGTCTTCCATTGGTGATTTGGGTTTTAATATTTCACGTTGCGAAGATTAGTTGTGTGCGCAAAGTTTGTGTTTCGTGAACGCATCTCCTACCTTATTGGATGAACTGTCGATCTGTTTTACTGCACACACGTCCCTTTCATAGCTTGTCCTCAAATGCTCATAATTCTTTAAAATCTTTCCTAATAATGAATCACTGTCCATACTGCAGGTGTAGCTTGCACCTACTGGAATCTATTCCAATTTTTCTCTTGATGTTTTGTTGATAGCTTGTGACTGTATCTTATTCACTGGTTATCCATCTCTCTTACAGCACGTTTGTCTGCTACCTGTTGTTAAGTATTTGAGACCACCGTAAATTTCTACGCCGAAAATGTACCACTATTCGCAGCTTGATTTCTTAGACTTATCTCCTGAGATTCCAGCGACAAACTACTTAAAATGTTATCCTTCAAGTGGAGACTCAATTAACTCCAGTTGAACATCTTGTTTGGACCTGCGTTTACCTAATGAACGTCAAAAAGGGTAAAACCAGTCATCGTATGTCGATAGCCCTTTAGTAAACTTTGGAATAATTTGCTTCGTCGAGAAAATATGCCGTAATCTCTCAAACCTCGTACAAGTCGACGCATGAGTTGGTTTTCGCGCAGCATATTCCATATTAATACAGAACACCATAAACTCAAAATACAGCTACATTCATTAGAGTCTTTTGGTAAAATGAAAGTAATTCGCCAATGATACCTGAACTTTGCCGTGTTAGTACCGGTCCCCAAAAATTTATATTTCCGAGATCTTTGTTTAAATACGCACCAACTTGAGTATTATTATTATTCCGATAAGTTGTAAATATTTCATAAAATAGTATTTCATTATACATCATGCAACATTTACGTCTAGAATGATTCACTGACATAATGTTGTTGTCCAACTGTGAACCAGAGCCTTCTTTATCGATTGTGTGATCTCAAGATAGGAAACCAATGAGTGCGAAACATTTATATGGATACGGCGCAAGTGGATTGACTACGCTTTCCAACCGATCTACCGTAATAGTGAGTTTGGTTGAGCGCACAACAGTCAAGACCTCGTACAACTGACTGTATTGTCAACAAAGAAATATTGACGCAGTGGTCCCGTCGAGCAATCGTCACGTTCACCGGTTACATGCAGTCCGTGACACCTAACCACTTACGTTCAACTAGAAACTTTATCATTTACGCCAAGTTGCATTGCATATTCACTACCAACTTTGAACTATGGATCCTGTGCACCTGATTTATGAATTCATTAAAATATTGACATAAATTCTGAGTTTTGGTTGGAAACCGTCCGCTATATTTCACCTCACACCCTGTGTAAGTTCCTTCCGTGTAAAAGGTAAACACAGCAGAACGACTGACCTATTTTATCGAATAGGTGATTAAACTAGTAGGCTCCACAACCAATGAATAAGTGCCACCATTCATCATCGTCATCATCGACAGCATGACATCAGTGTTCAGCACCGATGCTTCGCTGCCGTACAACCATGATTTATTTGAAAGCCTTATTGTGAAGAAAAGAATAGAGATGGATGGGGAGGGGACTTACTGCTGCCTTACCACAATCATTTCGAGGTGTCTACACCTCCAAACATTCATCCAGGCAATCTGGATAGAAACTGACAACAAGATCGCCACTGACATCGGTTGGCAGCCATATCTTGTAGTGTCTCCAACCAGGCTCAATGGGGACCACGCGGTCCCCATCCTGAAAGGCGAGTAGCACCGACAGCACCCACACGTTTCCTGATTTCTTTCAAACCCTTCTACCAGGTCAAGGGTTGGCCACATCTCTGCTTCCGCCACTCTGAATTGGGCATGGAAAACAGCAATCTCTTCGACAAACAATGGTTCAGCATGCGCAACACATGTCCCAACCAAAGCAGCTTCTGGTGCTGGACACATTCTTCAATGAAGGTACCCGTTGCACAACCCAAAACTCGCTTTCTAGCTGCCTCGTTACGGATTCGCCGACACCAACCTACACGAACTGTGGTTCTGAGACAACAATTGTCGAATACCTGAAGACGTCTCAGGTGTTCGACAATCGTTATTATAAATCGCCATTATTATTATTATAAATTATTATTGTTATGTATTATATATATTATATATTATATATTATACTATATATATTATATTATTATATTGTATATAATATCATTATATTATATTATATATTATATATATATATTATATATATCTGATTATTATAAATCATCATTATAAATGCTCATAATAGCCCCATATTGGCAGTTACAAATATCGTGTTCAGTCTCTTTTAGTACATTACACAGTGGTTGCCGATTGGTTACTGCTGCAGAGGGATCTTCTGTCTGAAAAAAGAACACCTTGGCTCAGTCGAACAAAATGTACAAAAGTTGCTTGGAAATATCATTAACTACCACTCTTAACTGAACCGTATTAAGTTTCAAATTTCATAATATCCAGAAGAATACAAAATTGAATATTGGCGAGGTTTGGTGAGGCTTTTTGACTAAAAAACTTTAGCGCGGGTTATTCTTTCGATAAACCCAAGCCAAGCTGCGTGATATCCCACAAGGTTAGCCCGTTCTTCAAAATGTTAACTCAGATGAGTCCCGCTTGATTTTGCTGCGATGTAGACTTTTAGTAACTAATCGGGCCAATTCCCAAATGTGCTTGGTCTCTACCTTTGGTAACTTAAACGCTGGAGAATACTTCTGTGCCACGATTTAAAGGTACGTTTGGTCGGAGAACGGTGCTGTCTGTGCATTCCAATGGGATGCCAAACTAAGATGTAAAAGCCAGTCTTACTGTAACCATTGACACATGTGCCACAACTGCTAAGTTCAGCGAAATTTGTTTAAAGCAACACCGTACAAAAAATACCCGACGTGTAGATAAGACAGTAAGCGGTCAAAAATACCTGATTGAGTTTAGGATCCCAGACATGAGACACATTGCCATGCTTTCATTAATGACATTACGCAAAGAACAGGCGTTTCGGCTTCTAGACGATGCCTAAATTTATCACGCAGTGTGTATGTGTGAGGGGGATTTATTTCATAGTTGAAATTTGAACTGTAAATGAACATAGAAGATAGTTCCATAGTATGGTGTTTACACTTGCTGAAATTTTCCACGTCACATAATGTTAGAGGCTTGAATTATCCCTGAGCCTCTGCACAGAAGCTTGCTTTGATCAGATCCATTGAGGGGTCCTTTTTAGAAAAAAACCATCGTACTAAATTTTCATATGTCCTACCCGAGGCCGCACGACTGATGTTCGTGTGAGTGACAATCTAAGGTTTTATGTCTCCGGCCGTAGCTTTCAGTAGGAACTACAATGTTCCTCACCGCAGACAAAGATGGGAAGTTCACCTGAACGAGACATATGCAGCTAAGTAACTGCTCCAAAACTGAGCGAGTTTGCTTGTGATTGCAATCTTTAGTTGCTTTTATCAAATAGCAGTACAGTAATTATCACATAAAATTGGCGCGCATCAGCAAAATAAATAGGGAACTCGGTAACAGGTCGGATGATCAAGAGAAAAGTCCAAGTGGAACAATAGCGTGAACATGAGCAATATGTTTCAGTATTACAAGGATGTCAAGAATATATGCAAGAATGCTTTTACTGTAAAGCAGAATCTGCGGTTAGTATGGGGTGGGTGCATGTTATTGAGAAAGTTGTAGTCACGTTCTGACGAGGAAGATGGAGGCAAAAAAGAACAGAGTCAGTATAGGATAGTTGGTTGAATTGTGTGTCGATTTGTTTTTCAGACACTGTTTGCTTGTGGGATTCGAGGCGCACAGATAATGTAGCGCGAATCTGTAGGTGGAAGAAAGTGTCTGGTTAGAAACAGTGTGAGAAAGACATGGTTTGAACCGCTGCATGGGTCAGACGGGTGCTCGCTATTAGATCAAAACAAACGTTATTGATCAAACAATAACACCATAACTCAATCCCCTCCTACTTCTCCATCTGTGCGTGCGGTAGATTAGTCAAAAACTTATGACGGTAATTCTAGATGGCATACTCAACTAAAAACAATGATCCTTAGCTAATCATCCGAACTTCTGAAAAGGAATCATGCTTCCTATGTTGTCTTCAGCGCAGAAAAATTTGGTGAATCAAAACTACGGCTGTGAAGTTGTAATTATTGCTTAGTTGAAAGCTAACTAGCATAGTGAGGTATATTAATAAAACACTGGGTCACATTTACAGCAATGAATCCAATTGATTTTAAGGATATGGAATGGCAATAACGTTGTGTTTTTAAGCTAGTGGTCATTTTTATTGTCTTGATGGCAGTCACACAGGAATCCGTTTAAGGATGACCATACCGAAAGTATGTTTGGTGACTTGAAACAGTTAATGGTATCAGTATATACTAAAAGTTGCGGAGCACCACTAGGTAGTTGCACCCTTGTTGGAATCATCAGCAGCGCACACCTCACAAAACACAGAGCGCTTGGAACCCATAACCTGCTGGTCAATGGTTGAAATTTTAACAGCAGATGAAGCATTCATATTTTCCTATTAGAAAAACCCATTAAAATGTCACATCTTTTGTGATGAAAACGGGGAAACCCCTTTGAGTAAAATGTGTTTCTCAGCATATCAACCGGTAAACACGTCAGCTGTTGTGAAGAATGGTAAGCATTTAACCTGGAGTGGCCTCAAACCCAAGTGAATCAAACTTATTGCGTCATTTGTCCTCTAAATTGCGCTTCTCACCCGAGGTCTGACAGCAGGGCAGCAAATTGGTTTTTATGTCCTCAACGCTGCACAGGACAGGCTGAGGCATCAGCAAATCCTCTAGATCCCAGTTATGGATGATAGCACATCAGAAGGCATCAAGCAGTCAGAGGAAAACAGAGTACGGAAAGCGGTGATTTTAAGAAACGATTTGGTTGTGATTCTTCTTCCTACACATTTTCAAAAACCAGAAATATCGAATACACTGCGATAGGCAGAGCAAGGATTCCTCGGTGAATCCGAGTGATTTTTCTTGAAAATGGCGTTTGGTATACATAGGCAGTTAAAATCCGGTGCGCGATTCCCTTCAACCTAAATCTTGCTTTTCAAGGGTATTATAAAAGAAGTTTGGATCAGGTGGGACATTGGAATACGAAATAAAATTTTCAACACTTAAGATAAGGTCGATGGAAGTTCTGGACCACCAACTTCGTTTGTCACCTCTTCTCCATCTGGTTAATCACGCGGCTCCCTTATTTAGAATTTCCACCAATATTACCTAATTACAAACGCAGGATTCAGTTGAACTGCAAGTAAGTCTCATGTCCCCAATAGGCTAACTCACGAATGCCTGTTTATTGCAACGACGTAGTATCTAAGTACAAAATAATGTTAATAGAAATTCGGGAACTAGATCTACCGGTGTGTTCCAAGGAAAACGAAACCCTATTGGACCGTTGAGAGCATTCATTGACTTTATGAAAACTAGTGAAACGTACCTATCCTATACACACTTCGGATAAATATGAGATGTCCTATTTGCGGCATATTTAGCTAACTAATATTGCGAATGAATGATAAAACTAATTCCATTTAAAATTAGTGTTTGTCGCAACCCGAAACTGTGTTCGAGGCCCTGTGTGACACGTTGGTTTGAAATTCTTGTTTTTCCTTCACCCATACTTTTCCATCAATAAGGACTTCAAAGGTACTGATAAACGCGCCGCAGGAAGAATATATGTATGAGAGTAGTGTCCTTTGGAATATATATAATACAAAATAATAATCATATAATGATATATAATATAATATATTATCAATCAGGAAACTGTGGAAAGAATTCATCAGACAGTCCGACCGGTTGTCTGAAATCGAGGCTCATCCAGCCCAAACTGATCCATGAGCTTGGTTTTGGATAACTGTTATTGATTATTTTAACTCCATATTATGGTAGTGGGTCTCCTGCTGCCGCTTAATATTACTTAACCGTACCAGAGTGCCGGAACACAAATAGACATTCATAATTGTCTAAGGCAGCCGCGATAGACACAGTTTGGTTCAATATAATGTCTGTCTTCAGTTTGAAAGTATATCGTAAATAATATAGTACATAAGGTATAGGGATAATGTATAATGTATAGTAATACTAAACAAAATCGAATTTCAGTTCAGCATCTGTTTTCTGCGCATAGACTTGGTCATTTCTGATCAGTGTGTGGCTAAAGTGAGGTAAAACAAGTCATTCCTAGACTCATGCAAGTTTATTCATCGAGAGCCTGGTTCCATGCCTGATTATATTGCATAACTGATTAACTGATTGCTTCTCAACTTCGAATCAGTGGTGAGACTATCCGACTAATGCCTTAGTAGTATAGCAATGACCAAGATATGGTGCTGCTTGCATGTTGAAAAGCTCAGAATCCCTTTTTGATCTACTGGCCGGAAAAAACTCACTGACCCGTTTGACCGTATACACATTCTTCTCTTACTGACACAAAAATCCTCTCCATTCAGTTTTCTGTATTTAAAATGCATGCCGTTCCTATATTTTCTAATCCAACCGAGTACACTGAGTTGCTGTCGAATTTTGTGGTTCTACTCCCGAAAGATGCGTGAAGGTATAGAGGAGCTTGGGTAATCTGTCCAAAATGAGTTGACCATACCATAATAGCTTAGGATTCAACGATATTTAATTTTCATCAATTCCAATCAGACGCCATTGAGACAATGTCAATAAGCTTCTAATCCTAAATATCAACGGTGTTTCAAAAAACCGCCCCATTTGGTACCTGAGACTTATGTTCTCCAAAAATACGACCCAATCTTCTCGTATTGAAGCTGTTTTAACAAAGGCCTAACCACAAGTCTTTTACTTATAACTGTATGGATATTTCCACACAGGATGCATCGTTTTCCTACTTCTTTCTCTTCCTTGAAACAGGTTAAGAAATGCGGCGAAATTCCAAGGTCCCTCATTTTGGTTCCATATTATTCAAACACAATGAATGACTCTTGCCAAGACCCTTCAGTTTCACTTCGCAGATACTCACTGTACACTACACTCTGCTTTGTTTGAAACCGTGTCCAATTCTGGGACACAATCAGGATTCGAAATATTATATACCCGGGATGACGTTCCGTTTCTAGCCTATTCATCTGTTTCTGTCTCTAGCGTTTGCTTATTCGACGAAGGAGTATCGCTGTAATTTTATTTTTCGAAAAATCACGCAGGGGTTTTGAGATTTTTTCTAACATGATTTGCCTGAAAAAATTCAGACTTTCGAATGTGATAACAAGTTTAACCTAGTCAGGTCAAGAGTAGCAAGACTGAAGGGTGAAAGAAATATTGCTGTGAAAAGACAGCGGGCAGATTAACTCTATAGCATGCAGCACTTTCCTGTGAAAACGTCTGCGTTATCTGTAGAAAATGGGGAGTGCAGAGGGGTGTCTTATTCTAGAAAATGGAGACAGGGGAGAATAGTGTTTCTGAAGGTATACCCTCAAAGACCTATGCAGTCTTCCAATAACGGGTAATTTGTATTTTAGTTTTGTTTACTGCCTGTGCGTTTGCACTCATTTTCTGGCCTGACTTTGCTTGTGTTTTCCTACAGACTACTGAATAGACGAACAGCACTTCGTTACGTCTTAGAAGATAATAGCTATACAAGCCAGCGAATACTCCAGCTTAGGAACGAAACAATTAATCCCTTGAAGTTTCAACTCACGCAGGTTGCTCAATGCACTCGTAGGATATGTTCTTCTTTTGGACATCAACTTTTAGAGTCATCAGATTTTCTGAGTTACATCCAACGCGAGGACTAAAAGGAGAGTAGAGAAGACGCTCTTAGTTGGCCGTAATGTGCCAAACATCTGAGATGTTCATGGGAACTTTTTTGCTCTAGCACTCCCAATATTTGTGGAGTTTTAAAAAGAAGCAGTACAGATGGAAACGTTTTACGGGTTGTGCTTTTCTCTTGTTATTGATTCAAACTGACAGCTCCTGCTCAATCAACCTTCATCGATAATAATACCATGTGTATTTTATGCACAAACTGATACAAATTTGTGGGCTCATCTGCTTTTTCATACAATGGATAACTTTGACATGCCTGCTGTCTGCCCATGTCCCCGCTTATTTGACAATTTTCTAGATTTTCAGATGGGAGATCACGTCTGCGTTGCTACCAGTTTCAAGGACACGAGCGACATTTGGTCAGTGTGCATAGGATTCAAATTCAACGTTTCCTGATCGCAGATGTACTATTCCAAATGAAAATAGTTGCACTTGTCGTTTCACACAATGAACTACAGCATGAGCGAAGAACGTCTTCAGTTAAGAGAAATTGCTGAAAGTTGTTGGTGCAATACAAGGTGGGAAGCAGTCTTGAAGCTCATCAAAGCAATCCTCTACCAATATTTTGTCAGTCAACTACCTTCTCGGGAGATCTGTGTCATCGTCGGGCCAGTCGAAAAAGCTGGCTTCATATCAGCATACAGTAGTTGGCCTCTTGATCATTGGTTTGTTTTGGCTTATGCGGACAAATATTGGGGATCCCTCGGTTTAAAGATGACCTCTAAAGAGCAGTGTGTCTGGCTGTCCTTCAGGCTAGGTTACCCCTAGTTTTCATCACATGGTTACGTGAGATTAGACTGGTGACCACCTGAGCGACATTTTATGCATTGATCCTGTGGATGGCTATACTTGCTCGAATAATTCTACTGGAAAGTTGCCGTGTTTTCACTTCGTGACTTTCCCATTTTGCTCGGACATCGCTCGGTGACCGCTAGTGACAACCTAAGTTTTGTGGGGAGCCACCACGCTTGCTTTCAGAAGATGCGTCCAAGTTTGACGAAACAGAAATGAAAAAAGTACACCGGTAGATATGATGAATAAATTTGAGTTCAACAACTTTATTGGCACAACTGACCACTGAGAACGAGGATAATCCGTACTTTGGCACAATACCGAATGAGCTAACTTTAATGACAGTTGTTGCCATTCCGTCTAAACACTCGGTAGATTTTTCCGTATTAACGAAGGATGGGAAACTAAAGTTCTGAACTCCAATAATATGGCATTTGCTCGTTTATCTCCCTAGTGAGCTTTACTTGTCATTTATTTATACTTGCGTCACGTGATGCCTGTCCGTTTATTCAAATAATGCCGTTAATTTTTCACTATTTATTCTTTACCAGTTCAAACGTTTGCGATCTACTCATTTAAATCCGTTCACTTAAATGCTAAGACAGCAGAAGTTCTTAGAAGTCAATATTGTTTTCTTGGACGTTTAGCACGATGAGGTATAATGCCACATGAACGACTCAAAACGTTTGAGATATCTGTTTAGGTGGCGTTTTGGATTATAGCTTCAAAAGTCCACTTGCCACCCAAAGGGATCACACCCGATATTCAGACACACGTGCGCTCCATATCCACGTTGTCATACACAGGATGATTTTGACTGGTTGCAATGTCTTATGACTGCTTCGCCGGTGGTACATATCGGACATAGGCATATCATTAAATTGTTACACGTTAGAGGTACTGACAAATTATACACGAGCAGGTCAGATGCCAGTGTCTGTTCTCCCTAAAGCAGTCAATCCCTTGAAGTCGCGTAGACTACGATCACAGTGAGGATCCGGTTGGTGCGATTTTAATGTTAGGAAGTCATGGTCTGGTGTCGGTGAGTTGGACCAAGTACACTGCAAATCCAGGCTTGTGATACGGATGGATTCATTGCTCTGACTGTTTGCCTGAAAATACGTCGGTAATACTGCATGAATACGACTAACGACAAACTTGTCTATACACCGTCAGATTTGTTCAACCGGCTTGTCTCCACCGGGAACTTCCCATTTGTTGAGAAGTGACAAATACGAAGTTGGTAGCTGAAGAAGAGTTGCTGTCTTTCCTGCCTACCACCTTTGGGTGAATACCACTGGATACAAATCAATACTATCTAGGGATAGATAGCAGTCTAAAAAGCACCCCCTTTCAAATGCAGCTTATTTCCGGTGACAAAAAAGATTATGGAGCTGTCAAATTTGCTCTAATCTTTGGAGCAGACTCTAACACTTTCAGCATCCTCCTGCGTGGACGGCTGCTCTATGCACGCAGGTTACACGCACTAATGTGCACGGAGCATTTCACTCAAAAATGGGCGTACTAAGACACCTTTGGATAAACGACAAATTCAACATGTTTATCATTCAAGAACAACTTCACGTAGAATAATGCGTCATATTTCACCCATGATAAGGCAGATTATTTCTAAATGATATCGTAGATGTCATAGGTGTAGATCAAAACGATACTGCTCTGTAGGGAGTTCATACAGATTTGAATACATTTCAGTAGTCACAGTTGAGACACAACTCACATTCACCTGTACCCTGAAGAGGTAGCCAAATATAAACGGCACTTACCGAAACTCCACTTCCTCCAAAGGATAGACGAGGTAAGTAGTGAGTTTGGTCACTCGGGGAAAATTCAAGTTTGGCAATTCCGAGCTACCAAAAGTACTACAATTAATGGAAAATAATTTATAGATAGAAGAGCTTTTACTTTGAGGTTCGTCAAGTCAAACTGAAGATCGGGCTAAAACGCTACCCAAAAGGTGTGCTGTACGATTGCCTGACTTCTACTATAAGACTACTGATATGAATCGGATGCTTCAATCTAAGATGTGTCGGTCTTTGTGATATGAGGGGAGCTTGAAATCAGATCTTTTTCACCCCCGTTTTGGGCTCTGTATCTTCATCGTGGCGGAAGAAAGGGTTTGACAAAGACTGTGAGTTGGTATGGCGCACCTAAACAGTGGAAATCCTGGCTCACCAACATGGACGAAATTCCGACGTGAAACGGAAGCGCAGTGGAACAGAATACAGTAAGTCCTGTATAATCCGACTTGATGAACATACATGTATTCGTGTCGTAGGAGTGTTACTTACTGAAGGGAGTAACAGAAGACTAACCTGACAAGTTCCAGCGGTCTCATTAAATAAACGATGTCCAAAAGATCTGGAACCTAGATGAATTGGACTGCACATGGATATGAATAGATAGTGAAATAAAAAATTCGCACAGATTAGTTTATTTATTCTGTTTGGGTGCTCACGCTACACTGCCTAATTGCCTTCGTAGCCACTAAATGCCAAATGGCTCGAGAAATTCTAAACATATCTGCTTTTTTCTCAATATCATGATAACCGACAGTTCTTCCAGGTCCAACACTATCACGTGACACTGAATCGCCATTCTGTCCTCACATTTTCATCTAACTTCACTCATATCAGAAAGTTAACCTTACCTAAGCCGGTTTGAAAACACAGGCGGTTCATTTCTTGCGGGTATCACGCACAGTTTTGTGAAGCATTTATGGACTTAACGTAGGTGTCTTCCTACAGCTTCATTGTTTTATGACTCCATTTTCAAGTATAGATCATTACGGAGGCCCAGACTGTTATTTGAAACCCTGGAAATAATGTGCCAATGAGAATTGCCGGACAATCACCATAACGTTGTGCCCTACCATAAATGTCACATACGTCTCCCATTTTCTCTTACCTTACACACTTTGAAGCGCTAGTAGTATGTGCGACCCTTAAAAGTTCCAAGAAAAATGGCTGTTTTTTTAAAGTACTCGTGTTTAGCAAAATATACTTACCGATTTCTATCGTAAGGGGTTGCAAATGACCCGTTAAGAAACAATCCGACATCACCTTCAACGAGCTTTGAGTACTGAAGGAAAACCGATAATTAGGGCGTGATACTAATGATACGACTACTCAAACGAAAAACTTTACCATAGTGCAACTTGATCTATGAAAGAGAATCAGAGGTTGATCAGAGAGTTACCATTTTTGTCTATCCTTCTTCTTTGCGTAAATGTAGATTCCATGATGGCGATGCAGTGGAAATTCATTCGTTGTTGATTTGTATTATTCCAGAAGCCTATCTGTTTGGCAGTACTAATAATATATAGTGGATCACTCGCCGTAGAATTTTGTCCGAGTCATTAAAATGTTTACAATGAAATAGAATACAAAACTAAATGGGATTCATGCTAAAGCCTTAAGAGTAGGTTTCTTTTTGTCAGAAAAAGCTTAAGTTAAGATGTCATGCAGAACACATGCAATACTTAGCTTTAAACTTTAGAAACAAAAGTATTCCCAAGTATTTCTAAAAGAAGTCACCACAATCATTCGGTTTTGGGACCCAAAAGTTATTGGTGAAATTTTTATCATGGACATCAGACCTGTTCAACATCATTATATTTCCAAACTGTGTTGAAATAAAGCGCCTTACGGGACCTTTTTGTAATGACTTCTTCTTTAGAAACGGGCTTGCTATGTGTAATCTGACAGACACATGTGGCATATGATTATCGCCCAACATTTGTGTGCATAGAAGCCTTCAAGTGTAGCTTGCTGCGCGACACAGGCGACCATCGTAATGGCAATTTTGGGATTCCGGAAGCATTGTCAGGGGGTGATAGCCAGGTGCATGATTATTTTTTATGTAGTATCTAAATTGTGCGTTAATAAAACACTTACTCCAGCTAGGACTAATTTGGTAGTTTCTGTTTGTTTTCCTAGAGCTGGCCTCCGTATATTCCGTTTTCCACCGAGATATAGAAACAGGAACTCAAGAAATTTCACTGGCCGATAGAAAACCGTCTAGTTATCAAAGTGATTATCGATTTGCACTCGTTAATCAGAAGTGTTTCGTTCTGCTTACGAAGCATAGATCATAAATGGAGAAAACACATTAACAAAACGAGTTATTTTAAGCAGTGATTAAGATACTCTACCTTCGTTGTGAATTTTTAGACACTTCTCCATCTACTCGCCATTAAGTGTGTCTAGAGTCGATTTTGTTTGGGCGAACCATAATTATGCAACTTACTGCGCTTGAAGCACTTTTCCAAAACGCATATACAAGTTCTGCTTTGCCGGTGCATCCGCATTGTGTGCGATAGACCTTTCCAGCTGTCTGTTTTGTGTCGCACCAGTCCAAGTCGTTAAATGTGTAACCTATGTGGATAGAAAACGTTTGATGCACCAAATACCCAAACATTTTTTGTCAGTTCTGAAAAAAGAAAAAGGAAATCTCAACCGAGCAATCGATCAATAAACCAGATATTGTATCCCGTCTGACACTTGAGATCACACAAGCTAGACAGTTGAGTGTATTTTTACCAACCTAGTCGTTTTCTAGCTATTCCTGCTGCGCGGGCTGTGCATTTTTCGAGAGCTGCAAGGCCCGTAGCAACGTTGATCTTAGTCAGCCAAATAACCAGTGCTGGAGAATTCCCCATTTGGAAAGTTACCCCATCGGTAAACAGGTTAGAAGACATCTCTGTGGCTGAAAAACAAACTTAAGGTTGCCTGTCATCTCTTCAGATGATTTCACTAAACTTACTGAGCCTTCAGTTCAACAAATATTAGAATTCGGCTACTTTCAACTACAAGATGCCTAATATACTTTGAACTCTTAACGTTCCTGTCATTCTTGTCCAGGCTGTCAATCCGTCGGTGTATGATCACAGCCGTTGTGCATGTCAGGTAGGCACCGGAAAGGTATAACAGCTGGACGAATATTATTGTTGTTAGCGTTAAAGCATTTTTTTAGAAAAATTCTGGAATAAAAGTCACTGACTTAGGTCATTTATGTATCCAAAAAAGCACACAGAATTATATACGCCGTTTTCAATCAGCTTTTGAAGTGTTACAAATGCGTGAGTTGTTCATATTTGTCTCCAGAGTGACCTAATTGGGCGGTATCTTCTCCAGTCGTCTTCACTATTTACTTCTTTAAAGGTGGCTGTCGACTAAATATAGATAAAATAACCAAATAAAAAATGTTCACACGGAACCTTCATTATCTTCGGTTTATTCTAAAATCATCTAGTCAATAACTGTAAGTGACTGTGGACTCTATCCCTTCTTATCTTTCCGCCAAACCAAGAAATTGAATTTAGGATTCTGATTTGTTCATTGTCTACTGTACTTCAAGAGTGGGTAAAATGAATGAACCGCTGATAACGGCAATGGAGGACGCATATGTGTTATTCGAACACGATTCTTGTGAGCTTCGACCAACCACCTTGCTGTGCATTTCACTCACCAGGAAGTGTGCTCTCTAATATGTCACAAGTGCCAAGGTTTCTGCAAAATTGAATCGCGAATGTTCTTGCCCCTGACCAGAAGAATGGCTGTAAGGCAAAAAAAACAAAAAGGAAATTACGGACACCGGTATTTTATAGTGTTTGATTTTCTAAGACAACAGGAAGATTGTCCTGGGGCGCAGAAAATACTGTCTTGTAACGACCTGGTTACTGACTAAATGCGGTAGAATGACAAAGGAAACCCTTATATGTACTCTCCCCATTAATTTGCACTTGCAATATTTTGTCCTCAAAATGTATGTCCGATAGGACTGACTTATTGTAATCTACACAAGTGTGAAACACGCAATTTGACAGTGGTGTTCATCGGTCATGAATAAGAGAACGGTAATGTATGCATTTATGTAGCCTCAAATCAGACTATTTTGGTCCAGTAGTTGTGAGTGAAATGTAAGACTCCACACCATATCAGTGCTTGCATCAGTCTTTTTTGTGACTTCTCATCAAAGGCGGAGTCTTACCTACCAGCGAAATTCAGGGACATTATTTTAGTGGGACACACACGTATTTCTACCAAATTGTACAGCTATTTGTTGATCCTTGGACGTTATATAATTTGCCAAACTTTAAAGAATAATAAAGACTAGTTAGCCCGCCGTTGGGCGGGACTATCGAAATTATTTAAATCAGGGTGGTGCTTAACCTCGGAGGGCACACGGCAAAGGCCCCCGTTTGTGTTTTGTATATTTCCCTCGCTATTCAAGAATGTGTACTGAGACATTAAGTGTGCAATCCGGAAAGCCGATTTCGGTTGAATTTTGGGATATCAACCGCTTCATTATGGTAGCTGTGAAGCTTATTTAACTTCTGTACGCCGGTGGGTATTTTCTTTGCTAGTTCTCTTGTCGTCTGGTCGATATATCCAGCGGACCGCAAACTTTAGGAATGACTGGCTCACAATTTGGTCAGAGAGGCAACTTGGTAATTTCTAAAAAAAACTTGTCACTGAGTCATTGCAGAAGTGATCAACCTTGGAACTCCTATTCTAAGGCCAACATCAGTACAAGGATAAGTCATTTACTGATGGTGTTCAAGTAAACAGTAGGAAGTAAGCTTCATCTAGGTGACCACACTGTTGGAGTGGAATGTCCCGACAGAAACCTGCTTGCCGCTTATAGATGCGTTAGATTTCTGGACGATCATTCATTTGTCGGGAACTCCGTGCCTAAGTTTCATTCACAATGATGTCTTTTTTTCATGCTGCAAATTTCAAAATTGACGGGAGATAGTCAAGCACTGCATATAAGTATAATTTTGTCATTTTGTAGCGTGCTAAACTGGATTCTTATTTCTCAATTCTCGTGAGACTTCCGAGTAATGTTTGCCAGATGACCTTGCACCCTTGAGAATCTACGTATCTAGCTCTCGATAGACATGCACTCATTTCAACAGATGATTTACTTGCGTTCAAGCAAGCCAAGAACCTTAAACCTGACGAAGCCATTAAGGAAGTTTTAGGAGACTCAGTCAGATTTCTTTTGACGCACGGTGGACAGGGGCTTCCGTTTTGCAGCTCCAAATGACGATGGCAAGATGGGAATCCCCGATAGGATATACTCCACTACATTCATGTATTTTTACTTGCACACTGAATCACTTCGTTACTCATTGTTTACTACTTCCGGGAGCCCCACACTAAGATGCATAGTTAGTCACTCGAACACGTTGGACAATATAAATTGATATCGCTTTTTACCAAGATACTCACTTTTGAAAGTTTTGGTTGGTGTTTAAACAAGCTATCAACAAAGGGATCGAATAGCTTGGGATCCATTGTGCACAACAGACTCAATTGTTCCCCCGTAAGTATTTTCTCAAATTCCGTCCACACATTCTGGCAGTCTATCCTGTGAAGTTGAAACAAAAAGCAACTTACTGTAATATGAAGAGTGAAAGGTCAGTAATATATATTTAATTTAATTTTAATTCAATTTAATTGGCTGGTTGGCGGTGAAAATTGGATGTCCGTGGTTAAATTGCGTGAAGTTTGTGCAGACTTGCAATGACACCACCGAAATTTCTAAGAGTTACATTGATCAGATTGATTGATTAAATTCAGTGTACCCGATCTTTTTAGTAAAGAAATCGCCGAATAGAGTGAAGGTATTTTTCACTTGACTAAGTTAACTAAGACGACTTGTCCATAACCCAGGAAATTCTGATTTATCTGTGTTCTGTAGCATTTTTATCCCCAAGAGCTGCATCTTCTAGCGTTCGCGATTTTGTTCGCCACTGATCTCCCTGAAAATGTGGCAGTAAAACCTAACCGCGTCTTTTCTACCTCTTTGGTGGTGACTTTGAGTCACAACCAAAACAGTGCTTGGCGGAAGATGAGTGCGTGTATGTGAGATAGAACCAGATTGGTGATAAGTGGCCTGGAAAATCGTCAGCACATGGTATAAGGCGGCAAAAGTCTACATTTCGTCGGAATCCGAGCAATAGATTTATGTCAATAAGTCTTGATCTTCTTAGTGAAAAATGGTACAAGCGCCTGACATGGTTTGTGGCAATTTCGACCTGAGAAAATTCGAAACCAACCGGTTGTTAGCCATTTGCGGAAGACGAAAGCTCCTGACGAGCAAACTTTTCTCAGTCCGTCGCAGTGTGTATGCTGGGAAAATATTTATTTGGATGCGTGCATACGGTCTTAGACTGATGTACACTCTATAGGTGCAATTTAACTCTGACCGTCTATCCAATCATGTGCTTGGGATTTAGAAATTCAGCTAAGGGAATTGCCCAAAACAACCCGTTGTAATTTCCTTACCCCATCGTAACACTAAACAAACCATCGAGAGTTGCATTTTATCTACACCGCTTCAATAGTCATATAGTTATTTGCCTACCATCAAAGGAGTAACCGCTTAGCTGTGACCAAAATCTCCGTGCGCAAGACAGTTGTAAATAATTACTGAGTCTGTGACGTCGAATTTTCTGAGAAAGATGAAGTGACATGCAGCATAGGACTACGATATTAATGTATACCTTAGAATATTAGGGTAAGTCAACCCTTGTTTGAATAATCCTTGTTAACTCTTGAGACTAGTGCAAGTGGAACTACTGATTTTTTTAAATTTCTTCCACGGACCATTGCGACACAATGACTCCCTGGCCAAAGTTTTGAACGAGGAAGTGTCGCTTCTGAACTCGACTAAAGGTCAGGTCTGAACAAAATATATAGAGGAGGATGTGCGTAACTGTAGTATTTAGTGTTTTACACGGAAGGCACACGTCTAGGAGAACAACAAGCAAACCTTTGTCGCTGACGTCCACAGCTGGCGTCAACAGCTGGCTTTCCACAGCATAACATCCACCGCATCTCTGGAACTTTTTTGTGGAGTGAAACGTGTTGTTAATAATTTGGTCCTTTCGCCTTACTTCTTTTTGCTTGCAACGGCAAACGTGTCACCCGCATATAAAACCTATGTTTTCGGACAGAAGTTTAATCCGCTTTTGTTTTCATATAGTAGCTTTTACGATAACTCCAAAGACTGATGATCCTACTGATAAAACACCTCAGGACTCAACATAGGTTGGTACAACAGTTCACAGACATCCACTCAGTAGCATTCCGATGATGGGTCGCCGGGTGTCCAGAAGTTCAGTGGAACTTCTTGCAACTTTTAGGTCGACCAATGTGAACAATCAAGTTAAGTCGAGACACCATTACGTCCATTCTCCAGAAGCTGTCGTGCACTAGTTACTGAATGCTGAGATCCGCTGTTAAAATGTTCTACCCCCTTACGTAGAATATCGCATGGGAGCGTTTATACAACAGTAATTCTCGCAAGTAACCTCAAAGCTTCTTTTAGAATGTAATGATTCTTGAGACTTAGTAGGGAATTGTTTGTTTGCAGATCTCATAGTTTGGTCTGCGCAGTGGTAAGATGCGTCATTGAACAAAGGTCTGGCTTTGTTCGTCAGTCATTTCTTTCTAGGATGATCCCCATGTTTTCTTTGTCATTTAGCATATTTTAAAGTTAATATACTGTTTACTTTTATTCAATTTTATCGCCTTTTTGATATCTGGCATAATGATCTGACCTGCATCTTGGTGTGATTCCGCACTGCGTCCGCTGAATTCAATGGTTGCTTTGAAACCGATGCCTCTTAGCAACTGTTTACAATCTGTTAAGTTAAAATCGAATGGTCTTTAAGGAACTAAAAGGAACATGCGCATGGCTTTGAAACAGCTCACTAGACCTGTAGATTTTCCAACCGAAAAACCTAGCCTAATTCAAGAGTGAATTCTTCAGGCGAAACATCTGATTGAGCATAACAAAACGGAAACGTAGCTAAGAAATTCCTTTCGATGGTATCTTACAGCGGTGCAACAAGGTACACTTATCAAGGGGGCAACCTTTTAGTTCGTGGACGATACTATGCTAGAAAGTTTCGAAGTAAGATACCGTGTCGACTTTGAGCTTTGATTCAGATTTATTATATGGAACAGAGAGGGCTGCCACATATTCGAGACCTAAACTATTGGTGTTCTCTTTAAATCTAAAGGTCAGGATTCTGCAAAGTTAAAAAATTTGTGGGGTAGGAAAAGCGGGTTTTAAAAATGTGACCACCATTTTCAACGCTACCACCCATTATTTACCAAGAGGCTTGGGGAAAACTAAACATGGAAAAAATCTCTCTTCTGGGAAAATGACAGACCAATAACAAGAATAAAGCGGCTCACCATTGGGAGACATCGTATAGCAACTACGTGTTATCTAATCCACGAATAATAATGTGGGAGGGGGGTTGTGAAAGAACGGACAGCGTTCAAGAAATTGGTTACTGAGTTGACAAAATACGGGAGGCGAGATGGCTCAGTGGTTAGAGCGCGTGTTTACTGGCCTAAAGGTCAGTGGTTCGAACCCGACCTCTGCCTCCCGACTTCCCCTGTCTTGGGCAACCTGGCAGTATCCAAGCCCCCGTGCTTTCTTGGAGTGGCATAGCAGCTAGGCACTAAAAGGGTGTTACAGCTGAACGTTTGTTATGATTATTATTAAAATACGCTCGCTAGTTGTCATGACTTGGCACGACAAAGAAAGATTGTTCCATGCCTACACCCGATATGCTGGTACAAGTGCACGGGAAAGAAAGTTGGGTGTACGAAGTGAAATCTGATACACCGACTTCACAACCGATGATCTTTGGTTCTACTATTCATATCCCCTCATTACACCTGCGCCGATTGCGGTAGAGGTAACAACAGTACATGACAGAATAGCCCTAATGAAGTGCATCTAGCTGGATTTGTTATCTAATGATGTGTACAAAAAAAAAGACCAACATTATTCCTCGACGGACGCAACTTCTGCCAGATTGTTCGTTCAAGTGCTAACTTCTTTACAGTAAATAATTCACTTTGATAGCCAACCTCCTCTTTGGGCTGTTCATTTCAATGCCAACGTGTGCACATTTACACAAGAGACTGAAACAATTCTCGCCAGCTCATGAAGTCTGTCTGAGAAAAATGTGTATATTTTCCTTCGGTAGCATTCTTAAAATGATGCTTTTTCAACCTCATTAAAATTCTATTGCCAAATTCTTACGAATTCTTTAATTGTCGCCCGGTCCACCGGCTCACTTACTGACTGGGTATTCTAATAAGCAATATTTTTTGGTTGTTCGATGCAACGCATCCGTTCACCTTCATGAGCAAGCTAATTCCTATTAACAGTTAACGTTGGTGTGGCACAATGATTTGAAAATGTTGGTCTGACATAGAGAGGGGCATAAATTAGTATTGGAAAAACGTGGTCTCTGCCAGGTGTGTTGTATGCAAAAAAACTTTTGACACAACTTATTGCTCGTCAGCAACTTAAGCGGAACACTTCCGAGACATTGCAGAATCACGGAATTTGAATCACATAGGCACTGCTAATCACGCTACACCAGTGTGACCTTCGAATTTCGGATAGATTGCCCACCCGTTTGTATCTTAGATTACGTTTTCCTGTACATGCGTGATCTTCCGTCCGATGTCAAGTTGCGCCCGCTTTCAGTTGGAGAGTTGCTCAAACGAGAATGGTACCTGCTTTCGAACATTCCTATGTGCATTGGGCAGTAAGGGTGTTAGTTTGGACATGTAAGCTAAATTTACGCTACATACCCCCAAAACAATAGCAGTAGCATAGATTACTTCTACTTCAGGGAGTTAGAAAATTTGTTTAGCTTGTACACGAGAGTGTGAATTTAAAAGAATTGGTCCAAATGCCACCGTCGAGTTAATCTTGATTATGCGCTTTCAGCATCTGGCAGCATCATTTTTATCGACCGGTTTTCACCAACAGACACGTTTTAATTCAGTAGCTCATATCGAGCAAAACGGTGTTTGAACAGCTGAATAAGAAGTGGAGTCTTTCATGTTAGATTGGATTATTATTCAGTGTTCTTGTGAGTATGAAGGCAGTACATAAATGCTGACAAATTTACAGAAATTACTATGGCCAGAAATAAAACATTCTTTCATACCGAGACTCATTCACAGGCTTATGGTCATTGCGACGACGATGCTAGTATGCAACATGTATCAAGTTTTTTAGATCTCAGGTAGGTAAAACTTTTATGGGCACGTGTTTAGACATGATGATACCACATCATCAAGTCAAGCGTTTGCAGGAATGACGCAAGTCTAAAAGCATTTTGGTTGGTCTACTGGCCTGGCTGAGTCACGGTCGGAGGCGTAAAACTAAATGAAAAGAACCCAACAGTTCGTGCACGTGGTCACTGCGATCACTGCTCTCCTGATTGATACCAGCCACCAGACTAAACAGATGGAAACGTTCAGAGCGATCTATCGGCTGCTGTCAAATTGCTTTGAGGCCGTACTCCGAGGAGCATTGGAAGCAGCCATGCTGCAAGACGCTCTGCTCATGAAGTGGGTGACGTTTTTTCAAAACCTTTACCGTCTTCGCCCTTCTTCAGGTGGTCGTAGCCACTGCTTTTCCATTATTATTTAGTTTTCAGTCGAACACCAAGTTTTGCGCAATTGATGAGGTACATTCGTGTGCAATTTGCTTCTGAATCTTTGGATCCCTCGTTTATGCAGCTGAATTTGCCGGCGCATTGATTACTATTCGGGTGCTTGAGTTCTCCGCGTGTCACCAAAACGGTATAAAGTTCTTAAAGTAATCTTGGACCATAAAAGATGGCCTTAAGACACGTAATGCACTACTCATAAGGTTGCTGAAAATTCTTCGACAGCTCAAGACCGGTTTTGCCCTTCTTGGGGCTCATCAGGGGGTCAGTTCCCGAGTTTCCCTTCAATCTTATGTTCTACTTGAACCCAAATTGGACTGATTTCGATAAGTACACTCATTTGCAAATCAATTTGGCTTTCACGGGAGACTGAAGTGAATCTCTCGTTTATGCTGTTCTTCAACTGAATGTGTTACACACAGGCCGTCTCATGTTTCAGTTGGTACGATGTTCGAGATATCGCAGTATATTTTCATAAAGGAAACTACTCACAAGGTTTCTGAAAATTCTTCGACAGCCCACGAACGGTTTCGCCCTTGTTGGGGCTCATCAGGTAAGCGTAGTCCTCGAGTTTTCGTCAACCTTATGTTCTACTTGAACTCAAATTGGACTGATTTCGATAAGTACACTCATTTGCAAATCAATTTGGTCTATCGTTTGCGATGAATAGCGTAGCAACTGAAACATGAGGCGGCCTGGTGCAGCACATTCAGTTGCCTGGGAACATCACAAACGAGAGATTCAGCTGGGTTTCAGGTGAGTCTCTCGCAAAACCAACTTGATTTGTAAATGAGTGTATTTATCGAAATGACCTTAAGATCTTCTGAACAGTTTCCCTTTTTCGAGTATGTCGTTACATCCTCGAGTTCCCTATAAACTTGTTTTATATTTTGCACTGTATGTCCCAGAACAGACGCAATAAAAACCTTATGGTTGGTAAACTTTAAACGGTGTGCTTGGATTTTGTGACATTGTAACCTACGTCTGCTGGAGGATTTTCCGTGTAGTCTCTCTGATGTGGACTGTTGGCGTGTTTGACTGAGATGTTCATGGGCCGATCGATCCGTGGTCAAAGCGTCCGAGGTTAGACAAAACGGCTTCATTTAGATGGACTGCAAACTGTACATGTTCCATGAGCGCTTCTTGCATTTTACTAGTGCACATCTTCTACGGCTGTTGCTTTTTTCTTAGCGTCTGGATTCTTCAGATTAAACCACTTTTTTTATGAACTGTGGAGCGATATATGTTACTGTCTTCATCATTACGTATTTCAACTGAGGTTACAGATGAAGTGAGTTTTTTGTCTTGTCTATGGTTAGCCTGAATTTGTGTTTGAAAATGGAAAGACATCGTCCCGGTTTTTTCATCTTGAATACGGTGGAATTTCTCCCCACCGGGAACCTCTGTTGGAGTACAATCTGCAGATATAGACCAACAACGTTTACAGTCTGTCACGCAGTTGAACAGCCGTACAAACTATGCTCCCGTACACTTTGATCCAGTCAGTCATATGGCTGAGAACGTCCGCGTGGGACGGGATTATCATGGAATATGACGTAACTGTAAGATAGGACTGAGGTATGATGGTATTTTTTCACAAGTAACAATGTTGGGGAGAAGTTGAGTGGAATATGAAGTACTTTGGGTTTGCCGAACAGATTCTGTGAGACGCACTATGTGAATGGGTTTCCCCCGTCCACGGTGGGTATATCTAAGTGGTCTAAGAATGCTGTGGTCTCAATTCGATTTCTATATTTATTGAGCTGTGTGCAATTCCTGGACCCCTGAAATTTCGTTAGTTTTGCAAAGATTTCAAATGGAGAGCTCCTTCGAAGATGTTGGATAACGTGTTTCGATCAGTCTATGTCAGTGTGTCAATTTACTCCTAAAGTGTTCATACCAGTCACCTGGCCTTGGAGGAAATAAGGGGGCGGACGTACAACTGTGGGTCAGAAATATAACTTTGAGAATGAACAATTGAAGTAACTTATAGGGCTCGCTACCAATATCATTGAGGATTTGGATTTCATTTGCCTACTTAAACAGCAATGGCGTTGTCACAATTAATTTCAGATAGCGCATGTTTACTTGCCTACCATCGAAAGTCTTTTTCAGTCCGATAAACCCAGTTCTTCTCATCTTCAGGAGCAGTACTGTCAAGTTGTCGGTGAATAAAAAAGACTTCCTTTTCTACATTTTGTCCCATTTGAAAAAAAGGTGGCCTTTGGACAGCACTTTTAGGTGAATAGTATCATAAACGAGAGATTTAGCTGAGGGTCACTTGGATCGCTTGCCAAAACCAGGTAAACACGCAAATAAGCCATTTAGCACAATCTAAGTACAGCTGTGTATTCAAGGCTGATAGAAATTTGGCTTACTTAATGACCTTGAAGAAGAGCGAAACCGGTGGTAAAGGTGGTCCATTTTTTTCAAGTGGATACAGATCACTGGAACATACAGCCCTACTGATGATCAAATATAACGTCGACCGATTTTGGTCACACAGATGATTTCTGCCCTACACTTCTTCAAGCTTCAGTAAATCTGGGATACCTAATTTCATTAGCCATAAGGCTATTTGGCAGGCCACTAAGAACCAGAAGAAAGTTTGCGTTCTCTCTCTTCTTAACATGGTCCAACAAACAATAAGCTATGTAGGAGCACACCACTTTGTCACAACTTGTACCAAGTAACAAGTAAGAATCGTCAGAGGGCATAAAATTATCTGGTACTTTGAACTTTTTTTGTGTTCAGCGTTCAAGGTGCTTGGTTGTCATAGATACGCAGACCCAAGCTGACTGTGATATAAGATGCATAGTTTTAGGAAACCCAGGTTACCACTAGGGGTTTTGCTTTAAGAAGTTGCCTTAAATGAAACGCAAATTAGCAATAAGTCACATTCCATCCACAGGAATTACGGTAACCTTGGTTACTAAAAGACAAGCATTGGGCTTGCGCATGAGGGTTATATTGTCAATACGCATGCTGTTCATTTACCTGCGCTTAAAATGAACCATTTTCCAGACTTTGTTCAAAGAAGCTGAAATGTATCTGGTGGGCGAATATAGTTTTTGAAAGCGACGCATATAGTTCCACTTCAAAAAATCAACTCACGTCTCCCGGCCGTTGGATTCGTCCCGTAGGTTCATAAACAATGTTTGTAAAAAAAAGCGCCAGTGTACTGCGCTACTTTGCATGAAGGTCAAAATGGTATCGCTTGGAAGAGAATAGTTTACTAAAGCTCATTCAGCAAAGCAGAAATACACTTCAAAAAGGAAGGCGTATGATTATTTCATTTGAGAAACCAGTCAACTCCGGAGACCTTGTTGTGAGCTGTGATCGGGGAACAGGGGCGTTCTATCAAGTTGAAGTAAAATTTCTACACGTTTTTAGTCCTGAAAATACTGTTTAACTGATGGGCGAAATATCGTGGATTCCTAGCCCCCCTCTCAAAGACTTATGGAATTCATGCTGCTGAAGATCCAAACAGTAACGATGCATGACTGGTTGGGATTTCAATATCTCTCACCAGCTACAAATCAGACAGAAGTGACATTGAGTTTAGAATTTCTTTTGCAGATTCCATTTTCGTCAGACATGGCTGATATACCTGAGGAATGGTCGCGACTCCAGTCAGTGGTCATCGTCCAAGCATATGCGCAATTTCCTGTTTCATTTTTTGGTAACAGAAGTGACAGATTGATTGACCGATTTAACCGATTCAACATGAAAGTCACTCCACCTAATCTACGATTTACCAAGCTATAGTGGATTTCATTACATTGAAAAATATGTTGTTTGCAGCATAATTCCTCAACGCTAGATATCAGTACCAGGAAAATATTTGAGTTTCATTTGGGAGGCATTAGATATATGGTCACATTTAGATGACTGGTATCAGAGTCAGACATGCCGCTCAGCACTGATCAAACCACTGGAAACTTGCGTGTGAAAGGAGAACCAGCTTTCTCTGAGTCGAATATGGAACTTATACGTATCCTCGGGGACGAATAAGCTACAGTTTGTGTGAAGCCGCGTGCCTGCCTCGTCAGTGTGGCAAAACAAGTGACGCTGGAACCAGTTGCATGTGTTTTATCGAGTTACCGATGTCATCCTTCAAGTCTGATGCCTCAGTGCAATACAGTATAGCCACCTTGCACACGATCCTAGGGACCGTTCATTAACACCGGCGATAGATAGCCTGACTTGCTTCGTTTTCCATACGGTCAAGACTGCTTGCACACTTATATCAAGATTGGTGTCTACCGGCTTCTTGTACCGTCTTATTTATGGTAGAGAAGAGAAAACTTGACACTGTATGGAAGAATATTTTGGAAACTGACTGAATTCACTCGCAGTTCATGCTCCAAGTCCGATTAATCAAATCCCTCAACACAGGAGCTGAAGCTTTTCGGGCAGCACGCACTGCTGGAATTGGCCAGTTTACTAAGTAACTAGATCTACTGTTTATACGACTTTGGACGAATGACCAAAGCTCCCATCTGGAAGCAATTTACGCCTGATCAGATGCGGGGCAAGGTCTGACTACAAAATTCCCCAAAGCCCCGCTACTGGAGTGGCGGTCAGGGAGGTTTGAAAGCCATAAATTCAACTTAAGATCATGAAAGGACCTGGCACTTGATGCAGTGGCTTGAATAAGGTGCTTCAATGCTGCTCAACAAGCCACCCAGCCGGAAGAGTCTCAGTTTCTCTGGCAGAGCCTTGATCATGCGGGCTTGCACCACAAGTGGGCCCAAAGGACTTAGCATGATCGGCCCTGTGTCACTAGCACATTCACTGACCTATTACACTCATGTCGCGCTAAATGTCATCCATCGTGTGGCGCTTACACGGTACCGCAGCTAATATAATATATCAAGTGAAAACCGAAGGAATTGACATGTGACACCGGCACATCGGTAATCAACATGTAACCTGAGCTAATCCTTAGTTTTGTGTTTGACCAGCTGATTGCACGCGTCCGACCTGTGCTTGTTCGCTCAACAATCTTATGCTCCCCAGTCTATATCGGCTCTAAGAACAGTCAAGCACGAAACAGAAAGCCATCCTCAAAAGTCCTGGAGCCGAAATCAACCCCAAAAGATCTAACTGAAGCCCGGTGAAATGGATATGATGATGACCTTCGAATTTTGTGTCCTTATCACAAATATCAGGCTGTCATAGATTCAAGTAAGTCCACGCTCTCACATGACACAAATAGTATGGTCAACCTGATTGTTCATTTCAGAGAACTGTGCCTAGACGCATAAAAAAAATTTTGTTCGGGTTATTTACAAGCAGCCACAAAGCGTAATAGAACAACCTCTCATTGGCCCAACGTTTCCCCACGTTACACTTTGTCCAAAAAGCATGTGAGCGGCACAGACCAAAATCTATGTTGCGGGTTGTGCACATCCGCTTAATTAGTTTAACATTCGAGGCAATGGCCCTCATAAACCAGGGGATATAGTGTTTACAGTCGTTCGCAAAGAAGGAGCATACGAACATTTAAATATCTTTTTAAAGATGGTACTTTTAAGGGTATATTCAAAAAGTAACATACTGAAAACAGTGTCACTAAGGATAATATTACCATCAGGTAACAATCGCCAAATGAGTCACAATGGAGGTCACAGCAAGCCTATTCCACCAAACCCGAATTAACTACGGCACACTGAAAGTTTCGTAAGCAAAATTGCCCCTGGTGTAAGACAACTGACCCAAACTAATCCACACTTCTGGTATTAGACACAGTGTGACAGGAACCTAGCAAATCTGCTGACCAAAATCATATACCTGCCACAAATACGCGCTTGGATGTCTCGAGAGATTCAGCAAACGTTTATTTGAAATCATCCCAGCTCTCTTTCTGGTAAATGATTCGCATCTATATTTGAAACGTCACAATATATCCACACTGGCAAATTGAGTCAAGGTAAGGATAAGGTCATGTCCTATTACCTACGAACCTACATCGCAAAAACTTGTGAAGAGTACAACGTAGGATTAAAGCTTTGTGAAAATCAACGAAAAACAGCGTACCTGGGAACTACTGTCTATAAGAAAGTACTAGTTCTATGTTAAACGAAAATTCTGGTGGTCCACCTGGCGACACCAAAGATCATTCATTCTGAAAACGTTATTCACAATGAAAGAAGATATAAGGAACTTTACAGGATTTCGCCCTCGGCACGATTTGACTTGTTCACACAGTATCAGCATCCTATCGATACGACTGAGTATAAAACATACTACTTATGTTAATGGATTAATAGTGTATTGAGTACGAAGTGCGTCTTAGGTACGTTCTCCGAAAAAGAGACCAGATCAAACAGTAAACTTACCCATATTTCCCATGCGTAAATGCCCATTCGGAGCATCTCCCAGTTACCAACATTTGAAGCAAACTAGGTTCATTCAGAGCAAATCCTCCAAGGATTTTGCAAAACACATAGATCAGGAGTGTGCATACACTAGCGTTGTGTAGGGTGTGCATGTTTTGATTTCACGAGGTGCCACATAACCGTGGTTTTATATGCTAGTTAGTGTAGCACAGGCCGACCCATATGTTTTATCGTGCGCTTAGTTAGCCATTTGGTGTGGCTTACATCCGCGGGACCTCCACACAAAACGATACACACGACTGTAAGTTAAACGTGAACATGTTCATTGAAACGAACTTCTTTCCGACGAATATAGACTTCGAATTTGGTCATTTACAAGTACATTTGGTTAGGTTGTGCTTTGCTGCACTCGACACATTCAATAAACATGATCCACTAACCTCTACCCACTGTGCGCACGGTATTTGCCTGCTACGCCCGGTATTTTGAACGTGTGACTTCCGCCAGGTAGGTGCATGCAAGGTACACACTTACACAAACTGGATGTCATAGACTCATTTGAGATATTCTGAATTTATTCTCATGTACTACACACAACAAAAGTGAATGTGCACGCCTGGCAAGACGAAGTCACTTCCGACTTGAACACAATGTGCAGTAAATTTCCTAACCAATATACAGTGATAGACCTGACCATACTTGGTCGTTTTAAAGCAGCGATTATTAACTTTAGCAGAGTTTGTGAATCTAAGGCTATAGAATTGCAAACCGTGTACACTGAATCCGCTATATGTATTCTCCTGAACCTCTTAATGTTCGACAATATCCCTCCAGCCTAAGAAGAAAGCTACGAAATTTCTTACGCTATCATCAACTCAAATTTTGGTTTTAGTTGGGGGTGAGTTCACCCCCCAAAGCAATTCAACTTCAGTTAGATTTCTGAAATTGAAATGTCAGGCTTAGTGTGGAATTGGAAATTGTCGTCACAAATAGTGGTATACAAGGCTAGGAGGATAGCAAAAAACTCATCATTACTACACGTTTGTTATTCCCATTCCAAACTGATACCCTGAAGCTATCCCGGACCAATTTGCATGCGATAATCTTGCTCCAAACAAAATGTTGAGGTAGTTCTCCCAGCCCCTTGAAGACAGCGTGGTCTAAATGTTCCCTGATAACTCAGGGCAGATGGCTCAATGGTTAGAGCGCGAATTTACTGACCGGAAGGTCCGTGGTTCGAACCCCACCTCTGCCTCTCGACTTCCTCTGTCTAGGCTTGAGCCACCTGACAACATCCCAGCCCTCGTGCTTCCTTCAAGTGGAGTGGCAGTCAGGCATCGAAAGGGTACTGAGTGATGGACTTAGCTTGAACCCGATTGTGCCGGGCACGAGTCGAATTGTCTGCAATTCAGCAGGATTACAAGATATACACCGAATCTTGCAGCTGTACACAGTTTGCTAGAGAAAATCGCCCGGCTAGCATGACCATGTCGGAGCTATTTTATCCTAATCCTAAGCAAACGTACTAAATTAGATGACGTGGATGAACAGCCGGAGGAAATCAAGCCAAATATTCGGAACTGGAGAAGGGATCAACTGTTATAAACCTCGAAAAAACGACACTGTAGGGCTCTCTGTTACTTTAGAGATCCACCATAACTTTTTCTGTCAGACTGAACTTACCGAGATTGAGCCCTCCAACCGCCGTGTTTAATGGATGATCAATGGCCACTCTGAAAGGCACCGACATCAGACCCTATATGTGCAATTTTTACTGTATCAGATCTATGAACTCTTACCTGTCATTTAGTTGAAGTTGATGTAAACAGTTAGGGTGTCACTCAGCAGAACTACCCAGTAAAAAAAGCCCGATATCTATTCAAACAGGTCAGCCTATTTTGATAGGCTTGGCATAACAAAGTCAAATGCATCAGCATCAATAGTAGGTTCTTCCGAGACCTTTACTCTTAGTGTAGTCTTCGTGGCTTCGCACCGAGCAATTTCAGCGGCTAATGCCTGTTTTTAATAAGTGTTTCCCCCTTCCCCCCGAAAGTAATGGGAAACTCAAAAGCTTGAGCATTTCTTTCGGACAAAGGAAAGTTCTGACTTTCTGGGCATTGCAAAGTAGCCTAGCAATCACCGCGGAATCAGGCCTCGTATTTGAAGGGCCAGAGCCTCCACGCCCACATGATAACCGTCAAGGGGGAAGCACCTACCAGGGTGTTATGGGACAGCTATCCTTCGCGTGATATTGACAGTTCGATGACCCCATCTATCAGCCTATAATGGGGTACAGGGTAGATCACCTTGTCTCATTTTTGGCAGAAAGGAATCTCAGAACAGAAAAGTTGTGTTAGAGCAATACATTATGATTTTGCGATGTATCGAAATGAGAATGAATCTTGGATTTCGACGTTATGTCAGTTGACTCCTAACAAAGCGGCTTTGGGATGCCGGTTAGCGCCGTCATGAGATTAAAAGCAATCGCTGGACGGTGGTGAAGGAAAGCCTGTAGTCGCTACTAATCTCCTAGAGAAGCATACTGGCGAAAGGATCTGAACTCAGCTGAATGCGGCTGCAGCCCATTTTTTTATCCAAAAATGAAAACATTCAATAAGGTCGACGGACACAGAGGTTGACCTCAGCTAAGTGGCTGGTCAGAGACAGTGCTGTGGATAATCTCCAGACGGTAACAGTAATGCTATTTATCTGGAATCCATGTAAAATTCTATCCGTTGGTTTTTCCGAACCAGGTGTCATGTTGCCAAGGCGTATAAGGAACTTCTTGTCCCATTATAGTTAAAGTTAGTTTCTAGTGAAATAACAGCCCTATGTGACATGACCAGTTGTGTACTAAACTCTCTGCAGCGCTTGTGACCGGAAAAGTCAGAAAAATTCAAAAGTATGGTTGGAGCCAGCGTCAAATAAACGGAAACTGGAAGCCTTTATTAGGCCAAGCCGATATGCTTAATCCTGCATTATGCTCATCGCATATCGAGGAAGTTGCTCCAGAAATGAACGGAGCTACGTTTTGATAAGTGAAAATTGCCAACATGTTAATTAGGCACTCTTACGAAGAAGTATTCTACGATACACTGCATTCAGAAATCGATTTTCAGAACGGGTGAACTCCTGGACGGAGCAGGTGACGGGGCATCATCAAAGATATATTGTTCGTTGATAATTCTCATCGGTAAGCTGGAGGGAAGTGGTACAGCCAACCAAGCGTCCGGTAGCGCAGCTTACCCGGACCAACGCCAGTTTTGCCAAGTGGGAACAACTAAGATGTGGCTCACTGCTAAAGTTCAGCTTCGCGATTTCGTCTCATGTACAGGAGTTGGGAAAGGTAGGAATGGGAACAGAGAGTCCGTGTGACCAAGCATTTATTCAGACAGTAAGTGCAAGTACAACATCTTTCCATGCAGGCTGCTTTAGATGTACTATAAAGCACGCCGAAATAATTTGCGTTTCGGTCGATAAACTAAAATGAATAAGCAATAAAAGTTCCGTTATTCAGCATGATAGATCAAAACTGAAAAAAGAAACCAATATTTCACTTGTGATCATATGACGTTCAATACCTCAATGTATATCTTTTGACACATCATGTCAAAGTTACCTCATTCAGAACGGCTCTCTTTGGATGAGTCGTACACAAGATTCTTGTGAAAAGCAATCACGTTATATGTTGTACTGCCATGGATCAATAAAATACCAGCACACATGCACAATAGATGGATGACGATACACATAAACATGAACCGATGGTGGTTCAATCTCTAACTTGTCTTCTGCGCATTTACAGAATGCGGAGAAGCTAAATAGAATCTGTGTTTTCTTAATAAATTAATTTAATAGCCCTATTTATGTCCACCGTTTCCCGGCATACGAATATGTCATGCAAATTTCACTCCAGTGCTGTTCTTTATGAGCCTTCAAAGGTATTGACATAATATTACTCTGTAAAAATTTAGCAGCACCTCACCAACGGTCGAACTGTTCCACCTGAGCTTACAGAAGACACAGTAATAAATGTAGTTATTTGACACCAATTAGTCATCAAGCTCATGGAAACGGCATTATAAGACGGATTAATGTCACAGCTGTTTATTTTCCATTTAACCAAAGACTCTTAGTCTCCACCAGATCTCAACCTGCTTTTACACGTACAGGTCTGGTAGAAATTCAATAATCGCATTGCCGACAACCAAACCGTCAAATGGAAGATTTATGAGATTCTTGGGAGCAATGAGGACAACTAGAATTTCGGAAGATGAATTTCGAACAGTATGTTGATCGTCAAAATGTCTTTTTGGTGTAATCACTGCAGAGGAGCGAAACGTTTTGTATCACTAAGATTACCGTCAATAGCGGGCCAAACCTATCAGGCTCTTTTCTTGCATAATAGCGTTCCTGATCCTGGAAAGTAGATTTGCTTGTCACTGTTGTTCGGGGTTTTTCTGTACATAAGGCTCTATATTTCGGGAGGAAATAATGGACCTCTTGGGATGATCGGATAGCATTTCTGGAGGATAAGAATCTCCTGAAAATCATCCTCCACTGACCGTGAACAAATAAGATCATACACATCAGAACGTTGTTACTAGTGCCCTAACGTGCACTTATCATAAATCTCGCACTGCGATTACTTTGAGCCCTGAAACGGGGTGGGAAATATGGTTACTGTGGCGACGCAAACAACTCAAATATGGTTCACACTCGGTCTGTTAGGTGGAAAATTAGTCATCAAAAGTTCACAACAGCGATCAGTGTTTGCGTAAGTGTTACCGAAAATAAGGATGCGCCATGGTATTGGAATAACACTGCCAAAACTCCTTGCATATGCATGACAACAGGATATCGTTGGGGTATTTTGTGTACCATCCAGTGCAACTTCATGACTACCCACTTCGTATTAGTTCCGCTCCTGAGTGAAAAATGGGCTTAAAACTCACTACGTCGGCTATAGTATCCGGGTTTCACTGCTAATCCTCCTGTGTCCTTTAATTTATAAGACAAACTACTTCATGTAGTTCACTTATTCCTAACTGTGTTTAAGATCTCACCACAAATTCTTACTCTTCAAGCCTCCATCACCAATCATTCGATTCTTAGGTGAAAGGAGCAGTTGATAATCTCAGCTTAAAGCGGCTTTAGGAGGATTCATGCATAATTACCTATCTGAGTATTTCAGAGGTTCACAAACTTGCTGGAAACCTAAAAAATCGTTTTTTTAAATGTTCTGCCTCAATTTTGGAAAAATGAGTAGCTGAAACTAGTATTTCTTAAATGAACCTTCTGGTCACCTTGTAGCATTTGTCTGTTCCTAGGACCCATAAAAGTTTACCGTAGGCTGCATACGCATTTGCTGGTATTTTTCACAACAACCTGTGTTCAGAAACTGTAGTTGCACTCCACAGGTTCGGAGTGGGAGTGGCCTTACACCATTCAGAAAAAAATTGTAATCCGCGATCCCAGCATCAACGATTAACTCGCGTAGCCTGTCATTATAAGGTTTATTCGTGTTGATTACTCGTTCTGAAAGCTGTAACTTCCTGCTCAATTATCATGCAAAATACATATAATATTCAGTTTCCTAAATTGATGACATCCTACCATTGCTTTGCTACAAAGCTGCAAAATAATCTTGTCCCATCAAATTTGGCGTTCTGCTTCCGACTGGCCTGAAAAATATGATATGAAAAGTTACCCAAGTTTGCTGCTGACATACCCAAAGTTTCAGTGGTCATGCTGCTTTTTATAAATATCTAGATAACTTTACAGCGCTAGTTAACGTTTCTTCCCCCTAGCGGCAGAATAAACGCATCCTCAGTATATCTAATGTGGTGCCCATAAAATCTCAAATCCACTTTAACAATGCGCCTGAAATTTATCCGGAATTCCGAACTCCTTTTTTCACACTGTTCACAAGCTGTGACGATTTTCACTAGAATTTTCAATGCTACTGATATATTGCCTTTTCCTTCCAAGTGCGCATGTAAAATGTACTGCCGGCGTTCTTCTAAAGGATACTGGTATGAATCGTCTATAATCTTAAAACTGATTTATCGGTTGAGACCATAAGGAAATATTTGGCCGTATGTTATCCAAGCTTCACGTCGATTTTGAGAAAAAGAAAATCAATCAAATGTTTACGATCACGTGTCTGTCAACATCACACAAGTCCCTAAAGATACATAATATAACAGGCAATGAGCTGTGTTGCCTGTGTAGCACAGTGTAATCACCCACTGCCCATTTCATGTTTTTCCTCGATTAAGCTAATGGATGATTAGTATTATGCGTGTGTATATCAGTATTACAAAGCAAGCATCAAGAGCAGTGCCGACAGCAGTGTTCCAAGGTGCTGATACTTGGACGGTGAAGCGGGGATCCACATCTTGTTCACCGAAGTTATGGACTGTACCAGGTGGTTAATGCTTGAACATAATTTACCTTGTGTGACAAAGGCCCAAAAAACAGAGGATAAGATCGTGTTGCTGCCGACAAATGTTTGAGGATATCTGCTTTGTAATCAGTGGACGCCGCCGAATGGAGATAAAATAAACGTTATTTCCATTGCCAGATTAACAAGGTGGATGTGACCTTTACATCCTCACTGCCAGCAGGAGGTAGTTTATCCAATGACTTCGTGAGAAAACTTCGACTAAAGACCTAAAGCGTTTAAAGTTTTTATGTCTTATAAGGCAACACAACAGACAGTCGGCATTCTACTCGTAAACTTTCGTACGATGTAGGGACAGGACGCAAATATCTCAACTATTTCACCTACTCAAAAGAATATATGATGGCTTTTGGGCCGAAATTTTGGCTGTTCCTGGGATATAGTTGAAGTATTGATGGGTCAATTTACGGTAATTTTTATGCGTTCGCTACTGCTATATTGGTTCGGCTACTCGAGTGTATTCAAGATATTGTTGTCAGAATATCTTACTGACCTTAGACCCAGTTGAACGGAGCTAAGAGAGTATCAACCTCATCCTTCAAGGTACCAAACAACAGATGAAAGTAATATTTTATTAAATGGCTAGGGTGTCTTTAGCATTTCAATTCCTCGTATTTTCCAGTTCTTAATTTGGGTGTCACGGGAGGAATCAAGTTGTGACTCATTTGAGAAACGGCACCTCGAAGACTCCACTGAACACCTCACCGAACGTGAACTACCAAACACTCTCAGACTTGAAAAGAACAAATAGTCGTAGTAGGTCATGGTTGGTTGTATTTTCGAAGCTCATGATGGACATCATCGTAAGAAGCATAACCCTCACACGGGAAACACGTCTAACTGACAAACTTCGTCACCGCACTATTTTGCCTGCAAGTGGAGGATATCATATCGAATACTGGTAACGGTCGTATTGTAGTGATGCATCCACTACTTATCGGGAGAGTGCCGGAACAGCTCCTTAGCATTGTACAATGCAAAAGAACACCTACTGATTCGAGATTCATGACATCACAGTGTGCCTTGCACATTTGAAAAGTTTCTTTCAGAAACGTGTTTCATTGTGACATTGTTCATAATTTCTGCCGTCCATCCAGCCATGTCAAAAGAAAATCTTTTAAACACAATTGCCATGTTTATATTACCGCCAATCAGGAAGGATCATACGATCTATTCGATTCTTCAGTTTTGCTCACCGGTGTTTACGTAAAAGATGGAATCACATCCGATGAACTTTACAAGGATTACACTACATCGGTAAAACCATGCCGTTTTACCTTTGTCTGTCTGTTTTGAACAAACAAATAGCGCCTTATCATTTGCCTAAGTAAATACTCCTGTTTTTGAGCACAACATGAGGCTGGCTGACGAAAGGAAAACAAAGATAACATAATGGCTCCAAACATGGTTGTTTAGGTCGAACATCTGCATGATTCTTACTGAAATCATAAAGGACCATCGGAACGGTACACATTTAAAAGCCATCTAAAAGCAGGGAATAGCACTTTTCACAGCGCACATAGCGTCAATTAATTTTAGTGAGGTGAGAATCAAACATCAGTATTCACCGATGCCAGAGCAAAACGAGGTTCCGTGTACATTGTTGATTCTTGATTCGACCGGTTGCTCTTAAGTACTATTTGGTCAAGTGTAACCTACAGATGTCCAAAACACGTAAACTATGGGTTCTCTCTGAACTGAGGTCTTCTGCATTCTTAAACTATTCTGATACTTGTTTCGCGCGCCGCTTGAACGTTTACTGAGCTATCTGACTTATTGTCATATTGGAATTAAACCGTCCCCAAACATTTTCCCCCAGAAATTAAAATATGACAAATTTACTCCCGCAGATGAAAAAGATGAGTTGGCACTGGCTGACCCCAGTTTTGCGAAATTTAATAACAGGTAACAGAGCACGTACCGGATGCCAGCCTTTGAGAGGTATCGAAACTTTTCTTCACCAATCGAGTGTGGAGTTGACGTCACTTCAATTGGTGATGACACTTTTTCATGGGTTGATGACATCATAATTTTTTGCAAAATTCAGCAAACGATAAACCACATCACACCTACATTACACCTCAAAACGGGGCAAAGATGAACTAAACTCGTTTTAAAGTTTAATCGGGAATTGTTCCGATCACAGTGTCACCCCAACAACTCTCGATTTTCAAATGCACGTAACTTATCATATGGGATGCCGCTTAATAACAGTAAAAAATAAACATTTTCCTTGGATTTGATTCAGGTTAATGAATTAGCCGGCCCACACACGAAAAGTTACCTTCGTACAAGTAATCATCAGAGTCCGCTCTTCCGGGCTACGCTAAACATCTCGCCACGGCGGTTGATGACTTTGTAATGCTATCGCGATGACGTCACACTCAATCAGTGTGGCCAAGCACACTATAACACGTGATTCTTCAAAACTGCATACAGACCATTAATTATTGTTGCCAATGGGCAGAAAATTTCCATGTTTTTTTCAAGTTTTTAACCTAAATTTCGTCGCGTGGTTTACTTTTCGTCTTTGATGGAGATTCATTTCTCCTGTGTATTGCCATCTAATATGGATTCCCCGGGTTGTTTTCTTGTGATCTGTGAGAACCAGTCCAAAATGTGATTCAAGTAATGCTCCCCACGCGAGTCGCTACTTGCTGTCTCGTCACGGTACCAAAATGCATTTTTTACTTACCCCCTTATGATAACACGTTACCAGAACACTATGATGTTTGAGAATTAACGGTCACTCGCACTATCTAGGCCGGTACGAATCGACCTTAGGTATATAGGAATAATGACCTGTTCCAATGTTGAGTTGAATCGAGGAGATTGGACTCTGGTTTGAAAAATCGTCCTCATGTCCTGGCGCAATAATTCTGGTGAGTCCATACCAAAGGAGGAGAACATTGGACTCGAGTTTCACTCTCATTAGAGCTCATCAGCAGTGCACATCCAATAGCCGTGCCGCGGTTTAATTTCTGCACACTTGACATGCGAGGCGAACGAGCTACTTGACTGGGGAGTCCTGCCTGGCGGGCCACAACCAAGGTGTTACTGCGTCGTCGTTCGAGTCATCGGGTTTTCCGCTCACATCATTCAGTCGCGAACATGTTTACCTATTCAGACATAAAATTTCGGATAAGTTCGGCGCAAAGCTGCAACGGGTCCAACACAATGTTTAAGCTTGATAGTATTCACCTTTCCAGAATTGACAAGCCAGGTACCTGCATGGAACACTAGTGCTCGTTTCTTATTTCAACTACCCGCGGTTGAATGCTTGGTGCAGCTGAGAACTGGCAGTACACAATGAGCTCCCACTCTGAAGAAAATGGAGTTCATTACTGTAATGATCTTTGTATGGATCAACATGAACTGCTGTCCCGGGAAAGGGAAAAGACTGAACGGTGTGCAGGATTCAACTGTCAATATACCCTACTCGGAAATGTTTTTCAACATAGTATTCACTAAGATAAAATGCCCAGAAGTTCTTCCTGCTTGTTTCATGTATGAAACCTTTGCCTACTTTGTTCACAGTTGTTAGAATTAGAAAGCTTTTAACATTACTGTTTTAGCAAGAATTTTACAAATTCCCAATATTCGTGTCACACATATCAAATATACTAAGAACGAAGCATTTCCATCTTCATACATCTGAGACAGAACATACCTCTAAGCAGAGAGAACATCATGCCAGACCTACTATTGGTTGGTAAATAACTTTTCTGCTTCCACGTCTTTCTCGTGTGTAGTCTATTTCCTGTGAGAACGCGGTTATTCTGACTAAACCTCAACAAAGTTGGAAAGTAATGGACTATATCATTGCTCTAGCAAGATATCCTCATTTGCAAATCAATTTGGTTTTGTGGGATACTCACTTGGGAGCCAGATTAATCTCTTGTTTATGATGTTTTTAAGCTCCCCTCTGGGTCCACCAACACTACAATTGTTCCCGCATTTGAATTCCGCGCGCCTTACATGTTACCGCAGCCGATGAATTATTGTGTGGACAGTCGAGTACTTTCGCACTTGAGAGTTTGTGTGATTCTGACAACAAAACAACAGGTCGAGAATTGCGCAGGCTGCGTTGCACGATTAACATGCCTGTCAGAAATTCAATTGCTGCTCAAGTGCTTCACTTCAAGAAACCTCTAATAAGAGCAAAACTCTTTTTCGGTGCTTCCTCTTGCTTGGTTCGAACTAGTGGAGTGATTTCACTAGCGTGGGAGAACGGAATTTGAGCAAGGATTGTCATTATGTTATACCGTAAAATTTGTAAACAGGATCTACAAGCTGAGTGTTGACCGAAAGATCTGGATCTATTAGTGTGAGTGAAAATGCTATCGTTTATCATTTAATTTCTCAGACTATTACTCTTATCATCCTGCACACACTGCGTTCATAATATCTTTCAAACAATGAAAAGGTAAAAGCCAACTAGTCCTAACCAACACACATAGAATAGCCCTTAACCATGGTTCATTCTTTGAGAAACTGCCTCAATCAATTTGTGAAGGGAGACAGATGCAAAAGCAAATACTGTCACCTACTGCAAGACAAAATAACAGTCTTTAATTATTCATTACTCAGCAATACGTTCTCATTCTGAATGGTCAACTTGTTGACGCCCAGTCCCTAACGTTCCCTTGCCAACTAAAGAATTTTCTTGCATCTTTCAGGTAGGCAAACTTAAAAGATTTCAATCTACATCATGTCGGAATTCGACCAATGAGAGTAACATTTCTTGGATCCAATTAAATACAGGATGAACAAGAGAAACATTTCGTCAAGGACAGCATTCACCCTCCTCTATGGACCACAGCTGCTGTGAGTTTAGCGCACATCTTGAGCGAATACATCAAATCTGCGGTAAGCCTTCTCTCAATGATATTTTGAAAGATAAGTTTGTTAAACATTACACATGCGAAGCTAACTGTACTCACTAGCAGTAGTAGTGCGAATACTGCTAATAAGCCCTGACAAAGTCTTGTTTAATTGTTTCATTTAGACACACGAAGTCAGAAGCAAGTAGCAAAAATTAAGCGTTTAGATTGTATTTTTGTGATAAAAATCCACCCATTTTGGCCACTTTATACTTAGTTTACGTGATTTACCCTAGGTCTGTTCGTATCGCGTTCCTTCTAAGACGTCCCTTCTAAGACAAAGGTAATTCGGCTGACCGTCGAGTTTGACCCTTGAGGTTTTCTTAAGTTGCCATGGGATGCTGGCTACCTAGATTAACGCCCGAGCGTTTATGGCTATTCTGAACTAAAAATAAACATTAAATCAATCGAACAACTGTATTCATTCTACCTTTCAGCGGACCAATTAAACCCGTTAACGGCACCCCCTGAAACAGATGTAAGGAACACTGAAAGAGGGGAACAAAATCGTAACCCAAAACTTTTGGAAAACGGAGATAAAGGAGAGCTAAATGATTTGCTACAGGACAAGTTGCTCGGTGTTCAACTTTCTGCAGACATTATTCAATCGGGGGACTCAGTGGGGCCGAAAGAAGAACCCCAAGATATTATGACAACTTGGTACAGAAAATATTGCAAAAAGCATAAGGTCCGGGCACGTCAGCCCGTTCTCAAGCGAATCAGATACGCCTGCAACCAACTGAACTTTAAACTTCAAGAGTTGGGTTTAACGAAAGACGAATTTCTACCCTTAATTTGCCTTATCCAAGTAAGTTTACCACTTTTTGTACACGAATAAAATTCTGTTTGGTTTCAAAAGTATCTGTTGTTGCTAAATTTTTTCAAGATTCTAAGAGATTATGAAGGGCTCACCCCTTTGATTTCGCCTTTTTTACAGTTTCAGGAAGAGAACTTCAACATAACGGCGCTATTCTGCAAACATATATCATAGAATAGTAGCGCCCCGCTAGATGCAAACTTAGGCCCCATTCTTAGCTAGTGATTTAAGCCGATTCTGACTAACCCGTGGTGTTTTCATGGCAGCTAAAATTGATTTATTTAATTGATCCTCTCAGTTATCATCTACTGATTAGGGATAAAGTTCGTTTTGCCAGATATTGTAGGTTTGGCCTACAAACAGCTTCAAGCATTTACCCAGAGATTTGCAATTCCCATCTATCTATTGAGTTAACCGCTGAACCGATTCGAACTAGCAGACGTTAAGACTACTATCTTAAAATTAGGTGAAACTTCCGTAGGTGGGACAGTTTTTTTTGGGATCATACTTTGGATATATGTGGTTGTTATGAGATTTTGCAACATCTTTTTACTGTCATAGGGTTTAGAAGCTTTTGGAGCCCCGAAAGTAGTTGATACTTTGTGCGCAAAATCTAGCTCATCGAGATTTATCTATGTCATTCTGACAAGCAACTCCCAAACGGAAGGTGTGTCCAACTGGATTACATAATTCTGAACAAAACTGAAATGCGTTCTATGCGAAGATCAAGCTCACTCGTCCTCCCAATTCCGTCTTATCTAACGTTCTTAAGGCGTATTCTAGAGTGAGTCAACGATATTGGAAACAACACAATTTGATTAAATCACTGCAAGTCTGATATTCCATGGTTTGACGAACGTATAACGTCGTTGTTTATTCCTCTGGTCACTATAAATGCAAGGTCCAAGTATATAAAAACTTTCAGTTGGAATGGAACTTATAGTGAGAATATGTGGGTAGTGAATGATTGGTGGCAACTCGACACCGATCACCCTGAGTCCCACTGTGAATTCACGGTTATCTTTATGTATAATACCTATATATATATCGCCAAGGACCCAAATACTCAAGTGATTAATGATCAGATGAGGACCCAAAATATTTTTGCTCCAGTTTCCTCTTAATACCGGTATACTAGGAGTGTGCAGACAAATGTCTAATCCAACACCGTGATGCTCATTCGGCGGTTGTACTTGGAGTAAAACAAGCTTGCAGAGGGCCATTTTCCTCGGAGCAAATTCAACACAACCGGTCTCTTAATTAAACGAATGGTTGCAGTCTTGACCAAACCTGACCTAACCTTATGTAAAATATATTCCTTGTTAGCCGACCACTTGGGCATAAGTAAACTACGCTTTCCTCAATATGACTTGTGTTTTAAGTGCACTGGAGATATTGTGGTCGCGAAACATCGGGCCCCGGTTGCCGAGTGGACAAGGTCTTATGCCACGGTTTCGAAGATGCCACCTCAAACACCACAACTGTGCCTTCAATTTCACAAATTGTGCATATCTTGATTCGGATAAAGAATCCATTCCTAATTTTACGAGTTGCATGCAAATATACAGGGTAAGCTTGGTTTACTTGGAAGTGGACACGGTTATTTATGTGCCTCTTGTTCCCAGCAGCGTACACTAAACATTGTTCAAACTACCAGGGAAATATAAATTGCAAGTTACTTTGGAGTGGGCCGGAAGCTCGTGTTTATGGTGTTCCTCAGGTGTATGTACTGTTGGCAGAATAGCTGAGATATCGCAAAGTATATTTCGAGCATAATACTGCACTGAAGTTTTCTTGAAGACATTGATAACTCAATATTTGCTTCGTTCTTCAAGAAAATACATTGGCTATGTCATCTTCATTGATCTCTATTATATTATCCAGTTGAACCCTCGTTGCACAATAATTGGTTGTTACTCATTCTGATATGCCCTGAAGTGCCTGGCAGCATCCTTTTGTGCCACAACATATCTTCATCTCAGATCTGTTGCCCAATATGTAGTTTCATGTATACGCCATCACTGAGGTTCTTGTTTTAACTTTCTGCTTTTCGCTTACCAAGGTAGACTTATGTGTAATAATAAGCCATCTGAATCGTGCTGTTTAGTTCACTGACATTCCAAAGGAGGATTGTTAATCTTCAATTGACAAGCACTGACCTACTTATTTAGGGGCAACTTTTGGGCCATAGTAAGTGCCAAGAACCTCTCAGTTTTAGCTGCAGCTGAAGTTGAATTCGCGTCCACTTATATTGTCTTTTTCAAGCGTTTACCTGCAAAAGCAACTACTCACTGCAACAACAAGATTCATAACACCTTCTGTTAGATCCTGTTATACAAAAAGCCAAAAACAACCACAATCTAATTGTGCTACCTCGTGTTGAACTACCTCTCCTTTCGGTCCAATCTATTCTTTTCTATCCATATTGTAGACTTTGTTAAGTGAACGCAGGATAGTGTTATGGATTAAATTTTAGAGAACTTCACTCGGCCGAATGACTAACATACATTCTTAACTCTCCTCTATACGGTTAGCGACAAGACTGTCTCTTTGGGTTGTGAGCGCTGGTACAGAAATTCAATAACTGACAAAACACCTTGCCTGTGAACTCGAAACATCTGTTCGTCGCGGCTGTGTAATTGACGCAGCAAACCTACTTGTCTTTGAGTGAACTAGATGGATATGAGACTCGTTGACGAACTGTAACTTCATAGTTCGTCAAGCCTAATGACCAGCACTTTAAGCTCGTTACTGAAAATACATGCGCAGTTGCGGTTAACTTGTTTCATTTCTATACGTAATGCACTACTCATAAGGTTGCTGAAAATTCTTCGACAGCCCACGACCGGTTTTGCCCTTCTTGGGATTCATCAGGTAGGCGCAGTCCCCGAGTTTCCGTCAACCATATGTTCTACTTGAACCCAAAGTGTTTCATTTCTCTTTTACTTCATATAAAAAGCAAATTTTAAGCTAAATAATTATCCTCATAACCTTACCATATCAGCTGACGTAAATGTTGAATCACTTTATATTTCAGGAATGTGGTCGTGTTGAAGAGGTGGATTTCAGCTTCAACAGCGTTGGTGTGTTTGGACTGAAAGTTATCAGACCGATTCTTTTAAACAATCCTTTCCTCGTTGTTTTAGTAAGTTACATCTAACCGACAAACTATAAATTTCGATGTGCCTGTTTATCCAATTCGTTCTTATTCCATTCTTTCTGAGCAACCAAGTTCGTTCATTTTGGTTGAAGATGCAATCACCAAGATGGCTCTTTATGTTGCGTTTTGGAACCAGCAAATCAGTTCGTCATTTCTGTAATGTTACCAATCACTGGAGACGAATTAAATGCATTTTGAACCAAGGCAGGTTCAGTATCTATCTACTTTTGATAGTTAGCCATCAAAAATGATATATCTGAACTTGTAAAGCAGAACCGGTTTTTACAGGGGCTCAATTATTCATGCATATGATAGATTTCGCATCATTTTCACCCAGAAATCTTCAAGGACGTGGTCAAGGACAATTTATTCTGAACGACTGTTGGTTTGAAAACTCAGTGGTTATCATTCTTGAATTTAGCCATAACGATTAAGGCGTCTCGCCCCTTGTTTAATGGTAAATGCAAAACTTCCGAGTAGAGTTTATGATTTTTAAAGTTTAGGAACCTAAAGGATTCTTCTGCCATGAATTTTCCAAATTTCCAGCTACGGACCAGTAAGATGGAAGCAATAGCCCAAGGTGCGGATCGTGTCACCTCAAGTAGTCCCAATCTTATCAGGATGTTTTCTATATGATGAGTAACTAACTTACTTGCTTACTGCCACCAAATACTTATAGGCGTAGCGTTGAACGTGGATAAAGTTGAGAAAGATGAAAAAGTAAACTGATTGATTCTCTGCGATCGGATGTTTATGGCTTGTTTGGGTCGTAGCAGGAACAGGTTTTTTTCCTCCTGATGCTTCACCTGCAATTGCTCTGTGCCATTCTTTGCCACTAAGTTCAATATGGCTGTGGCTATGATATTATCAGCTAATCGGAAAGCGCGCATTCCTTTGCACGAAATACAGTGTAGTAGGACAAATCGCAGCGTGAAAAAAATGACACTACTGCATCCCCCGCACTTTTCGTTCGATCAGCCTGTTTGCGTTGTTGTAAAGTTCATTTATTCGGATCATTTGTCTGCATTCCGCATAACATGGGATTTCCCAAAGATACAAGGCATGAATCGGTCGTCCAAAATTGTCAACTGGAGAGTTCTATTGTTTGCCTTGTATTCTTTCGGGGCTGCTGATCTCAAGCAGTTCAAAACCACCGTACTGGCTACTTTAGGACGAGCTTTCTGCCTACAAGGGATCATCTGAGTTTGTGCACTGGTTCTCATTACGACTAATGTGATGATCTTTCTCCCCCATCTTCGCTGCCTATGTGAGTGGTCTGTAGGCAATCAAGTTAATCTAAGCAGGCTGGGACAAACAAACACGTTAGCATGACGAAAAAGGCGACGCCACTTATTTTTTCGTCCTTCTTAGACGAAGATCGATTACGTGAATTTTAAAACCAACACATTTAGCCTTAAGTATTCAGTTCAGAAAAGGATGGTATGGTCATGTTTCTCGGTCCAGAACTGTTGCAAGTGAGAAACAAACTATAGCATAAGGTTACACAGTTGCCTTTTGAATGAGACCCATATAGTTAAATTGCCGTAAACAATGAACGACAGCGTTTTTGTTTTAGCAGCCAGTTGGTAGCTGACCAACTTTATTGACGTTGTGAGCAGTTGCTCCTACTGAACCAACTATTATTCGCCTCTTATAGTCATTAATTTACACAACATCTAGTCTCACCACGCTTTTGGTACATCTGACCGTGGAGGGAAATTTGTGGTCTGACAAAAGGATGCCTAACATGGTAGAAAGAGGAATTCAGCCATGGCAGTTTACAGGCAACGTTGAAAACAACCAGCTGCAGCCAAGGGATAGTAACTATAAATTGGGTATGTCGGCCACTCATTTAAAACTTTTGTGTCAACGAGCATTTGCTAAACCAACTGAACTATAGAATTTTTGTCAGCCTTTGTAGTTATGGTGATGTTGATTACGTCTGCATTAACGTACACGTCTACAGTGGGAAAGAAAGGAACCTGGAATATGTATCAAAACAATTTAGGGGCTGCTCGGCCTATTGTTTAATAGAAGAATGCGCCTGCTTACACGGATATTGCACATGTTATAACTCCTAACCAATTTCTTCAGGTAAGAATTTGGAAAATAGCACAAATAAAGCTAACAATTCAGTGATACTTGACGCAAGTATATTTCCGGGAAACGATATTCTAACTGTGTCACACCTACAAATAATGGAGACCACAGAATAGTTTACATCGCCATCAGCGATTTGACATAATATAAGGGTTAGTATCTGGTAAGTTGTCTGGAAGTTATATGCTTTGTAGGAGCCTGCAGTGTGGCAACAAGTGTTGAGCAGCGAATCCATTTCAGATGTCATCCGCTCATGTTTAGATTAGGGATTAAAAACCCGATTAAAATTACCCTCATCATGACAAAGACGAAACTGCATAAGAGTTAGCTTTTTTATCCGAAATCGCCGTAAACTAGTTATGGCGCTTGGTTCCTTACTGGAATAGTAACTCATGCCGTCACCTGATGGATTATCATGTGATTGCTTGCTATTTCTTGTTGATTGAGTGGGAGGTTTATTAGCAGTTAGTGTAGCTAAACATGAGCTGTTATATGGCTCAGTAAACTTGCAACCAACTGCTTCTATTTGAACGCAAACTTGTGAATCAAAGGAGGTCAAAAGCCCAGCGTCCTTTTCATTATTTTTGGGGCTGATCGTTGTTCTCGCTATAATTCATTTTCCTAGGTTGTGGTTTCGATAGATTAACACATCGTTGTTCGATAATTCCTACATCCATTTCGTTCCCTTTAGAACCTCGCTGGATCCCAACTGGGGGCTGAAGGGGCCGCTGTCATAGGAGATATTTTGGCCGAAAACACTCCTCTGGAGTGCCTAAACTTGAGCAGTGCGTCTGACTTATTTGTATCTTGCTGTTCTGTATCAAAGACTAAGTGTATAACATGCACACTATAAGCAATATTTGGTTTTGCATGCATATTTTTTGCCATTTATTTCTGGAAAGAAAAGGTCAGATCCGATAAGGTGATCGTTAGTGACATTGCAGAACAAACCAAAACGAACGAAGTTTTTGACAGGATACAGTACAAATCATTAAAAAGCATTTCATTCTGTATTCTGCCTTAAATTGCAACCATTGGCAAGGTCAATGGTTCGGCTTTACAGAAGTAATAATGCATGCGGGAAACTACCAAGTTTTTGCCAGGAGTGTTTAATATTCAGATCTTAGAAAAATCTGTGGTTGACAACCCAATTCCTCGCAAAATCAATGCAGGTGAGCGTAGAGTAAGGAACACTATTTCGTCACTCTATTCTCATCGGGACAAAGTGTTCAGTAGCTGTCGCACAGTGTGAGAAATGTGACCAAATCCGATAACTGAGAATATCTGTTAACTTTTCATCCGAATTAGCTTGCATATGCCTGAAACCTGATACATTCTAGAATGAAACTATCTACTTCCTTCATCTCATAGGTATACAGTGTGTTTATCTGCCTCTTGGGTGGTTGCATGTGTTCTGATATTTTTGCATAAATTTGGCATTGCCGGACTGTTTTAAGTTGAGGACTTAAAACTTATTTGGGGCTCTCCCATCAGGAACTGATGAGAAGCAAGCGACCGTCGGTTACCACCAGGAAGCACACGGCGTGACCACCAGTCAACAAACTAGAGCGCCCCAGATGGGATGTACTCAAGCTCCATAGTAGTCGTAATATGCTTAGCCAAAGATCATAAATCTACATTTCCAAATCCGACGAGTCATTGTTGATTAGTTTTACTAGTGGTGTGTTCATTTTATGTGGACTAACCAGAATAAATGCGGTTCTCATTACTGGAGGCGATATATTAGACACTATGGTCGTCTAGCTGCGTATGGAAATAAACTATGGAGAAACACTCCATTACTACACAATACACTGTACATTAAATTTTGAGCGCTTGGTGACGACACAAAATTTGTCTATGCTTGAAGTCAACCATATACAGTTAATTTTACTGTGGATCGAACAGTAGCGTCGTTCAACTGCTCAGACAGTATGCACTAAAATGTTACCAGAACATGCATGGATTTTTATGGTCCTCAAAACAAGCCCGTATAGGCAAGACAAACCAAACCCGGAGGCTTTTGCACAGACGTTATCTGATTACATCTTCTACCCAGTTGGTGAGGACGTCTCACATAAATGTATCCACATGGCCTTTGTTTTTCTGTTCAGCAGTGTTATACGGTGTCCGAAAAAACTTTTTTCCTCAGCTAGGTAGTCCGTCCCAACTACTTGTCGAAATCAACTTTCCGAAGGTGTCTTATATCATATTCGTTAGATAAGTCACTGACGACCTCTTGCGGATAAGCTACTCTACACGAAATGTAAGCGGGTAACTTAGCTGCACTGAAACAGTGGGTTTGTGTGTAATGGAAGCTGACAACTGCACGTGCAATTATTGGTCGAAGGAAGTTTTACTCCAAAAACCAAAAATGAAACACTACAAAGTAACCGGTAGGTTTTGTCCATCAAATGAACTTTACTGAGGTACAAATAATGTACAGCATGGATGAGAAATCGTTTCTGTGAAATGTTGCTAAACTTGTTCCCGTGAACCTTGTGGGCCGGATGTATACAATGAAGACAAAAACACACCTTATACACATCAATCATTTGAATGGTTATTGACGTTGGACTTGGTAGGTGTGCCTTAGTAACCTGGAATGCCTTGGAACCTGGTTCGTTCCGTTCGCCCGACAAGGAGCCTTAGCTACTTGTTATCTTCCGGAAATGACACATCGTTACAAATGCATCAGCGATAGCTGTCACAAACTTTATTAATTCCGGCTTTGTCGTGCATGTTGACGAAATTCAAAATAAACTTTTGGTTTAATTTTTGAGAAACCATCCACTACTTTAGACCCTCATTCTCTTTCTCTGAAGATAATCACATCACAGACAGCTCAATTGTTCGAATCTCAAATGGACTGAAGGTAGGTTTTTTCGATGGCGTCTCTAATCCAGTGTTTTAAAATTGTCGGGCTTATATTGGATAAGTTTTTCAATAACTGCTCGTCTGCAACGCCCTTTTGGTTCACAACTGTCATGCCACCCGAAGGGAATACGAAGACTGAAGTACTGCCACACTGCTCAAGCCTTGACAGGACCAGTCTAGATGCTGATTTTGTGTCCAAACCACGAACCTTTTGTTCAGTTATTTTGAGCCCTGAATCCTGAGCTTAGAAGCTCAATGAACTCTGGTGACTGTTGGCTTTTGATAGTAAAGGTAAGACCTTCCGCCTACGGATAATATTTTCCTTCTCAAAAGGTTAACTTAATAAAGCATTAGCTCTGGACGTGTTCTACTTTCTCGGTTGCTTCTTTTTAGGACAGCTTGTCATGTTAAGGTTGTTCATGGACTCGGATATGGTTTCCTCAGTAAAATCATGCGCGTACACGATAAACAAGTCAGTTCAAGTATAAATTGCTTCACCAGCTCTAGGAACACTTATATGTCGTTCCTCAGACATAAGTCTAGAAAAGCTTGTTGGCATGCGTGCTCACAATTTTGGATCCATTGTTGAACCTGTATTAATCCTAGTAAACGAGTAGAATTTTGATAAACCTTCAATTTGAAGCTTTGGCTGATATTTGACTATGTATGGCATATTTGACTGAATCGTCTTGGTGTAATTCGCTAAATGTCCAGCTTATTGGACAAAAGCTTGTTCCGAGCGCTGGTTAGCATCCTATTCAGTATGTCTAGAAAATGTGCGTAAATAATGGAAATTTGGAAAATTGTTTCGCATTCCGTCCTACCTGCTTATAGGCCTATTCATAATAATGGCATATTTTGGTTTCATCAGTAAACTTTTGAACTGTGTTAGTAGTTATTCGACACCAGAGTTTTGGGTTTTCATATACAAACTTCACTGCTGCATTTAAGCAAATAAAAACAGCAATACACCAGCTAACCTACGTGTTCAAAAAGGACCACTATTAATAAATGACAATGAAATTTTTGGAAATACTCCTCATTTTAGAAGAATACGAGACTTCGGAAATTGGACTTATCTCGCAACTCCATCGAATCTCAAGAACCTGCATCACTAGCAAAGGCACTATGCAAGTCCTGTTTAAATTCAAGCCTGACCATCTACAGACACGAATTCAACTTTAAATCGACTGAGCCTGCACTGGAATAAAATTCACTCGAACGGAGCGGTGGAGTTCGCGAAAGTGCTCAAAGTAGGTTTTGCTTTGACCAAAATGATATGAGTGTAAATTGTATGACTATAATTGTATCGCGATTCAAGTTCCTTCCTGTCATAAACCTTTTATTTCTTCCCGTTTTTCACTGTTTACAATCCATGAGTAGAGGTCACAGACTCAGCCTGAGTTTGAGTGTGGACTTTAGATTCTCAAATACCAAAATAAGTCTCGAAGGCATGTTTCTGAGGGGATGTCCAGGAAGCTTTGTTGATTAACTTTTTTCAAGCTATCATGAGCTATGACGCATGACTTGGATTTCATCCTGAAACTGAGATTAGCTCATGGCATGAACCTAAGATGTGCATGCCAACAAACTTATCATTGAGCACAAACATCAGCAGTATTTGTTTTAAGATTCAAGGATTGAATTCACCACCTATAGTTTAGTAGACTGTGCCCTTCACAGTTGGCTTTCAGGACCAAGATCAGCACTGTCGTCAGCCTGTCCTTAATTAGGATATAGGAACATTAAAACTTCAGTCACCGAGCTCATGTTACGGCATGTTGACCAGCCTCTCAATTTACGAGGTTGCAGAGCAAAATCCACGTGTTGCAAGATGTTTTCCTTTCAGATCAGATTACCTAAGACATTTTGATGGGTTCAGTTTTCAAGGTAGAGTTTGGTTTGAAGAATTTAGCATCCTTTCAAGACCTGTAAATCATTCCCCAGCAAACGGACATCAATTACAATATAATTTCGGATAGCTATGTTGAGTGCTCAGCCCTTCTGATTACCATAGCAGTTGGCTAGATTCACTCACTGTACGACCAAACTGTGCATTTACTTTTGGTGGCATCCATCGACTGACCAGCATCAGTAGTTAGTAGATGAACGTATTCATGGCGAACTATGAATTTTCCGGTTTTGTCTGCCTACTACAGCTTTGCTAAGCTTCATAAATTGTATATGTATGCAACTACCCGTCTACTTTGTTCTTGGTTCTCACTCCGGTGGTAGGAAGCTTGGGTTTTTCCAAAGTACAATAAGCAGATAAACCGATCAAATCGGTAATTGGTCCTTCGGTCCCCAAAAGACGTGAAACACAAAAGACTTGTAGATGATTAAACCGGTGCAAAACTTTTCTGAGAGGAAAACGCTATTCATCGCATTCGGTTGAAACGAACCAGGAAAGCCAGGTTAGATAAGAATGCACTACCGGTTGAAACAAGCATCATGCTCTGAGGTGGTTTTCATATCTCTAGACTATTGCGAAATTAGCTATTTTCACAATTACGAAACTACACATTCACCTAATACTGATTCTGTTCGGACAGCCGGAATGATGCAAACGCCCCATGATAAGTGCAATTTACATCAACTTATCCTCCGGCATTCTCATGTGAAGAGCAAAACAGCAATAAAAAGAGACTTTTTCACACGTGTAATCACTCTGCTCTCAATGAGCCTTCCCGTAATGCAAATTGGTTGTACATCTTAATTGTGTGGATATTTTTGCTGCGGATTTTCGCACGCTGCGACAAACATCTTCCTCAAAGTGTGGCATACGTCCCAAAATTCGATTCTTGACGGTCAATTGTATTCTTATTGGCAAAATACTCCAGGATAAGAAGATTGCTCCGTTTTCAGAAAGTGCTGCATCCCTAGACATTCCTCCAAATTAGGAAACATTGCCTTATCCCGCTGGCCGTTTATTCATAACCACTAGGAGAAAATGGGAAACTAAATATGGGCATTTAAATGAGTATTTACCACTTCGTCGAACTACCTGATCTACCTTCAATCAAATCACTCAAACTAAAGGAATACTGATAAAACTCTCCATGCATGTATTATTAAAACATACTTAATCTCGTTATAATTTGTAATTAATACATCTAAACTACTTTTTCCATTGAAAATGGCTTGCTCCTAGATCTCAATTGTTGCGAACTGTGTCAAAAAGGGAGTTGCATTTCCTTCTTGTTGCTATGTTTTCAGATGTGATTTTTCGTCTTTGTGGCAAATAGACAGAGAAATGTGTAAAAACTGCCTGTTACGATTGCACATTTGTTACAAACGGTTTCGGAACTTACAGAATATTGGAATCCCAAAGTCCCTTTTAGACGTTTTGTGGGAGACCCTTTTGTGGACAAAGCGGCATAGCCCATATCTGGTCATCTCATCCACCATTTTGTTGAGCACATTGGTTTAACTTCGGTTCCCTTCAAATATAAGTCATCAGCGTCGACTTAATTCTAATTTGCCAATGCTTAAGGTGACAGCAAATAATCACCAGGAGAAAACAACCATCGCTTTCTAGAACCTTTCTGACGTGGTTTCAGAAACACACATTGTCGCATCATTTACTGAGGCTTTCAGTAAGAAGTTGAGTCACTTGTGCCGGGTATTTTTCGTGACTTGCATCAAACTATACCGAAACGTGATAAAAGAGTTGTTTCTACTTCTGACCCTGATTCATTCCACAAAGTGGTATCCTTATGGGTTAGATTCCACCGAATGGTTGTTTTACTAGGTTTTGTGATCTTCTAGGCAGTTCTGTTTAAAACCGATACATCTGCAAGTGGCCATTTAAAGAGCTTTGTTTATACTAGCCACAGCTGTCGTGAATAGATTTATGTAAGTATATTATCACACATCTTGTTTTCATGCAGTATAACAAGGGGTTGCGTCTGTTGGACCTCTCGTGGAATGGTTTCGCACTACGTGGAACAGAAGCGCTATGCGAAGGACTGACGCGGAACAAGTCTCTAGAAGAGCTTGACCTAAAGTCAAATCGGATTGAACTGCGGGCGGTTCTGCCTTTGACCAAAGGATTACAGCAAAATTCAACGCTGAAAGTTTTACGCGTAGGTGGTTGACCATGGCTTACAGATTATCCGTGCATTTAGTTAATGTTCATTACTACTTCACCAATAATGTAATTAAATAACTTCCCGAACTTGAAAAATACATCTCATCAATTGGTCCTGATACCTCAAAGTGCAGAAACACCTAGGGTTTCTGCTGAATTCAGATTTCATGCAAAAAATTCCTAGATAACTCGATAGAATGTATTGGAAGCTCGCAGTCCTAATAGTTTCTTAATCCAAAAGAATAAATGAGCCTATCCTTTCCCGAGGGATGCTTCACAAAAATTGTAATTTGGGAAAATTCAGCGTTGAAAAAACGTGGGATCATTGAGGAATCAAGGAAAGCAAGAACAGATGAAGCACAAGAATTAGATCGTGCCGCCTAAAGTCAATCGCGTCTTGGAACCAACTGTTTGTTACTGTTAAGATACCGCGTAGTGACATCTAGTACAACCACACACGAACATATTCAGTGTGTACGTCTAAACTGTCATATTTGATATTTTGGTATATTGTGGGGATTCCGTGCTGTTAGTACCCGGTTCAACCGCTACTTAAGAATGATACAACCTAGACGCCAGCTGGTTGACACTGGTTGGTAATCGCTCGCAATTCCAAACTACCATCACTGTCAGCAAACTTCATTACATTCACAAGTACCATAAATACCTGACATCCGTCTTCCAATTTTCAAGTCACCATAGCGACGTATTACAATTGTTATTTTATTCCAGCTTGGCTTGAATCCTCTGACAGTGAGTGGTGTTCACCAACTATTGCATACACTGGAGCATACAGCAACAAGCGGACTAACGGTTTTAGATCTTGAGGTGAGATTTTATGGATTGTGTCATATATTCGCAAATCTCAAGACTTTTTCTGACAACAAAAGCAACGTCCAGTCCCAGTAGACTAATCGGTTAAACTCGAAAATGGCTTTCAAAAACCTTAAATACATTTTTTCCATTGAGTATGCCTGCTAGCCGCATGGCTAGCAACCTTTTATGTTCAAAATGGACAAATACGTTCTTTCCAGCCTAAAAGACCATGCTAGCAATCAATGATGTCTAGCATTAGATTATTTAACAAAAAGTAATAATTGAAAAAGGCATTGAACTGTGGCATTCTTGCAGTGTATGGCTGTCACGTAGCCCAAAAAAGCAAAGGGTTGAAATACCCCCAGATCGACCAAACCCAGGCAGAAGCAGGCGGTTAGCCAGAGCTGGGCTAGAACCACGAAATTATTGGTCACTAGATTTGTATCTTAACCACCTAGCTATCTCGCGCTCTCTGTATACTATATAACGGTTGATTACCCCAATAATCGGGACTTTCCATTCCGTGTGTATATTGCCCACCATAGGACGGACACCGTTTTCATATTTATAAGTTGGTTTACTGGAAGAATATTGGGCTAACCCCTGCTCAAACTGTCCTTTTCACTCATTTTTTTTGCAGCGAGACGCTCTTTCTCTAATTAACTTGTGACCATTTTCATCCGGAAGAACAGAACAATTAGTTTTATTCTAAGAAAATTCGGCAGTTAATTTGTCAGAACAGAGGCAGTCGGGTGATTGGACCTTACCTCATTTTCTGATCCTCGCCGTGCCCTACTTTTAGATATACCAAATTGTCTAAACGTCCTTTACAAGACAAAATATCTTTACGTGCCATGAGATCGGAATGTATCCTATGGGCACAATCGTACTTACATTTTACCGGACATTGTTCTTGGTATGCAACAGAATACAAGGTGTCATATGTTTGTATCCTCCCTGATTATTATAGATGCCGAATTGATCCTGATGAGAACCCACTTTTTAACTCTTCTTGTCCATTCACCAAGTGCGCAGCGTAATATTTATTGGTATGAACTAATAAAATTACCATCCCTTAGAGCAGACAACAAGCATAAACTCGGTCCTTCTTTAGTTCAACTCAGTGCTTTGTAACGTTAAACGCAATCCTGTCTACTTGTTTTGTGTTTCAATCTGTTGCACACGTTTCAACACGAACCATGGTGGTACCACGACGTCGTTGTAGCATGCGAAGGAGGGCACGTCGACGCACAATTCGAGTTATGCTGAATCATTTAAATCAAATTGGCTAAGTCCAACGGGCAATTCAGCCAGCCGGAGAACAATCCAATCTAGCAACAGTCTACTCTGTATCAAACCGCTCACCTGATTCTGCATTTTACTTAGTTCACCACATCAGATGAATTATTTCCGAAGATAGCGATCGTCTATGAGAATTTGCATTTTTAGGGTCTTTGCCCATAGCTCCACCGTTTTTCAATATGTCGAATTTCGAAAATCCACTGGTTCCTAATGTTCATATGTGCCTGTAGGTTTTGCACATTTTGTCTGTCTTGTAGGCCCTGGTTTCCTGACCCTCCTGGTGAATTTCCCATTTCAGCTCTATTCGCATGATCGTAAACACCACCGTGTCAGCGAGAAACTGGCTATTTTTACTGGTCCTTTAATGGGATCCTCAAGCTGAGCGACGTAGATTACAACCCATTAGACAGTAGGTTGTTTCGTTACCTCAATCCTGATTTGGCAGCTGAAGAGCTCTCACACGTCTGCCCGAAAGGGTGATTTTTTCGTTCTTAATGGTCATCTTTTCGGCTTCTTGACTGATAACTCAACTGGTAACATGCAACTGCATTTTCCTGACATCCACTTCCGTTTCTACATCAAACATCTTTTCTCTAAATATTATTTCTCTTATAAACGTACCCTTCCCTCAAAGAAGTTACATGCTGTGACTAACCAATCATCTTCACTTATTGCTAAGAAACTTGTTAGTTTTGCAAGCCGTACACTTTGGTTTTCTTTTAAATTAAGGGATATTTTGATGGATTCGGAATGTGGTTCACAGTGTCCTGTCAAAAAAGTATTCAGGCTTTGAAGAAACACTTTCAATGAACTTATTCAATAAAAAACACCAATTTCTCCATTTTTGAGGTAATCAAAACAGCTAGAGAACTAATTCACCTAATCCACGATAGATAACAACAGCTAAGCTGAAAACTTTAGCTTAACTCTCAATTTTCGTACTTGTCGTTTGATGTTGTTTCCACTTTGGTTCAATATAGGGAATTCAACTTAATGAAAAACTCACCCAAATCGCCCATCGAATTTCGAATTCGAGGCCATTCACTTTGCTGAATGAAAACTGTGTCTCTTGGGAAACTCGCGGGGGAAAGTATGGTAGGTAACCGTTTCAGCTGTCTTGATTTGCTGCTTTTGTTCTCTTTAGTATCTACTAAGTGGTTTCGGTTTTGGGTAGAGCGCTAATAATAATGTCTATAATGATGAACCCGCAAGTATTATTTGAGTTTCTTTCCTGGCTTTTCGCGTTTTGCTCGGCTATCGCACGCGAAATTAGCCATCGCTCGATAAGCTACCATTCGGAAGGAGGAATAGAATTTGGAAACCCTCAAGAAGCATGCAAAATCGTATTCGCAATGTTTTTTCTTAGCAGAGATTCATGTTTGTCCTCAGTGGATTGCTCTAGCATACGCATCACCACCGGAAATTGGAAGCCAACCCACATCTCGTGGTTGTCGGATGTTTCTCAAGCGCCTTTGCTGAAGAGTTGAGAACTACTGTACAGTTGCTTTATCCTTATGAAGAATCATCAGCAGTGCTCATCTGTAGGGAGTCTCTAACAACGAAATCATGGTTAGCAGTTTGAAGGCTTAACTGTTCGGCCAAGAACAGCAGCAGTGCGATTAGTTCGCACTTAGACTTAATAGTGAGTAACGCATCCTTCAATCACAATTCCCACATCACGTGGTCACACAAGTGTGCCTCCCGCGAGTGGAAGAGGGATGGCCCAGTATCCTGTCTAAATGCGAGTTATTCACACTGCTAATCAGCCGCATTTGACCAAACGGCTGTGTTCTGAATACTATCCAGAATTTTGTGGGAACAAGACTTCCGAGATTTTCGCCAGTTGCACAGTGATGATGACTCCGAATAAATGTGAAAGAGCTTCACAGTGCTGCTCAACTCTTCAGCATGCCTGAGTTCACTTGGAGAAAGAAATCTCCACTAGAGATTTGAAACCTCCGCCCAACACCAGATTACACTTGATTTTAATTGATCCCAAGCCGTGGACATTAGTATACTATTCGATTTCGCTAGTTTTCTGCAAACATTTGTTCGCATTCTACCAACTCGACATCTTTGCGAAAATACATCCGGGGACACTAGCGCATCCACCCTTTCCAATTCACACATAAACCTAGCCTGTTATTAAACGTTTTCGGAAATGACTTTCCACCTCTGTTCGCATCGCATATTGGAAACCTTTCATGCAAATATCTTAGGCAGTGGCTCGATGATATTTCATTTTCTAATGATGTGCTTCTCAGCCTGTCCATAAAGTTATCGGCAAGCATGGGGTCAAGTAGAGGCACCAGGATCACCTTGTCAGTGTGGAAGGAAATTATAGGTTTCGCTGAATAAAAACGATGCATTCCTGGTATAGTGCAAGAGAAGCTCCCTAAGTCTGCTTATTACAAGTCCTGTGACACATTGCTTAGTTGTCTAATTGTATCGTGTCGCGAATTAATTGCATAGTTCCTAGCAAAGACACATAAGTAAATAACGAAGAAATCCTCAAATGAATCAGTTTTGTCCAAGATCTTGTGGTCATTCAAACACATAGCAAGGCGGACTGTGAATCGTGGACTATGATTGGCCATTTCTTTATGCGCTGGTATAGGAACGCTAAGCAACGGCTGAGAATTACTGTGACAGGGAGGATTATATACACATAGTGAGAAAGAAGGTTTCTAAAGCGTGGGTAGGCCATGTCAACAGGTTCCATTTCCTTGATCTAGTCTTTGAGACTCGATTTTTTTATTCGGGTTTTGAGTATGATTACGAAGTGTTTTTCCACTGGTCCAGTCATATATCTGCTGTTAGGCAGTAACGGAAAACTAGTGGTATCTGACAAACTGATGTTCATCCTAAACGTATAATCTAGGCATTGTAGTATTACCACATCAGAACCTTTATCTGGCATTCAAATGCTTCGGCCTTGTTTGCTTGCCTAGAAGTGCTTGAATGCTTTTGAGTGACTAGACAGCCTGTGCAGTTAACCCATTATTACACGAGTAAAGAGAAAAAATTTATCGTCTAGTTAGAAGATACGAAATTAACATCAAAAGGTAGTTCAGATGCTGATTTGAGTATAGTAAAAGGCATGGTTTCGGACACTCCCTATACGAAGTTTCTGACAGCCATAAATCTTTCGTTTCTCATCGTGTGTTACGCCCTTTAACCACACATCCTCAAACAGTTGGTTCAGGTCCTGTAGTAGATCAAACAAAGCACACCCTATCTGAGTACTCAATACAGCTCCCATAGTTTCTGACCGGCTTAGCGCTAATCGTCCCTGACCTTGAGTTCACCAGTCTTAAGAAATCTGATTTATATCCGTTGTTTCGTGTAAAGAATTTGGGCTGATAGTTGGACATAGGAGCTATTCTTTCCTTCTGTTAATAATGGACTGTCGGGCCTTCTTGTCACAATTGTCAGACTTTTCAGATCCCAGGGTGTGGGAGACGGTCAGAGCGCTATGCACAGAAGAGATCGACCAAACGGCAGCTCAAATCGAGATTGCCGACAGATTTAAAGAACTAGGATACCTAGTGAGTTTGATCCGGCGTCAATTAAGAAGGATATTGGCTCCGGTATCTAGACCCAGTAAGGGATGGATTGGCACAGCAGTCATTCCATCTAAAGAAGGAACATCAGAGGCTATTTGAAGGGTGCTGAACTCAGCCAACATCCGAGTGGCATTCCAGAAGGGAAAAACGCTTCGCCCATTCTTGGTGCGATTGAAAGATCCTCTCCCGGTTGAAAGGACTAGGGACTGCGTGTACAAAATTAACTCCAACGATTGCACTAAGGTTTACACAGGACAAACCGCCAGGGAATCGCACACTAGAATTAGTGAGCATAAAAGGAGAATAAACAAACCACCAAAGAATGCGGTAGAATACCAAATGCTGGTCAAAGACTCAGCGATGGCGGTGCATGCCTTAGACGCGAGACATACAGTAGATCTAGATAATGTGGAAGTTTTAAGACGGGGACCGCGATTCACACCACAGCGGCTGATATAGCCGAGGCGGTGGAAATCAGCAAGCATCACAGTGTGAACAGGATTGAGGGTGTGGAACTGGCGAGCACATGGAAAGCGGTCTTAGATAAGCGGAGTTGACACGTGACTATGTGCGGGTGTCAGTGCACGTAGAATCGTTAGCAAATCAGGGGGGTGGAAATCCCAACCCGACCAAAGTTCAAGAGCGATCTTTACGTGAACCGAACCGGAAGAACTAGATCCTAGGCTGGACCCAAATCCATGTAGGTTCCCCATCGGCCTAACATTTAGTCACCCAACCTAACACAAAAAATCCCCCGACCAACACCCTTCTCGAGGTTGAAAGACCTCAGCCCCAACCTTTTACCAGTGAAAGAAACCCTTTCCATGTGGAGTCGCTCACTGACCAGGCCGAGAAAAACAGTTACAAGCTTCTAGACACGAAAGTAAAATGACATTTGCACTGGATTTTCGAAAAGTGAACATTCTCAAGTGTTCCCACAAAATAGTCCGGACGTTTTTTTAATATTCAACAATAATGAACAAGTAAGGCGGGGCGGTTTTCTTATTTTTATGCCAACCTTCGATCAGATGCGGGAAAGTCTTTTTGACACAACAAGGCACTACTAGTGTAACGGTGGATACTACTGATGCGGCATGTGAGTAGCACGTCTTCTCGTAAATCCGCTTTGCGTCTCTTGAAAAGTGAGATCTGTTACGGAATTGGTGGAGTCTCTTTGTAGCATTTGCTTGCAGTTGAGTAGCAGTCAATGAATATCCAGAAAAAGTTCAGGAAGACGCGTTCAAGGAGAAGGTGGATATTCAGTTTTGTAAACGAGATGCATATGAGAGTTTTGCTCCCCTGTTCAATAGTCTGTAACTGTTCATTTGGCGTTCTCAAATAGACAACTCCGCAGCGAAGGCCTTCTTCCTTTCACTAGTAGTTTTCATCGGTACACTAGTAGCATTCCTGACGCTCCTTCAGCAACTGAGTTCTAACCAGAGTGGCGCTCACGATCACTATGCCACTAAAGTGAATCACAGGAGCAAGGTGAAAGCTCCAGGCTGGGGGTAGACGTCATCCTACATGACTAAAACGGTAGACAAGTAACTATGGCGAAGCGTCTTAGTCGCCCTGGCGGACTCCGCAGCTGAACATGGATTTTACAGAAAACCAAACGGAATGGTGCAGATATAATCCGTTCTATGAAACGCTAACTGATCATGTTTCGGTAGGGGCCAGTGGCTTCAATCCCAATGAACCTCGCAACTTCCGGCGAAAGTCCGAACCTCATTATCCAAGATGCAGATGAAGGGATTTACTAACCTCGTAGGTTTTTCTGCGAAGTCTGTTACTGTGTGCGACTGCGATGTGAAGGCCAGCACCCCTGCTTTGATTACTTTCCAAAACAGCCTTAGGACGGCTGTCAAAATTTTGGTGAGTCATATAATTTATGTCCATAACTGTATTGAAGGCGATGTTCTGGGGGATGAATAAATCTCAGGAATACCAACGATACTTCCAAAGAGTAAAGAAAACGGTAACTGAGTTCCGAAATCATGGAGTCGATGGTTCCCTATAATGAGGTTGCATCATTTCTCACCCCAAAATTTCATATCATCCAATATTTAAGAAAGATGCCGCTTACCACTACCTCAGACATCTGTTCTAATCTTCAGCTCTACCAAAACCAAAGCAGATTTCGATTTTTTACTCACATTTTTACTATTCGGGAAGAAATAGTAACACAGCAACATCTATAAAGAACTGCTTGAATGTGAACACAAAGTGTAGTAGGAGTTTTGTTAAATTAGACCTGCTCGTGTCTGGATAAACCGGTCTTGATAAGGGATGTGATGATTTTCAAAAAGTGTCCTGACACTAACGGTTTTTGATATTAATTGTGAGTTTCAGTGACATAATATATTCACCAATCAGTTTTTGCTAATCAGCGCGGACAGAGATTTCACAAAAATTACCACAACTTGAGAATTGTGTAGGGAATGTTTTTCTACCTAAATTTTCCGCGCATATATGAACGTTTACATTTGGTTTTATTCGAAAGTGCATTGACCATCATTTATGTTTTTCAGCCAAGCAGGACCCGATGACTTTCCTGATGAATTATCTGAACAAGCATGGAATCAGGATTGTTGACTTTTATCGTCTCATTGATTTGCAGCAAACAGGAATGCTAAGTCGGGCAGATTTCATCGAAGGTGTACTGGTAAGCAGCATTTATTCCAGGATCGTCATTTCAGTGTCCATGTGTGATGGGCGGAAACCATACAATTTCGAAATAACTAGCTTTCAATTATAAATTAATTTCGCTTCCTTGCAAGGCATGAAAAAGTTCAAAGCAGTCGAACATCTGATAATTCGTAAGATTTCCGATGCCAAGAAGCTTGGAGATTTTTTAAAGATTCATATAGTGTGCGAAAGGTTGAAGTCTAATTAGCGTACTACCGTATACATGTATATGATATGTATATGATATTGCACTATCATTTTGGAGTTTTGGTTAACGAGAGTTAACCTTTCACGAAGCATTACAGCTAGAAGTATGCAAGATGAACGCACAGATCGAGAAATTGTCAGTCGCCGAGAAACCAGTCAACGTTATTCTTCACTTAATGGACCACACCTATGGACAGGACACATTTATGTGATTTCTTGGACATTTTATTCTTCGCAGGAGAAGCAAACCTCGAAAAACTGGTAACTACGGAAAGGCATTCTAGGTTTTTTCTCCAGTAGGTGGAGTGCACAACTTCTCCTTGCCAGTCCTGTGGTTATTAGTGACACTTTAAACGTTTATCCGTAGTAAAACGCGTGGATGTTTACAGTTTGTTGGTTCTAGATTACAACTTGAATTGAATGAATGATTATTATATGCAATACTATTGTCTTATTGAATCTGTTCTATCGTTAATATGCAGTGAGCGTACTCTATAGTCTGGTTTGTTAAATATCACCTAACGATGTGCATATCGGTTACAAATCCCGTGTCACCTAAGTTCTCGAAGTATAGTTCATTTTCACAAAAAAAACTGCACTGGAATTGTCCGACTGATCTTATTTTATGGATAGCCGCTCTCGGGAAGCGTTTTCACGAACACTGTGAGCAATTGTTGGTCAGAAAATCTTAATTTCCAAAATTACCAAAATGTAATTCTGAAGCTGATGCAGTAATATTGCAAACACCCTCCGCCTCATAGACCTTCACTGTAATAGCAGCCTCCATTGAGCACAAAACCACCTTTCCAGTCATAGTTAAAAATACCTTTAGAAGTTCTGTTACTACAAAAACTTAAGTTTAAATCTGAGTTAAGGCTTGTGCTTGAGCCATTTGTACCCGTTTTGGCCGAAACTTCATGCACCGTTCCTGAATAGGAGGATATTGTCAGGCTGGTACAGCGTTAATACAATAACGCATACTCACATGAACAGGCCTTAAAACCACCTTCAGCGATATTTTAGGATCTATTTAGTCCTCAGAAAAGCTTAATCGTTTGAATTTGCATGATGTCACTAACAGATGGGACCTCTTGTTTTAGCATATGCGTAAAAAAAATTACATCTTAAATTTCGTTAGCACTTCGGAATTAACCCGATACTTAACTGGTTTGAGATCAATGGAAGGCCTTGTGAATGAAACTCACATACTGATGCTTGTTGAAAGGAGATGTTCTTACTAAAACATCTTACAGAATGGTTCTTGATGTGTTTGAAAGGTAAGAATAGGCCGACTTCAAGGCAGATCAAAGATGACCTAAGTTAACGGTGCTCCCTAATGCATGGGGCTTACTAGGCTAATGTTATTTTTCCAAACTGACGCTTATTCTGGGCTCCTTGGTACAGTTATCAAGGATGTTTGCCCCAACTACTTCCCCATAACAGGAACCGAAATACAGAATTCAGGATTTATTCGCGGCAAGTGAAGGAACAGAAACTAGTTACCAAAGACTTCGGTCTTCATTGTTGATATTCACTTCGGGTGCTCACCTCCCACGAACTTCGACATATTTCGTACATGTATAACAAACCACGCAATTTTTCTTCCTTGCCCTACAGCAGCAAAAGATCCCACTGAACGCAAACGATTTGCAAACCATTCTGGATTATATTGACCACGAAAACACCAATCAGATTACCCATCAGTAAGTCAGGAACCCTAGAAACCCGAAGTTCAAAAGATATATAACAACGCTGTAATCAGGCTTTCAGTGCATAATGACGTTATGTTGTTTGCGTTTATTTTCTAGCATGTGAGATGGAATTATAGGCCATCAGTTAGACTAATAGAGACTTCACAGCCTGTCTTACTGGCACAAATAGGGGAAAGCTTTTGAAAAACGTTTCGGCGAGTTGCCCTCGGGCTAATAAAGTGCACTTACACAACTATGGATAATTAGCCCAAGTGCAGTGCATTTTATTTGATGACTACAGTAACTGAGTCACGTGAAAAAAACTCCAGTACTCTATTGGCTGCTGTTCACCACTGGATTTAAGAATTGAAAAGCTTACTTCGTCATCAAAATGACATACAGTTCTTAGTAAATTAGTTAGGCCAGCCTGCGAATACGGCCATTTAGTGAAATCAGCGCGTACAGGTTTCATATTTTCAATTTTTTGTGCGATCTTTTGTAAGTCACTCAGTTAGTCTCTACTGTCTAGATCTTTTATAAGTCACTCAGTTAGTCTCTACTGTCTACTTTTAGTGTTAAGAATCTATGTTTCTTGTCACTCTACAAACCGATGATCATCAGCCGGCTCTATCCGAAGTCATAAAGTGCTCCTACTGGTGAAACTTATCAGCAGATATTTTCTAGCCGGAAGATGGAGGAAGCATTTAGCCATTCATCACAGCCATTCAAACGAAATTCCGCGTTGTTTTTGGGCGACAGATCGATCATGCTTGCTCCACAAGTACTAGACCTTTGAGAAAATTTGCAGTGAGGTCAACACAAAAGTAAGCAGGCAGTTTGAGCAGTATGTGTATCAGGACATTCAGCGTTATTATGGCTTGACCGCAGTTTGTACCAGGCCAGCCTAAGGAAAACACCGCTCGTGCTGTTATGCTGGATTCGCGCCTGACGTGATCCTGAACTCTTGCGGTGCAGTAAAACATATACAGCACAACCTGCAATCAGTCAATAATGAGCTTCGTAGAGGCAGTCGGTAAAATAACAAGTATCCCGGTGGAGTAGATATACGTTGTAGATCCCCTTTGTAAACGGTGTGCAATTATAATGGCCTCATCAGAAAGGCCGAAAATGATTAGGTTGGGACAAACGCATGCAAATATATTTTCAGCATAACATACACACAAATATACAAATTTAGGTAGACGCCCTTAGTTTAAGCTATGTACAAAACTGTCTGACTGAATTGTCACAGGAAGCCCTAGAAAAAGGAAATGTAATTGGGGATGGCTGCAGCAAACTATGCAACCAATGGTGAGGAGAAGTTGAATTTCCGCGCTCATATAAACGACGCAAAAAAAAACCTTCGCAGAAGTCAATTGTGTTAAAGGTAATCAAAGACGAGCTAAAATCTGGGTACCTGCTTAGGTAAGACGAAGGATAACAGTTGCGTCAAGTGATGATCTTGGTGGCCGCTACAGATTTTTTCGAAACCGCGTTTCGGCGAAAATTTGATATAATTTGTATTCCTATTTGATTTTCCTCTTTAATGTGCGTGTGTGCACTCCCACTATTTACTCATTTACCCTCCAGACTGTTCTTCAGTCGGATGTACCTGTACCGAATTACGGTGCGGGATCAAATTCGAATCCGGGCTGGTGAATTTTCCAAGCATCAGTTGGACCAGAATCGGCTGTTTGTAAGACCAAAAGGTCTATCGGATATCGAGAAACCACCTGAGGGTAAGTGTCACTAACTTGTAACATATTAAGACGTCAATCCACCCCTGAATGTTATTTTCCTCCATTGTATTTACACGCCAGAAATGTATAGTTTCGTACTGGACTCACTAAACAATTATTTGTTTGAAAGTAAAAGGATACAAGTGGGTAATGTCAGTTGTAGATCTGAAAGATCAGGCAATTAAGATGTCACAAGCAAGCAAGCATTTCCACAAGAGAGACTTACTAATAATCAACCGCCTACCACAAACATGTACGACACAAGATAAGCACGATGAACTGACCACGCAGCGCAGACATAACTCCCGTTTTTTCACACATGCGCACACAAGACTTGAACTTGCACACTCCAAAACAATTCAGGCTACACTGTCCGCTCTAAAGCACGTCTGAACCCACCCATTTCCAACTTTCTTATTTCGTTGTCCCAAGATTAATTGTGTCTTGGTTTAAAATCCATGCAATTTTACTCGTTAAAGATCCTTCGGAAACCCAAAGTGCTGTGGTTAACCTGACATGAATCCATCCGGACAACTGTGATATCACCGGACAGTTTACTCCTTATGATTATTTATACCAATCTTATTAACCAATAAAGCGTTATTGTCAAAACTACACAAAATGCTGGTTTTGCCCCTGTCATCCAGGATTTCCATCAAAATCCAAAGCAAACAAGCAGACGAAGCCAACTGGGGATGAAAGCAAAATCCGGCAACTAAATGGGATGGAAAGGACCGTCGCTTCCAAAGAACCCATGGACAATAAGACGCCAGCAGTGTCTATTACCGTCAAAGGCTGCAAACTAGACGAACGAGCCGTGTCAAGCATGGAGTTTTTGCGCAAACTAGAGCAAGCAGATACCCACAGTGGGATGCCGAACTCGGAGTCCTCGAGTGACAATATACCGGTCCCCATTTTGGACGTCTTCGATGAATCATATTTCCGTTACGTTTCATCGCTGTGATCATTTCCATTTTCACTGCGCTTGGACTCATTTCGCGCATGAAAAATATCTCGTTCTTTCATTTTTCCCGCTTACTCTGCTCCCTCAGATTCAGCTGAGCTTTCCCCACTGTCCAACATAACAATCCACTATTTGGCGCAACACCAAAATACTTTTAGCTGCCTCTTTTCTCCTAGAAAAGACGAGTCTGTAATTAATTTGAAAGGGCAGCACCCAGGTCATCGGAAAGGCAATTCACTGCGCTGTCCACTTAGCCTCCTGGAGCGAATGCATCAGAACGAACGATAACTGTTTATCCATGCTGGTTTCCTAACTCTGTGTGCTAGTTCAGATTCTATTCACTCAAGTACTCCAAATATCAAGATGAATTTACTACTAGTCTAGTAATTATTTACTTCCACGCTGAAAACAGACTGTGCCACGTTTCTACGGTCCAATACAGATAACCTAGAAAAACACCTGAGGGAAACCTGGTGAAGACCTGTCATTGTTGTTTCAAGAGTAGTTCATAACCTCTCCCTGTTCACCCAGCTATCTACATTAGTTCTTTCGTTTGTTTGTATTTACCTGAGAAAGACCATCAACTATAACACCATCGCCAACCTATCGTAAAGCTTGTTGAGAGTATGGAGAGATTTTGGAATTTCGCTCGGGACTGTACCCATCACCTGAGGTCCGCTTATGCTGAACATCTGATGGGTATTGTAAAACAAAATCTACTGAAATGAATTCATCGGCTGCTATGGTTTCACGGCTGTCTGCAAGGCAAGCTTCAGTGTACAATCCATTCTGGATAGTAATCTATAGGCCCAGACAATATCGAGTTATTAATGATGTGTGCTTCTTATCACAGTCAACTGTGGCTCTGTACGACAAGTTTCATTCTACTAGTGATTACTCACCCCGCACGTAGCTGACACGTCCAAGGGTTATTCGAACATTCACGGTTAACTAATCTTGTTCCAACCTAGTTGAAGATCGTCTTCAAACGCTTTGTGAAGAAAGGACAAATATATATGCTTTGGAGTAATGGATCACAAGGGAATTCGATTTGCAACCCAACCGAAAGCAGAAAAACTGAGGGTTAATGGCACTGAATTTTGGTTAATCCCTATCAGAGTCATCATAAAGCAATATTCCATCACCCGGGAAAATTATTTGGACCTGTTTTAGGCAACAGCGTGTGAAGACAGCTCATCAATCCAAACGATAACAAAAGGGCTGTGCATTTTTTCCACCATACTTCGACTCCCATCAGTCGTGTAGAATTTAGCTGTAATTAGCTGAGCGATGCATTTAACCTATTGCCTCTATTAAGCGCCAAAACCGCACACCTTTTTCCGAGTAGCTAAGTTTCCGTCTTCCAGTTTAGTATCCATCTCTACAGTCGATTGAATATAGTCGATAAGCCCACAGCTGGGAACATACAGAAAGTTTCTCAGTACTGACCTAACCTGTTTCCTACCAGTCGCATGGAAAGCTTAACTCCCTGCAAAACAGTTAACTAGCGCATTCTAAGGTGACGATACAATTTTTCTCCAAACATCCTATCGATACTTTGCCAGACAAAGATTGACTTCCATGATAATGAATGTTTAGCTCTTCGCGATATCGCAAGGAAGGCTCGAGGAGCTTTGAAACACACTGTACCTCAAGCGAGTCGTTTGGAAGGGTCTTGCAAGTGGTGTGTGAGTGAGGTTATACATATGCAGCTTTTGGATGCGCGTGCCTGAAAGTAATCGGCCTAAACGATTGTTAACTGGTCAATCTGGGCCATTGGAAAAACACCAGAGGTGCTTAAGCTGACTTCCTATTTCTAAATAAAAACTGCCATTTGTGTTATCGTACCACAAGTCATCTGAACAGTGAACTATCGCATAGCTATCTGCGTCTCGTTGAATGGAGTACCGTTGGAACTTGAAACACAGGGTGTCAACAGCTCGGTGTAAAAGGCAGTGCCGTTACTGAGTGGCAAACCACCATGCACAGGATGGCAGGTAGTTCTGTTTGTATGGCAATACATCTTATTCCATCAGGTTTACATCTGCAGTGCTTTCACGCACTTGCAACTAGAGTCAGCTATGAACATATCGCTTACGGCTTAACAACACTGTTTAACAGCAGCAGCATCACAAATAATAACCCATCGAGGAAAGCATCCATGGAGGGGCCGACCTTCTATCGTAGGTATGTTATGCCATCGACTCAAATAATTCTAAAGCTCTCAGAACCACGCAGCAGAAGCCTCCAGTCCCAGTGGAATGGGTATAATTTTCGGCGAATTCCAAACAGATTTATGCCACCATGTTTGTTTGTTCAGACGTGAAAATTCAGATGCGTCTAGCTGGCGCTGCTAGAGTAGTGGTAACACGCTCACCTCACATGTCAGGTGTCCGTAGTTCAAGCCTCGCCATGGTCAAGGCTATGCACTGCTGATGAGGCTCGAGTCTAGTGCTTCCTCTCTTTCGTGTGGAATCGCCAGAATAATTACGCCAGCACATCTTGACGAGAGTGATGTGGATGTGAAAACTTCATATCCCGCAACCATCCATAACGAAAAGTATCACTTTTAGTTTGAAAGTTCTCTCAGGTAGGTCAAATTGAATCAGCCAGGCGTGTCCGTCAAATTGTATCTTGGCTTTATGGAAGATGAATGCATGGAAATCACACAAGACACTTGATCGTGTTCACAATACCACACTGGGGTTATTTGGTGGGATAAAACAAGCAAGTGTGAAACAAGAGTAAACGGAAATAATCGTCAGGATGCAGATTTTGGTGAGAAATGAGGCTTTTCGAAGGATAAGTTTGAAATGAATGAATGGTCACTGGCGGCTTCATCGCTGTCTAACATAATTCCTTCGGATGGTACATGGTGCTCGGTTCGTTCACTTGACACACTCTCAGTCAGTAAGGGCACATGCTGGTCGTTATCGTCATCCGCTTTTGACACATCGTCATTCAGGTCTAAAATGGAAACCAGAAGGATACAGCTAAGAATACTTTATCGTATTGTTGTATTGTATTGGTGCCCACACATAATTTATTAGATAAACAGTGTAGAAGTGGTAAAAAGAACATCTGGTATGTTTTGTAGTAGGTCTAAGCGGAAGAACACTGTCATATTTATCTTTGACATGTAGCCTATATGCTTGGTAATCGTTTGATGGGGTGGGTAATCTGGTTGAGGAAATTGCAGACTATCCATGTCAGCGAATGATCGATGGTCATCTAAACAGCATAATCTAATGTCCTTGCCCACAACTGCAACATATGCTCCATTGAAGAAAGGTTATCAAACGAGGCGTTTTCTCCGTCATGTCACCTGGCTCAGATAATTGTGCTATCTCATCAGCACACATAAAAACTCGGACAGAGAAAGTGACACGGTAAATAGTCTCTAGGGTGAGCTTGGTGGGTGTACAGTACACGTCACAGTTAAGTGGATCACAAGCAGCTTTGTCTTTCCCGAAGCCATATATTAGGGGTGTAACATGTCATGCTCAACTGGATACGACATCTTACCATCTCGGAATAATATCCTAAGACATTGGAGACAGCTAATATTCATCGTTACGTGAACGTAATGTTGAAAATCTACGTGATGCAGAAAACATACCACCAATCCTGTTCTCAACGCGGAAAGCCTGGGTTCATTTCTTGTAGTTGTTTGTCTGATGTTTGATATAAATATATTACATTAGTATATTCTTTCAATCGTTCAACCAACTCGGTGCATAACTGCCATGCCACCCGAAGGAAGCACAAGGGCTGAGATACTACAAGGTTGTCAAAGCCTACATAGGAGTATTCTGGATGCAGAAGTTGGTTTTGAACCACGGATCTCCCGTAACTACTGAGTTATCTCGAGCTCAGTGTTTGGTAATATCAGCATAGCCTAGGTTGTGTGTACAAACTCTCTAGAAACATTCACAAAGTTAGTTTGACAGCATGCAGATGAACAGGCGCAAATAAGAACCAAATAGTTTGAGGAAATTTTTATAGCTTCATCTGAGTACAAGTAAAAACACATAACGGGAAGACTCATCCAACACTAGAGCGGGGACAGACTGCTTTGGAATCTCCTGGGTCGTCAAGGTCTGAAAGGTGTGGGGTACTTACGAAATGAAACAGCCTTGCATCCATGTTGTGAGTGGCTTGCGGATGCATGCCCTGTTGTAACACAGCGTGGTCTAAGTTTTTGATGCTGTCTTCCACAAGGTGTTGCCTCACCACTCGTACTTGTCTGAACAAGAGAAATTGACCGCTGTCGGCTGAGTTCCATCTTAGGCCCCTCCAGTCTAGAACTCACAAGGTTCGCTGCTGACAGTTCGTGTAGTCCTCCGAGTGAGTGACGGCAACGTGCACTAGTGATTGTGGACAGTCCCTCAGACCACCGTTCATCAAGTTCTGAAGTAAACAAAAGCAACATAAAATATTCCAGTTCACAAATACTCATGCTAATCAACAATCTAACATGTTTCTACGGAGGTCAACGTTCGAATCGTCACTGATGAAATCAGTGACGTTACTTGGTCAGCAACGCGAGAACAACAATGTCCATAAAGAATGTCATTGGTTGTCGACTTGTTATGTTTATTTCCTAGCTTTGAAATAAAACAAATTACATAAAAATATTGCGTTCCTTTAAATTCAAGTGTTCACCTAGCCCAGTAAACTCGGCAAAATTAACCGTCCAATCATTTCTCATTCAGGCACAGATGTCAGTAGGGAACAATATTACCCCGAGAGGGTTTAGATTAACACATGACGGTGACTGTCTTAATGCTGCTGCAAAAAATTCTCTTAGTGGTCGGTTCGAAAGCCAAATTTCAGTCTGTCAGTCTGTTTCGACCCCGACATGCTCACGCAGGAGTGCGCCAGCGTGAAGTGGTGAGTGCATGACACAGCTACTGAATGATTGTTCGAGAAGTTGGTCGGCTTTGGCAGGCCTCTGCCAACTGACAGAAACCGCCATGCACGTCCAACCAGCAATCAGATAGCGATGCCAACACTGCCAACCCATGTGGTGAGTGTGGTGAAAAGTTCTCCAAGTTTGCGCTGTCCAGGATTAACCCTGGAGCTTCTTCTCTTGTGGTCCAATTGATGACCTGAATCTGTCTGCTTGCACAATTGTTGTTCAGGCTACACTTTGCCGACACAGTTGGCATTCTCAAGACCACCCGTGTTCAGCATCCTGAATGAAACCAGAGTAAATGCTTCCACCTATCCAACTACACAACTGGCGCTTCCATCAGATACGCTACAGTATTGGAAAGAGGTTCTATCTCCCACATCATCTATCCAAATCGTCTGCAGCCTTTCATCTCTATGAGTTCACAGATTCCAAAGTGGCTCTTCACATCGGTTGTAGATCAGATGGCTGTTGGTCTGTTCGTCGTGCTTGAAAGATTTCCGGTAAACGTTTCGGTACCACTCGTTGGGACATATTCGGTTTGCGAGTGTATGCATTGAACTGTCAACGGTCTAAGATTGCTCAGGTCTAGAAACCTGTTGTCGGAAATGCGTTTCCTGGAGGCCTCCAAAGCACTGACCAAAATAAGTAGACGGTTGAAAAACTCTAGTCATTCGCTTTCTCGACTAGATCAGTCTCTATCTAGAACGGCGGGGACTATCACAGCTGCCTCACTGGTCAAATAATGCGAGGGAATCAGTTTCCAGTCGACCGGCACCAGCCGTTGCACTTCTTTTTAGCAAGCCCAGGTATTACCGACTAGGCTTCCAAACCTTAGATGCCTTCAGCTTACTGATGAATGCTCGAAGCCCGGCCTTCGTTTAGGCCGCCCTTTATTTAACCTTGAACTCAGCAACCAACACTAGGTCAGTCAAGCTAGATCAATGAACCTAATAAACATAAACGAGCATTGACACACTTATCAACGCACAGCCCGCTCGGCTTCAGAACAGCGCACTGATGGTGTCAACTCGAGTGGAGAATTAACGTTTGCGACGAAATTACCAAGCCAGCGGCGAACAACGGGACAGCATTATCGTTGCCCGGCACTTAATCGTCCACTTGTTTCCCGAATAAAACCGGTAACTTGTGATCGTGGGAATGCATCGGCTGTTAAGTTGACCACTCCACCTGGTTTTAAAATGCTTTACAAAGATAGTATTGTCTTTTAGTAGGTACAGTATGGGTTGTGAATCATGTTTAACTAAATTTTCGTCACATTGTGATAAAAATATCATGTTACCTTACAGGGCTACAAGACAGAACTCTACATTGAGCTAATTCTTGAAATATTCATATTTCGAAATACATATTGTATCGTAAATTTTAAGGATGCATTATAGTGAATCGTCAGTTTCCTTCTCCTGACAGGAGCTTCCCTGGGTTACGGACAACTGGTAACTTACTAGACAGCTAATCGGAATTACTACATCATGTTACATTACTACCCCATATGAACCAGTTAAGCTGGTGACAGGTAACATTCTGTAGGAAAAACCGACTGAATCCGATGATCTGTGACTATTTCTAAGCGTAAGACGCGATAGTATGGTGAACAGCTAAAAGGATACCAGCACCTCCACACTGTTTCTCTTACCGTTAATAACATGGACTCCACGGATTTGAGTTTGTGAACGATCACGTTGTAGCACATTTCCCGTGGTGTTTTTCTCAGGTGTGAATAATATGATGTACAACTGCGAGGTAAAAGGAAACATAATTGAGAGTAAACTTAATGGTTCCACCAGAGGCGGTTGAAAAACAAGGCACATTAACCTGCAGTAGTTACCGCTAAGTGATGGTCTCTTTGAGGACGTAACAGACAAGGTAGTAAGGTTGACGTTGGTATGATGTCTGTCACTCGGACATTCTATGCATTTTACAAAAAGCTGGCCAACTCAAGCAAGCAACTCCATGCTGATTCGGAACGGTTCACCCACAGGAGCCGGGCACATTATCAGTGAAAAGTTAGAACCTTCCCAATAGCTTTCGCTTCACAATGACAATTGTAGACATGGTTCTTTTATTCGATACCGAAGAAGTGAGTAAAAAAAGGACCACGTTCGAAAATTTCAAACAGTTCATTAGGCGGAACTATTTTATGCGTGGTTGTACTGTATGAGCTGAATTCGCTCAGGGTGATGGCTAACTGAGTGTGGTGAAAGGTTGGTCTCACCCCCTCATGTTCGTCGTTGGGCATCTGACAGTAATGAATCTGATGATTGCAAAGTGTTAAAAACGGTTATTGGTAAGATGTGTTCAATACTGAAAAGTGCGATGGACTTTCATTTCCTCCTAGTTGGAACTCGCTAGGCGGATGTAGTGTGATAGACTTTTCCATTTTCATGTTTTCGACTTCCGCTGTCAACCTTAAAACCGTTCGGTCATGGACTACAGCTCTAGGGTTGGTTAGGCGTGCGTTCTGAGTCCCTCGTTCACCACAGAGCAGTTGTGAGCAAGATGTAAATCGAAGTGCTCCAAAGCGGACACTTCAACAAACAGTCTGCTGTTAGCAAGCTGGCCCTTTAAGTTTTGCTTGACGATCCGGTTATGACACATGAATGTGATATATATATATATATATATATATATATATATATTGGTTTGCGATCAAATTTGAGGACAAAACTGTCTACCAGAGAAACCTCGTGGGAACCTCGTGGGAAGTCGCTTGTGAGAAATTACTGGCTAGGGACCGCATAATGAACCTTCCATGAAATTTCTAACCCGAGCATTAGTGCAGAATTAGTCAACATTACGAAGAGCACTCTTAGGAGATTACTCCAACACAGCCTTATTGCGTATTCTACCTTGTAGTTTAAACAGTAAATCCTGTGGCATCAGTTAATTCGTCTTCTCAAACCATTTACGGAACCACCACTGTCAATACGACCTGAGCTTAAGTATTCATTTCTCATCCAGAATCAACTTATTGCCTAGGACGACTTGGCGCTTGCATGAAGTTCGTAATCCAGTGACCTTCATGTCTTCAAGCGGTTGGAAGTTTCACAAATGGCACAGCTAATGACTTTAATAGGTGCAATACCAAAGAGGCGATCAGGAGATCATCTATGAGAAACTGTGTTTCTCATTTAGTTTGTGCAGTCTTTTCCTGTGGGTTTTCATAACTATTCTGTGGTACTATTCTCCTCTGCCTGGATGTTTCGCCTTCCCCGCCTGAGAACCTTGGACGCGCACGCACCCACACTACAAGATCCAAACTTTGCTTTTTCTCGTTTTCACATTAATTCAATACTAAACAAGACAGCTTCGAACGGATCACTATTCGCTTTGATCTTCAGGCATAAACTTCAGTGGATAATGCGCTAGTTAACGTCCACATATTCAAACATCCAGCTCCGATTGACATAGACTGTGTCCTTCCTTCATTACAGAACCCACTCCTATTAGCTAACCTTCCAAAAATTCTTGGGCGATTCATTATAGTAAGTCCAATTAAAGCCTTATCACCAACTCTATTTTTTTCCTCGTCTATTAAGTATCATGTCAAGGTTTCAAAAACCATCAGCAGAGAGGTTGCTGGTTCGAAAACCTTTGGAGTTTCCTGATATGTGCAATGCTGAGAACTCCCAATAAGGATGAAACAGCTGTACCATGCCCCGCAGCGTTTCAGCATAGGTTGGCTTCGCTTACGGGAGGAAATCTCAATTGTAACCTACTAAACCTTTTCAAGCTATCATAACTAGTAGAACGGCATAAAGCCAGCGTGTGTGCGTGATTCTTCTTGCGATTTTAAATGTTCTACTTTGTGACTTGCAATAACGAAACGAGGCCGAAATTGTCTTCAGTTTTGATTAATAATTACACGCTACGTGAAAAAAATTTCACACCAAGGCTAGCCATATAGTTGAAATAATCGGTTTCTACCGACCTGCAATGGTCAGAAGAATCAATTGGTTTTCGTCTCACGCCAGAGTAAAGCTATTTTGTGCAAGATTACGCGCGCACTTGACAGTGGTGTGTGATTTGACCATCGCGTCGTGTTGTCAATTGTTGGCTAACGTACTGACGTGAAAGTTTGGCTAAACTGTGTACTTATGAGGCTCCCTGGATTGACTGCCAGTCACCGTATGACGGTAGGTAAAACAGTGTTTGCATTTAGCTCTATTATTTGCTTCTCAGCTAACACTGTGGCCGGAATGGTCAAAGTGAGTTCCTGAACAATTCTAGCTCTGAGCGTGCCTACGGTCGTCAGAGCTATGAAACGAATGTTTGCGAATCTGTGTAATTCTTTTGCGATTTTTGTCAATTAATCTATGTTACGTCGAACACAGTAGTGTTTCAGAGACTGTGAAGTTACAGTCATACTGGGGCTTTAAAAGTTTGTCGGACAACCGTAAGCTAGATTAATAAGCGCACTCAATCTGTGGACTTTTTCTGGAGAAAATAGCGTGGAATTACCGCGTCTAAAGACAAGATTATGTAAAATGGCTCTCGTCAACTCAAAGACAAGTTGATTTTTATGGACTCGGGGAGCCAAATCGGTGCAAAACCTACAAATACAATATGGTTTCCAGCTTGTTATGTTTATACTGCTCGATTTCACTGAAGAAAATTTATAGTGCATAATGTGTGCAATGTGAATTTGTATGGACAAACAACAAAAGTTTTAATTATTCTCGAATTTCTGGAGGTAAAAAGTATGGGCTCTAGGAGTGTGAACAAAAAGTCACTCAGAGAATCTATGTGTACCACACATTTCCCGCTTAACGCAACAGTGATCGAAGTGCATTTGAAGCAAACCATCTTGAGTTCAGTGCTTGTTGACCACCTTCATTCCGCAGTACATTATCTTAGTAGCGCTATACTTCAGTTCAAAATACTTGTGGCGGCTACAAAAAAACACGCTAAACAGAGTTGCAAATTACTTTGGTGTTACCGGGAGACCAAAACGAATTTTTCGTTCATGTCGTTCTTCACACAGGAAGCGAATTCAACAGTGGTTTATGGAGACTTGGGCAAAATTGTGACAAGTAAGTGTACTGCGGTATCCCAAAAATCGTACCATCAGAAATATGAGACGGCGTCCGCGACACATTCGGTTGAAGAGTATCAGAAACAACAGATTTCGGTGAGTCTCCTGTAACCATCGAAGCAATTCGCAACTGGTTATATTGCGCCACTTGGGGGTAGATTGACGTTCAATTAGAACTTCCGGTTAATGGAAAATTGGGGACTACGTCCACCTGGTGAGCACGAAGCAGGATGAAATCAGGCGTGGAGTGTTGAAGAACTTTCGGCAAACTTATGTGTACCATGCTAATTCAACAAAAAGTTAATCCGTTTCGCGTGCAGATTCATGTCCAACGTTTTTTTGTTACCAAAACATCGTGACTGGCTAAAGTAGCCATCCTCAATATAACCCTCCGTAAGCTTTTTTTGTATGTTCTAACTAGCTTTGCTGGACCAGGCTTTTTATAATAAGTTGTTCTGTATAATTCGCTGCACCAATTTTTAAGCGTAGCTATACGCTGTCGTCCTTGCGGGCATTGTCTCCTGGTTTTAACTGCAACGAAATTCGGGTAAATAGGTCCACCTAGGAAATGGGATATTGTACTGGCACTGGTGCGTCGACCATTCCCTACAACAGAAGCCCTAATTTTGTACAGCCTTGTAAGCTTTTCAATTCAAGGAACCGTTTACTTTGCAGCATAATTGGCTTTCTACGACAAACCTATACAGTACATAGACATCCTACTGTTGAAAATCTATTGCGATGGATATTTTTGTGAGGTAAAAGTTTCACAAGAGATGAAGATTTACTTAAAAAACATTCTGAAAGATGTTGTGACCACATAAGAATATTCAATGGATATTTCGCCCAGTAAGTGGATCCAATCAATGCAGACCAACCGAAGAACTCTGTTTCATCCATGGTGATCACCAGCAGTGTGCATCTCAGAAAGTCCAGGGAGTTTTGAACCAGCCAGTAGTTTGAACACTTAAGCGTTCCGCAACGAACGACTGATCAGCAGTGCGACTGACTAGCATTTAGATAAGATAGAGCGCTACCTGCCCTTCGGTCACAAAGTACACATCACGTGGTCACCTGTTTACTGGTTCCTGGAGTGAGGGCTTCATTCTTCATGTGAGTTATTCTTCGATCTGAACTACTTAAAAACTGATGGTAGTCTGAAGAGATTTGGGAATTCTCAACTGAGATTTCACCCTGTGGGTGAACCTATTCTATGTTGAATAGTTCAGATTGCGGCAATTCCGGGCTCTAATGGCTTACCTTCGGCATTATTAATACCACCAGTTGATTTGTAGCCATCAAGAAGGTAAGGCCACTCAGAGGCAGCAATTCCCTTGACGTCAGCTGAAAGGTGAGCATAAGAATGGGGGTGATAATGAACAGAAGTAAGTTGACGTAATTGACAACACCCAGCTGTCTTGCTTCATTGTATCCACAGGGGACTTTGCGAATCTTGTAAGCGTGTAGCAGCGACACCAGCAGGAGAAAAATTGGAATCAGCATCCCACAGAATTGTGGAATAAACAGGTTGGAAAAGCAGACCACTGGATTTGTGTCCAAACCTTTGAGGATTATCACACTCCCGTTCTGCTCCCATTTTCTCGGTCCAAGATAAGAATTGGAACCAGATAGGATTTGGGTCACAGTCGGAGGCCAGAGTGACATGGTAATGGCCAGTACGAGGACGTCCGCACAAATTAACAGAACCATGAACAATATCTGAGATCGAGGGCTTACGAAACGCGTTGCAGAAGACACGGGGTTTGCGGCTAACTGAAAATAAAGTGAACATTTCATCGTGAAGAAACACATCCTTGCAAAATCTTGCACTACTTCCACCTCTTAAAATCTCAGCATCATCTTGTAATACTAACACACTACTAGCACCTTAGTACAGAATCAGTACACGCCTGAACTAGATAGCTGGTCATTATTGCAGACGTCACTTCGTTGTGCGGTAGTGCCGCTTACTTTGTAGAAAAAATGCAAGAGTGGATGACAATACGAATAAAGACTACTAGTCATAATCCTTAATAGTCATGAAGAACAATGCAACCTCGTATACCTGCAAGTTAGTCCTGTTCTAATTGGGGTGATGGTACCTAGAAAAAAATTCATGTGAAAAGCCTGGTAAAAACTCCCTTATTCACTTTGCACAGCCCATTGGAATTAAAAACACAATAATCAAGTGCTATACTCAAACCTCCTTCGAATCATCCGGTTACAGTGAATGTGGATGCTAGTGAACTCAAAACAAGATAGAAGCTTGTTTCTTCAATCCAGAGTTGTTTTATTAAATGTTGTTTTTGATGATGGGGATGGTGCTTTGCGACCTTACCATCAATCAGGTCCTGGAATCTTCCATATTTTTCAAATAAGCGTCTAGAAAGATCACACTGCAAGTAGTGTCTCAGTGTCGTCTCTCTGTGTGGCGTTAAGAAGATTCGAGCCCGAAAACTAATCGTGTGTTTGTGAAGGGTTTCGCGCCTTTGGACTGTTCACTTCGGATTCCCAGAAGTCGGAGTACCTAGTGAATGGATTTCATATATATGCCCATACGTCTACCTGCCAGTTAATACATCAGCAAATCCGTAAACGAGATTGTGACTAACCGCTGTCAGCAGCTTTCGTGCTATCAGTTTCTGTCTCGACTGTCTGACTGAGAGAAGGGGGTCCAAACATCTCCAGCAGTTTGGCTCGCCCTGGATTCGCCTAATTAGCCCATAGTTTGCTTCGGTTACAAGGCTTCATTCAAATGAAACAACACGTTGGCGCAGCAGTAAAGCACGGGTGTTCTCTTTTGGTGGACAGTGGTGATGACGATTAGGTGCGACACTCCTTCAAACCTTCTGCTAGCTTGTTCAGATAATCGGCTGACCGCTGGTGAATGTTCACGATACAGCACCTGAATAGTTTTCGATTACTACGGAAGGTTTGATAAGTGCCAAACAATCGGCTGAGAAATTTACTGTTTGGCCAATCCATCGACACTGCTATCTGGCTGAAATGTGACCCATATCTGTTACTGTAGGAGGCGCTTCAACAAGCCGGACGGTTGGCAAACCCATTCAACAGAAAGATCTGTACATCCCACAGTGCCTAGTATTTTTCATTTGTTCATGTTTTTCCGTACTTCAGTCATCTTGTGAACAAAAGTGTGTGGTTAAAGTTGCATGCGTTGTAGTTGCGCCATCGAAAGCAACCAAACCTATCTTTGATCGTGATATCCTGACCGTCTAAACGTGATTGTATTCATTGTGCAGATGATTTTCACTTGCGGCACAATCTGAGGTTTGGTACCACTGTCTATCAACGAGCTTTCAACTGGTTAGCAATTGCATGTTTTATCGTGTTATAGAACACGGTCTCCTGTGGCACGGCAGTCACACTTTTTTCTCCAGACTTGACATCTTCTGTCTTGCAGGTAAGTAGCAGGAGATCGCGCTTCCTCTGGTGACCACCCATCACGCTCTCGTGAAATGTATGAACACTTGTGCATCAAGCTAATAACAAGATCGACTGTGCCAAAAGCCGAAAAGTATTGATTGCAATCAAATTCTATAGGAATTGATGTCCCCCCTCTCAGTGAAACTCGGCTGGCTGGCGAAAGAAGTCTTTACAAAGCTGGTTCTAGATATACAGTCTATTGGGTCAGCCACCCAACAGAAGGAAATCGGAAACAATATACTGTTTACCCTGTCTAACCGCGTCAAGAAATGCTGGACACAGAATCCCGTGGTATCAGTTTACGCCTTGCTTCACTCTGGGGAATGCACTTCTTCAGGTGACCAGCATGCTCGAGGATGCGTCACACCGAAATAGAATATTAAATAAGACTTCATCTGACGACTACAGAGACATCAGTCTGCTGTGCTGCGCAGACATGCTCCTAGAAAGAGTGATGCTCAGTAGTCTAACGGATGAAATGGTCGAATCGTATATCTCGAGAAAACACCGTAAATTCCATGCCGTAAGCAGGAAAATCGATCTGATAGCTGCTGCACGAAAACTTTTGTGAAATTCCTCAAAAATTATCGGAAGCTCCAAACACTTTTTGCAGTTTCGACTAAGACCTTCTAGTCCATCAACAGGGGGGTTTTGTAAGTAGTTCTCAAAAACTGCCGTCTGTCTAAATCGGTCACGCAGTGATCTGTCGATGCTATTTCGGCTGATAAAATAAGTCTACCAGATATGCTTTGAACTGTCAAGGCTACCAGATAGCTAAACACGTGACGGCGTTAGCGGTGACTTTCCAAGTACAAAAAACCTTAGCTCACTGTGATCTTAAGTGTACTTATCCCGCGATGTCACTAAGAATGGTGTTTTTGTCATTACTGTGTGAATGAAATTGAGTGGAACCACGACCATGTGTATGTATTCTGAGAATGGCTTATCAGTATTGCACCGACTTCTATCCGAAGTGGACAGCGTTGAGTTCATCTTTACTGATCCAATCTGTGTCATGAAAGACCCGTCCTAATGCCCTGGATATTCCGGAGTTTTATTCCTAAAAACTCCTGGAAGTGATCGCTGTGACCATCGATCTATGGATCAAGGTGGGTAATAACTAACACTAGCTGGACATACGCGTGTGTCCGGAGTGCGGGCCTCCAGACACTCCTTCGCATACTCTGTGATTATCAACTGTTCAATCGCTTTAATCCACGGTCCTGATCCAAGTGGTGAGGCGGATGATTTTCGACGGTAAGACTCTGGTTTGGTTGCAAGGCTGAACGTTATTTTTCATTGCCATACCACATTTATTTTATGCACGTAGTGTTATATCGTAGTTTATTGTTTTTAGTTGTAATTTATTGTCTTCTGTTGTATCGTGTTTATGCGTATTGCGTGTATCAATCTGCAAAAGACCCGCATTAAGACTTGGGATATTCCGAAGTGTTAAGCTTACGATGGTACCACGGTTAACTCTGTCACCGTCCTTGTACATACCTAGCTGAGTAATGAGTAGCACTGACTAGCCATAAGTATACACATTGGATGCGACTCCTGAGTGAAAGGACTACCAGACGAATCGTTATGCGCCGTCTGGGACTAAACCGTTTGGCTCTGCCCGTTTGAATTGGCAGTTATGGGCCATCGACTGATCACACCTTTTACTTTTTATTCTTATAACCTCGGGTACAGGACGCTCAGATAGATGCGCAAGTGGCCCAGAATAAACGGTTCGTCACACTGGTCCTTGTTCGCGGGTGGTGATTGGCTTCGTTTGATATGACGGACCAGCCCAGTTAAGAGAGCGTAGGCCATTGTCCGTGCGATTTGCTATTATCACTGTTCTCGAGGTTCACTTCGCTTAGGCCAGTGATAGCGCTTTGCTGTACCGCTTGCTATGCTGGTCTCTCCATACCTATTTCCTGTGCGTTCAACAAACTTATCTGGATGTTTTCATAGATACGGGCTACCTTGAGCAGTATGTTGGCTAGTTGTCTGGAAATGACTGGTGGAGGCGTCCACATTATGTCCATGTGAGAATCGTGATGCACGGCAGGCTCCTGATCTGGTAGACCAGCTGTGGCAAATCGTCCCGAAATCTGGCTTTATCAGTGCAGCCATGATAACTATGCTGATGGCAATAAACAAATGTTGAACAGTAATCCGTCGACGACAAAAATGAGCGGGTAACTAATACCAACAATAGTTTTACATCAGTACAAAGCCTCAACATACTTAAAAACATGCACCCAAAATAAGTGAAATATTTCACCTCACGCGCATGTAGCCTTTTGTTAAATAAATCTCGGTTACTTATCATGAAACACGGAAATAAGGAACTTTATCATCATTGGAAAAAACAAAGCGAAGTTCATCTAATAACTAAGCTTTGGCTGAATACTAGACTGTAATGTCATTGGGCAGCTCAAAAAAGCTTTTTTGGTTTGCGTCGAACTTCACGACAGTAAGAACACTCTAGCTGCTAAGTCAGCGCATATCATGCAGTGAAATTCGTGTGTCTTTTGAACCACCTACATCCATATCCAAAACTTGCTTCGGCAGTAATGGTCGAACAAATACCAGTTTATTGAGAAAGGAGGTACTAAAAATACATGCGTCTGCCGAGCTTTATCTCAACAGTAGTGGTGCTTTGAACTATTTCTACGGATTTGGATTGTGGACTGCATAGTCTTCAGTATTGCTCCAGGATATATATGGATTCTGATGGAAATAACACCAGCAGATTAGCCGTTTTCCTGCTAATTAAGAGATTTGCTTATGCTTTTCAAACTTCTACTAAAGCTAAGCAGAGAAGCGTAATCTTCCTGTGGAGGTCACAATGGGCTTCGATACAGTTTATTTGTCCTGCCAGGTATTTCATTAGTTTTGTAAATTTGCATACAAACAGGACTTAGAGTTTACGGGAACCAGGGGACTGCACCTACCTGAAGAGCACCAAAAAGGGCGAAAGCGTTCGTGGGCTAATGATGCGTTTTCAGCAACTGCGATATCTCGAATATCATGCAAAATTAAAAATGAGACAACCTTCATGCGACATATTCATTGAAATAATATTCTAGATTCAGTTGAGTCTCGTGTTGAAAATAAATCAGTTTGCAAATCAGCGCTGTTCGCAACCAGCTCTGGTTTGTCTGAAATATACCCACAGTATAATGTGGACAATACCATTCCTGCAAAGGTAACCTTTCCGCTGGCTTAAGTTTAAGCAAAAAGAACATAATAGATCAATTCTGTCCATTTTGCCAATAAGAGATGTGAAAAAGGTTACCTAGGCTACCACTATACCAAAGAACGATTTGGATTACTTCTTGCCTTTCGGACGTTTATTGTTTACTTTTATCCGGTCACACCTATAGTTCCCTAGAAATTTGATTCATTCCATTCATTCGTTTTCGCATCCACTTCTCAAGCTTTGAAAGTAACACACCAAAGTGGACTGCACCCGGTTTGTCCGAATGTGACGCGGCAAACCTTCACATTGAAATTGGTCAGGCAGTCTGCACCCATGGTAGTTTGGTGACCCAATTTATGTTACTCTTCCATATTCCCAAGCCAAAGAGATTGGTTACCGAAGACATTGATATTCTAGTGAAAACTCAAAGACACCGTTATGAATACAGCACAATTCATTGGAAAAAATGGCTGATGCATTTTTGAGGTGTGCAATAATCATGATGTGTAGGTACCAAAACATTTCTTACTCAGCGTAATCATTGGTTGCATTTCTAACTACGCAAACGTTTTGGGTTTTTTTCAGCGATGACGTTTCGCAGAAACCAACGCCTCTTTACAGTCTGGCATCTAAAAGGCTGAAGGGTAAGAGGAATATTTTCGGCACACCATGAAAGGACCCACGTTTACCCTGAGGCATACTGCCGAACGTTCACTCATGGGATATAACCACCAAACGGGATGTTGTAATCAACCTGAACGTTAAACCAACTGAAATGTAATAGACACTATTTTCAGCAGGACAAAGCACTTACTCGGAATATTCTATCTATTCGACTGATTCTCACATAGATAGCTGCATAGGAAATGGTACTGCATAAACCAGGAGCTATCGTAGCCCACGAACAAACATACAGTGTGGGTTCGTGAGACAGAACAATGATTGGTGTTACGTATGAACAGAAGATACCGGTAAATAGTACTAGGGTAGTCTCGCGACCGGAAGCACGAATCACTGGCGTATTCCAATTATGCAGGTAAATTGCAAGCATCACCGATGAAAGCAGAATTGCCACCACGGATAACGCGCACATTGTAATGGCCGATGGATCAGCAATCGACATGAAATCAGCTGGCAAATTGTCACATTTTGTCTGATTTTGATTGGGCCGCGTCCCAGGTGCACAGTAAACGCAGACTGTAGCATTTGGCACATTGTTGTTAGTGCTTTTGTCGACTGCTTGTACAATAGCGTCCTTTGAACATTCTGTACATTTCCAACAGCAGGGAATTTGCGTATCGTACGTAGTTGCACTTCCCACTTCACAGGGATTGCAGCAGCGTGAATAGGGGTATTTGGCGGTTACCAAATCCTCGACAACACCGGTGGCGTTACAAGTGGCTGTTAACGAGATTCAATAAAAACATTGGCCAGAAAACAAATGGACTTCGTATTAAAGCGAAATATCAAGATACTTTTATTCATTACCACTATATTAATCTCTGTATCTGGGCGCGCAGTGATTGTATATAATGGCTCAGTAATGAATAACTTACAGCAAAACGTCCTCTTGTTAAAAAGCACCTAGGTTTTAGGCGAAAAATGTGTATCTATAACAACAACTGAGAAGACCTGATTTAAGTTTTCCACGCAATTCCGTCGGACCTAGTGTAGGGTCCATGTTCTCAACATGACCGTCTACGTAAGCTTTGGGGAGATAGAATTTAAACTTTGTTGACGAGTCACATATAGAGTCACATCAAGATCGTACCAGGCAATTAGGTGACGATTGCGCTAGTAACGAACCTACACGTTCTAGCTGCCAGTCGAAACTGGCATGTCAAAACTGTCCTGTCATTTATTCTATTTATTCTACTGCGAACCAACGGTAGGTTGTCGTGGTTTGAAACGGCAGTATGACTTTGTGTTACGGGAGCATTAGATGAGTATTCGTATGATACTGTTCGATTTGCAGAATGGTTTGCCGAAGTGTCGAATTCCAGCCTCTGGTTACTATGACAATTAACTGATCACGGTCCAAATGAAAGCTATTTTCACCAGTCTTCATTTCATGGGGATCTGGCCATGATCCCATGTCTGCCTCACAAAATTGTGCAAAACTTCCCTTCAGCCAAAGTGTGATTCATAGTTGCTCAGCTGAAGTCCCCACATCTTTCTGAATGCTGAATGTATGGTTGTCGCTGTCATGAGTGATAACTCTATCTGGCATAGTTCACGCTGTTATATGATTGCCTACGTATTCACATAGAGCTGACGTGCTGGCCCCCTGGGGTGGTTGTAGTTAAGAGGCTGCGCACAATTACTCAATGAACTCAAGCAGGTTAAGAATATGCGCAATGCAAGGTCACTCGTCAACAAGTGAAAACGTGGCGCTGCATCCTGCTAATCAGCCGCTCAATGCCGAACTGTTTGGTGTTCAAAACGACATCGCGACAGATCGTGGGTTTGAGTAGTCCCGCAATTTTGTGTGACTAGCTTCACATGTATTATGAAATCCCAATTGAAAAAACAAGGTGGAACAGCTTGTGAACGGTTGATCTTTTTCCACAAAGCCGTGCTTCCTTTGCTATTGATCGTAAGTTTTTTCCAGCCAAATCGCAATGAACCTGAACAACTTGAAGAACCTTCAACAAATACACTCATTTGCGTACCAATTTGTTCTTCACGAGGGACTTTCTTGAATCGCGGCTGAATCTGTCGTTTGTGATATTTTTCCTCAAAATGAGACGGTCTGATGCAACATATTCACTTAAAAAAACACCATAGATGAGGGATTCAGTTGAGATTTAGGAGGGTCTCTTGTGAAAACCCAATTGGGTAGCAAATGGGTGAGTCGAATTTCTTGCATTCTGGGTTCAAGTAGAACATAAGGTTGACCGGAACTCAGGGACTGCGCCTACCTGATGAGCTACAAAAAAGATTAACTTGGTTGTAAGCTGCCAAATAACTTCTAGCAACCTTAGTACTGGTGTGTTGCGTCTTCAAAGGCTTATTCAATTGGAACTAGAACTTGTAACCTGATCCCACACAAGCGGTGTAGTGGGTTACCTCCGACTCATCAATCGATACATGGGCACATACAAGTTAGACTCATTCAAGGAGAGTTATAGTGTTTATACAAAAAATCATGGGTATGCAATCGTGGAAGTTACATCATCATATCCTGTATCCCCAAGAACTTACTTTGATTCCTGATTGGTTAACAAAGTTTGAGAAATTCTATACAATTTAGATATTACGAGTTACATGGGAAGCCGCTCAAAACTGAAAGTAGACCTGCAGTTGACTTTGGTATTCTGATGGAAACTGAGAAATAATATGTCTAACTAGTCCATCTATCGTAGTTCTTGTTGGTTTCGAGCATCCTGTCGACGGTCGAACAAATTCAGCAGAGAAACTGGATCGGTCAAAAATACCAGGATCCAGAAAAACCTGTCTCTATGGTTAATAAGCAGTTCCTAAATGTTTTCATCCCCCTCTAACGATCAAAATGCCCAGTTTTTACATAGTAAAATTTCTTCGACAACTCGGCTGCCGAATAGCTTCGGGTCAAAGGTGGTAAGGAAAACGTTACACTTACGAGTTTTTCTGGACGCATCACACTCAGCAAGCGTTTGCCACAAGTTTTCTCCATCAGTATGCGCTAGAACTGTAAATAGCGGTTTACCATCTCCCTCCATACTAAACTGAAATTTCTCACCTCCAAAACCTTGAACAAAGCAAAAGTAAATAAGCTGCATTACATTAAATCTAGCAACCAAACCTCATAAATGAACACTATCTAGAGACAGTCATATAATTTGTTTTTCTATGCTAAATGAAGATTTTCCGGAAAGATTTTGGTGGTCACATGTTCCCAGTTGTGTTTCATATTTTGCTTGCCTAAAGAAATTGAACAATAAGTGAGCCTGACTCATTTTGTGATGGAATGCGGCTTGTTCATTTGTGATTTCCAATCATCCGATAGCTCCACGTAAATCAGCAACTGTACAAATCCAATGTTATTTGATATATTTCTACACGGCAGTGCATCAAGAACGACAAAGTAGGATACGTATTAGGGTATGTATCCCTTCACGGTGCATCCGTTCGTCTGTGATAATAGCTTGCTCCCAAGATAAAGTTAACACCGGAAAAATCGAGCATTTGCTAAGGCGGAGGGGGTTTCATAACCAGCAACGGAGCTATTCTGAAGTCACGGTGAGCTGTTAGACGAAATTCAGCTAAAAAACAACGGTGGGCTACTAAAGTGTATTGTATACAAAACCCTGAATGCCCTTGTAAAATAGGTTTGAAGTAGCCGTTTTTGGAAAGCTGTTAGCCGTTTTACGGTACGTTTGTTTGACTGTTCAACAGTTTGTCTCTGTGCACATTCATCCCTCTACACCTGGAGGCTTTGTGTAGTAGAAAAATTATCCATGCAGCAAATTCACTGGCGGTAACTCTGAAACCGATTGGTGCACAGGTGAGGATCTAAGCAACAGTAGTCTGAGTGTATTCCGGGGGTGCCTATGTTACAAGTCTAACAAAATACGGTTAAAATGCAGTTGCATGGGCCTATTTCACGTGATCCAGTTTAACCCCCATCCACAAACTGGATACTCTGTCGCCTCTTGTCGTCCTTCCTTACTTCAAATTATTCCTGTTAAGGCCGCTTAGTAAACGGAAACAACAGGACAAGCATATTCATAGTGGATGTTGTCAGCCCAAGCTTGTTTCTCTTATTTTCCTGAGTGTATTGAATGCTCCACTACTAGTTTTCATCCCACTTCTGGCTCTCTTTCTTTAATAACTCACTTAAAAAATCTGTGTTGCCCAAAGTTTTTTAAAATGTAATCCGAATCCTTCTCAGAATTTAAATCCCCTGCCGATGATGCTATTTTTCAGTGGCAGATGAACTTAACATGATCAGACCCAGTGGTGTTTCCTCCTGAACACGCACAGCCATCACGAGCATACCCTTGTCAATAATCCAGACTACTCCTGTAATCTTCGTGATAAACTGACTCACGTTGCAACTATCATTCATCAAAAATTTTAATCAGCGGACACATTTGGAACAGCGTGACGATCCCCATTCTGTCGTGCAGTTGAAGGTCAACCTGGTGGCCTCACTGTGTCTACAGAACTTCCACATGGTTCCTCGGTGTTTGTCCTACTCAACTGGTATTGTCTCGTGGAAAAGTTTTTCTTTCGCACTAGACGGAATAGTCCTTCAAACACTGCAAGGTTACCGGGTGGAATGAAAATATATACAAAATTGGGACGCAAGCCCCAATCAAAGGCCAATGTGTTCAGACAGGAAGTTACATGAGGAGCTATAGAGAACAAAGTTTAATTGTCTGGTCATAAAAAATTCACGGTTTGTTTGTAATTGGATGGTTTGATGGAAAATATACTAACTCACACATTCGTTCTGACTTTACAGAAACCCATGCAAGATTTTCTACTCTGTCTATCTCTGTCTATCTGTCTATCTATCTATCTATCTATCTATCTATCTATATCTATCTATCTATCAATCTTATCTATCTATCTCTACCTATCTATCTATCTATCTATCTATCTATCTATCTATCTACCTATCTTCTGTCTATCTATCTATCTATCTATCTATCCATCTATCTATTTATTTATCTATCTGACCTTCTGTCCGTCTGTCCAGCTCTATCTCTATCTACCTGTTTTCATACCTGTGAACGAAATGGTATCCAGCATTGCTAATACGCGAGTGCGGAAGGCTACTGATCCGTCCGGGTAACACTGGCCACCTCGTGGACATTTGTCCTGAATTTTCTTCAAGGATTCCGCTATGGCTAGAACAGCGTTAACTGTGTTCGGGAGGTAGAAGATTGCATCTGATGGAGAAAAATAAGAAAAACCAATAACTGGGATATCCGGTTGGTTCGTCTATGCACAGTAATGTTCTTGCAGCTATATCCTGGAAACTGTAGCAGTGTGTTCTCTAAGAACCGAAGGGAAAACTCGTCACACCTAGTTCACTGTACGTTGACAATGCTCTGTATTTCAACCAACCGTTTTTACTGCATTCAGAAGAGTCTCTCATGTTATTTAGAATGTCACAGTTTCAATATCATTCTCTACATAGTAATTCTGTATGGCACTCAAGTGCAACTAACTCAAACACTGATTTAATTAGTGCCTTATTTTGTGCCCGAATGGCTCAAAATTCGGCGCAAGCCATCGGTGAACATAAATTTTGAAACTGCTTCGGAACGTTATAGACTCCCAGTGAAATATTTGAGCAGGCTTGCACCTCAAACTGAGAATACATCGAAAAAACCTATGGTGCAAAGCAGGATCTACCAACAAACTTGGTCGAGTGTGTAGTGTAAGCCGGTCAAATGGCATAGCGTCTGCAGCAGCTCTCTAAGCTAAGCAGCAAGGTATATTTGAACCACCCTAAATGCTGGAATGGGTTGAACATAAATATTGAAATGTGTTGGGGTATGTACCTTGTTCTACTCATTCGTGGCAGATTTTCGTACGCATTGAATGTGTAGCCTTTTGAATGGGTAAAGAACACTGTACACGGTAACTAAGTAACGTCACTACGTAACTCTAGTGTGTGCTCCCTCCCGACTAATGCTATCTTTGACGTCCACTGTTTATCTCGCGTGATTTCCTGAAATCTGTCTCCTCAGTTGCCTTATACCATCTTTTTCGCACATACGGAATAGCAAAATTTGGTGACATAAATGAGAAGGCTGACCTTAACGAATGTCATCTGCAAAAGGTCGGGTGGGATGGTACAACATTCCAGTAAAACAGGATATCACTAACAGCTTCAGATCGTTTTTTACGCAAGCAAACTTAGTCAGAAACTCTGCATATCAACTAAACACAATGTTGATAGAGTAAAAAAACAGGCTAACGCACTTCGGTCGTAACCAAGGGTTGGGGTGTAGTTCTATCGGTGGCCTGGATCTTTAGTTAGGAAATCACACTGTGACACCTGGCTGACATAAGTTGTTTCCATTGAAATATCAAGACAGTCTTCCATAATATGCTGCCCTTTCCACCAGTGACAAATAGTCCCTTCATTACAGTGCTGTGGTGCGCGAAACGTTTCTGAAAGAAACTACCCAACAGCAACCTCATTAGCTTTATCGCTTTGCAAACAAAAGAAAATGCACTTGTAACAGCATTATGATGGTACAAGAAGCAATCAGAAATTTCTACCGGGACGATTTCACCTCCGGACGTGAGATTCAATTAAAGCACTGCCCCGAACACTGCCAATCAATCCCACTTCGTACTGCGATTTCCTATGGAAGTAAAAAAACCCTGCCTCACTCAGGTAAATTAAGTCACTACATTAAAATGCTTGGATTAAACAGTTCACAATAAACACACATCGATTTGTGATAAAAAGAAGGCGGAGTTTTGATCGCGCTTGATTAGTCTTGGAAGATCGGTCTTCCGAATCGAATTTTCCGGTCGACTGTGGTCATATCACCGGACGCCTGCGCACAGTAGGAAACCAGAGATAGCTTGTGTAGAACCGAACGCAGTACTGCACGCAAGATCCTGGTGCTCACGTTAACGTGCTATAGTGGAGTAGGTTGGCAAACCTGCAGTGGCCCGTTACAAGCCATCAGACGGCCCAAATGTGGCATAAGAATAAGCAACTGCACCAGTTACCTTGAATTTCTGGCATAAATCTTTAAGTCATTCGTCTAAGTTTCACTGTAATACCGCACCTCCCACACTACCGACCAATGGAAGTGTTACAGAGAGTTGCCATTTTGCACACCTTCAAAGTGGTAATGGGTGAAGCCTGCGGCTAATGAGTTTGTCATCTCTAATATGACAGTGTCAACCGAGTACCCACCAGATTTACCTAGGTTCCAGAGGGTTACGTGGACCTATCAGTATGCTGATGACCCACAAGGCCGATCCTGTTAGGGTAATTGTGTCCAGATGTTGTGCACGCCCAAATGGTCAGGACTGTACGGGGGAGATTTAGCCCTTTCCGAGTTGTTCGCTTGTTTTCCGAACTTGCGATACGGTATGTCTCAAAGCCTTTTGCGTCTGCTCAGAGAGCCAGCATTAGGCATTCTCATCATCTAAAATGGCAACTACAGTTTTTCTGGCTTACTTAGCTTGTCCTAATAATGATATTTATGGCGCCCACAATTATGGGTTTAGTTTTTCGCCCGGCTAAGCACCAGTTGTCTGGTATACGAGTTTCGGTAAGTAAATAAACAGTGGCGTTGATTTCGCATCAGATTGCATTCACTTGAAACAGCGATTATTTTTCGATGGACTTCGGCGTTGAGGATTGCCAGTGCATATGGTCCGGAGGACTTTGCGCAGACAGTTCAAGTGAAATTGGTCAACATCTAAAACATGCCGTCTATGTAGCATAAAACATTGAGGACATCACAGTGACCCGATGTAATGTAATCTTGGTGCCTATGGCCAAGTGGTTACTGCTCTAGGCATGCTTCTCAGGGTAAACAAATGCCGTGCTGACATTTGCAACTTTTCGATCACTCCATTGTCAAGTGTCAGGTGTGTGGATGATGTGTTATCAAAATAGCATAAATCTGTTCATCACGCACTCCTAAAGCACTTTATGTTGAATACCCGATCACAGCTGAAAAAAAGACAAACGTTATAGATCTGCTTGCTCTTAAGTCAAAGCTGAACCGGAGATCACTGTATTTGTGCTTCAAAATGTAAAAAAATCGAGACAGTCATCTGCAAAAAGCAGCATATAGACATTGGACCTGTGCATCCTTGTCTTGGCCCGGAAATCCTTCAAACTGCGAAAACCCAACCAGCATATCACCTCCAACATGGTGAGATCTCTCTGTGCAGGTGATGGTCAATTAGGCTGAAAAGGTCTGCTTTCACCGCGACATCGAATAGGAAATCGTCCGAAGTAAATTCTCAGATCAGCAAGCAGGCTTCATCCTAGTGGGATAGGTTTTGATGATATTAACAAGTTTGTCTTGCGAGCTAAGTTTTCTCAAAATGATCCAGTTTATCTCCGTTTAGCTGCGAAGTTCAAAAACGGTCCACTAAGTGGCCGATTCCGTTCAAGATACTTCTAATAAATTTGTACTCCAGCAAGATTTAAGTTAATCCGCTTCGAAAATTCCAGACTGCTGCTTAAGGAGTTCTGCTCCATGATACCACCGACAAGTCAATTGAGTAGGATGCAAGAACCGCAAACTGACTCCGAATTGCCTGTTTCTCTGCTGCAGATTTCCTTCCTCCTTTATGCACAGGAATTATCAGCGCATTCTTGACCATGGGGTCATAAAATCTTGCAATCATGCGGGACTTATTCCTTCCAATTCAAACTTTTTTGCGGGCAAGTCATAAAAAATCTCGCTGATCTCCAATTTTATATTTGGTTCACTGATCTCAGGATTTCTGTGGCTTTAGGCAAGTCAGCCAGAGAGATTATCACAATATGCCAGCTCAGGTGGATTATATAGTTCCAATCAAATTAATCAGTTGGGCAGGGTTGAAATTAAAGATTCAGACTGCTGTTGAAAATTCGTCTGGCTTTCCGCGTTCTCCGAGGTTTCTAAGTTTGTTTGTCCCTACCAGTGCAGACGTTTCAGAAAATAGCTCCTGGCGCCTAAGATTTGCTTTTGTTTTAACGAACGTCAAATTCCTTTCTTCAGTTAGGGCGGATATTGGCGAGCTACGCCCATCGAACAAAACTCGCCTTTGTTCTTGCCTTGGTCCAACTGCACACAAAAAACTGTTTGAATAGGTATTTGTACTAAAGACCACGGCCTTTCAGGCAAGCTTAGAACATGGATATCTGCATTGCCTCTGTGTCAAATGCTGAAGAAATCAAGTACAGCTTCCTTGTTCCTCCGTTGTCCCACATGTACACTGAATGGGCTTTCTCCTGATCCACAAAGTGGTAATTCTCCCAGTGAGATGCGCAATGTAACAAGCCCCAAGGACTGGCCCGTATTGTACTCAGCACCAACCATCATTTTTGTGCTAAGCACATTACAGAGACCTCTTTCCCTGAATGCTAGTCTATTAGGTAGGCGTGATCACTTATTGGATGATTTCACTTGGCAAGCGGCATCCGTTCAACATTGGACCCCTTGTTTGTTATTGAGAGTTAGAATATTGAACTAGTAGATATTGTTGTCGTCGGTCTGATTCCAACTGGACCCAGTACCTTCTTTCTTGTTTTCCTGTGAATGATTGAGCCATGTATGGAAATGTCACTAAACACTGATGAGTTGACTCCAGGGGTCCCCATCCGGGATAGCAGTATCTATCGGTCCGAATTGCAGATGAGCGTATTTCTCGAAAAACAGTCCAATTTGGGTTCAAGTGGAACATAAGGTTGACGGAAACTCGTGGACTGCGCCTACCTGATGAGCCCCAAGAACGGCGAAACCGGTCGTGGGCTGTCCAAGAATTTTCAGCAGCCTTATGAGTAGTGCATTACGAATATACATGTATCGCGATATCTCGAATATCGCAGCAACTGGAACATGAGGCGGCCTGGTACAGCACATTCAGTTGCCTGGAATCATCACAAACGAGAGATTCAGCTGGGTTCCAGGTGAGTCCCTCGCAAAAACCAAATTGATTTGCAGATGAGTGTATTACTGGTTAGTGCTTTCAAACTTCGTTGCCAGGTCTCCCGGCCAATGGTCAAAAATAGGATTCTGAGGTATAGATTCCTCTGACATGTCTTAATCCGCGTAACCTACGAAGCGTTGGCAGGTCATTCGTCGCGGGATAGTTCATCCCTATAAAACCACTTGGCATACCTCAGCAGCGCTAATCAGATTTTCCCTCCAGACCCCGCCTAAGGTTCCCGGACACCGGTGACCAAACACCGAGATTTTTCCTCCATTCTCTGAGCGTACATGCCACGTTTCTGATCCATCAAGCAATAGGTTTGCACCATCACAGTGTTTATTCTACCCTTGACAAACAAATGTCACGCAGGCACCGTAGACTGGCAAACGCTGTCCTGACCTCAGTCATAATATAACTCAGAAGGTATATGCACTAATAACAGTTTTTACTATGGTAGATAGTAGTTTACAGTTACAAGTTGCATCAGGATAAGTCAAAAGGTGATTTATCTTTTGTAAATAACTCGTGCGAGTTCCTCGGCGAAAGTTCGGATGGCGAGAACGTGCTTTCTCTGCAGTATAGCTGCTACCCGTGTTCCGTAATTGTCCGTGAACTTGAAGAGTTTGGCTGCCTCCCTGCCCCTTGCGCGCGCGAGTGTGTGTGGTGACTGTTGTGTCTTGTTACATATAGGAAGGTTTGACGTATGAATAAAACAGAATCGTTCCAATGCGTGCAGGATGGGAACTGACTCGTTGTCGGTCAAGGTTGCGAGCGAGACATGGTTTGTCACGTGATTTGTGTGCTTGCGGAGCAGGCGAGTCGCATGGTCTAGGGAACACGGACGTACTAGACAAATTAAGTGAAGTTGGTCGAGGAAACAAGGAAACGTCCACTACAAATACCCCCCTCCCCTCTCTCTAGAGAAAGAACAAAAGAGATGTGGGAGAAATCCGACAACATCGAGGTGAACATGGTCGAATCGGTAGTCCGGAGTGAGAAAGGTACCGATGTGTGAGTGTGGCGAAGGGTTAGTGCTTTCAAACTTCGTTGCCAGGTCTCCCGGCCAATGGTCAAAAATAGGATTCTGAGGTATAGATTCCTCTGACATGTCTTAATCCGCGTAACCTACGAAGCGTTGGCAGGTCATTCGTCGCGGGATAGTTCATCCCTATAAAACCACTTGGCATACCTCAGCAGCGCTAATCAGATTTTCCCTCCAGACCCCGCCTAAGGTTCCCGGACACCGGTGACCAAACACCGAGATTTTTCCTCCATTCTCTGAGCGTACATGCCACGTTTCTGATCCATCAAGCAATAGGTTTGCACCATCACAGTGTTTATTCTACCCTTGACAAACAAATGTCACGCAGGCACCGTAGACTGGCAAACGCTGTCCTGACCTCAGTCATAATATAACTCAGAAGGTATATGCACTAATAACAGTTTTTACTATGGTAGATAGTAGTTTACAGTTACAAGTTGCATCAGGATAAGTCAAAAGGTGATTTATCTTTTGTAAATAACTCGTGCGAGTTCCTCGGCGAAAGTTCGGATGGCGAGAACGTGCTTTCTCTGCAGTATAGCTGCTACCCGTGTTCCGTAATTGTCCGTGAACTTGAAGAGTTTGGCTGCCTCCCTGCCCCTTGCGCGCGCGAGTGTGTGTGGTGACTGTTGTGTCTTGTTACATATAGGAAGGTTTGACGTATGAATAAAACAGAATCGTTCCAATGCGTGCAGGATGGGAACTGACTCGTTGTCGGTCAAGGTTGCGAGCGAGACATGGTTTGTCACGTGATTTGTGTGCTTGCGGAGCAGGCGAGTCGCATGGTCTAGGGAACACGGACGTACTAGACAAATTAAGTGAAGTTGGTCGAGGAAACAAGGAAACGTCCACTACAAATACCCCCCTCCCCTCTCTCTAGAGAAAGAACAAAAGAGATGTGGGAGAAATCCGACAACATCGAGGTGAACATGGTCGAATCGGTAGTCCGGAGTGAGAAAGGTACCGATGTGTGAGTGTGGCGAAGTATCGTTGAACGCTGACATTGCAGACAAGTTTTTGTTTATGGGCGTGTCTTTGTTCACATTTGATCGGGCGAGTCGCGTGATCTAGGAATCCTCGTGATCCTCGTCAGCTGGCACTGCGGAAACTGCGCAACTGTTCAAATGAACAAATTTGCCCTACTTTGTGATTGACTCCTCGGTAAGCATGAGAGTTGGGCTTGATCCCACCCAGTCTTGTAGCAGCAGTTTACAATTTGTAGGTGTGAAGGTCATACCAAACTGTGCGGCAGAATTGTTTACACCAAGACAGGAGGACGACCTTTCAAACGAGAGTGATGCGAACATGAATAATACATAGAGGAGAATGCTGGTAGCTCCAACCCATCGCTACGCTCCCTACCAACGCACTGATGATGTCACCTCGATTGGTGATGAAACGTTTGCAATCGAATTGCCCAGCTCAGCGAACAAACCAACGAACATGAATAATACATAACGCGCAAACCCCATAACAGAAATAAAATTTGTCCAGTGAGTTTCAAGCGTCTGTGGCGCTAACTGACTGGGAAATCCTGACTGTCGGGTCAATCGATCGTCACAGCCAGGACAGTTACTGGGTCGTCATTCGATGAGTCGGGCACACCAATCACATCGCTCAAGCGTGAACACGGTCGCCTGTTCGAACGTGAAAATTCAGCTGCGTCCAACATGAGTTGGGGGAGCAGTGACAACACGCTCATTTCGCATGTCAGATGTCCGGAGGTCCAAACCCGGCACGGCCATTCGGTATACACTGCTGATGAGCTCTAATAAGAGCGAAACTCGAGTCTAGTGCTTCCCTTTGGTGTGGACTCACCAGAATAATTACGCCAAAACAGGAGAACGACCGTTCAAGCGAGTGATGTGAATATGAACAATATATATCCCGCAAACCGCACAAAAGAATTATTTAGTTATTCAGAATAGCTTGTGCCTTTGGAGCACCTGAACGGAGCAGAGCAATATCGTCAGCCTACCCAACATCTACAAGCGAACGCCCCGGGAGCATTTCGACTCATTAGGTGTCAGAGGCGGGCAGATGAATTTTAAGTAGGTGAAGCTGTTGAACATAAAAGAAACTTTCATATACTAGCTTAAATAATGCCCCATTTATTCTTCAGGCACTCTTGCTTTTCCGGCGTTTGAGGGATCCGTGTGTGTAACCGTATTCGCTGGTTGCTAGTGTAGATTTCCCGGCAGCAATAAGGCCTGCTGATCTCGACGACATCCGATGTACATTTAGATGAGTCGGATGACCTGGACAGAGTTTTAAAGCCCATGGCACAGCTTCCTTCACCTGTTTCCTTCAACTTCTAACCAACCTTCTTCATCTGCTTGACTGTGTGCTTCCAGTAGCTCTCCAGCCAGACCAGCTCGATACTTCTGAGCTACTGGAGATCGTCGATGAACGGATTTGCTATGCTTTGGCACGTGTAATGCGGAGTGATAATCGGCCCGGTACAGCGGCATGATCCGAATTGGCGGGGGTGGAATTTCCTACTAACAATGTTCAGCACACAACTGAAGGAGCCGCTGCCAATTATCCATGCGCTGGATATCAACTCCGAATTTACCACCTAGCTATACCTCTTCGGGGCTTGGGTCGTTTAAGGTGTACATACAAATCACTTGCAAACATATACACACTTGATGTTATTTGATAGCTGATGACCGAGGAATTCGTGACGGATCTGAATGAAGTTCATCTTACCTAGCCAAAATCTGCTGTCTCTCGGGGTGTACGGGCGCTCCGGGTCAGCCTGCATTAATCTAAATTGGATCAGACAATCCTACAGTACAAAAATGGCTGCTTACTGGGGTTCAGTCGAGTAAAACGCACTCAAATCCGAGGACAAGTGCAACTCTCACGCCATAGATACAACGAGCAACCATCTGAGAATCGCCACATACCCGAAGATGGAAATATGAAGCATATGAGTTCGTCCTTGCATGAGCATCTTGTACATGTGTTTCGGAGACAAAACCTGCACTGGGAAAAAGGGGCGGTCACGTTTTAGCAGGGTTTGATAGGGTGTACGAACATCGAAAGTGCAACGCGGATGGCTTTTAGTTTCAGATGCACTTTAGACGTGGTTTAAGATGTAGTTTTTAGATGTATTTTGGCCGTGCTGAATAATGCTTCGGGGGCCACGATTAACCGTTAGGCGATCGAAATGCACGGTTTTAGAACCCTCCTTCCTCCGGAAAAAGCAGCATAGCCAATCCCATAAATATGAACAGGCTAGAAGGAATACCGTACTGCCTTTAAAATCCTACATCAGAGAACAGAACTACTGAACCTTTGGACTCTCGCATTTAACGGCTGATGGTAGTACGCAGGCTGGCTTCTCTTCCTCGTTGCTGCCTTCTAGTTCTCCTGTAAGGTAACGGAGTTCCAGGCATTTCAGCCCGCTTAAGCAATGTAGAAATCATGTGTGACCACCACACTAACATGGCAGCTTTTGGTCTGACCGGCTTGGTTTGAATACATACAAAACCAAACTGTGTATCATCAGGCCTCTGGACAAAAAGACCAGTAATTTTTGCAGTTCGGAAAGAAGAACGATTCACCTGAGATGCGAAAACTTAGTGACTAAAGATGGGTCGGTTTGAATGTCTTGAGATTTGCCAGGGAAGTACATGATTAGCAAAAATGAGGCACTGAAATCCCCGTTTCACTTCCTTCTGAAAGCGCCGCTGAAGTTAACCGAAACAGCTGATGGGGTTAAAGGTTGACCACAGTTGCACGCACCATCATATCAAAAGGATGAATTTTTTGGCAGCATTCCTGAGGCGACTGACCGCGAACTCTTAGCATAGTAAATGATACATCATCTTCCTCATCCTCGCCTCACTGTTAATCAAATAATTTCGTGTGAAGCACTTGCTGTTGTTCCCACATTCAGAGGAAAGCATGTATGCACACAAATGGCCAGATTTATTTATTTTATCAGACAATGACCTTCAGTTTTCACACTATGATTTCCTTAATCTGGCGGTTTTTCCAGAATATTGTTTAGCCAATAATGTGACCCATAGACACTAAGGATTGGGATGGCTGCAAATTAAATGTCCAAGGTCGAGGATCCGAGGGCAGAAGCTTCCGGGTTGTAATGTTGAAGGTTAGTTTGCATCTGCGCCTAGCTACTTTGTGTAAAGCTTACTCATTCCGGCTCATCTCAAATCAATTTCCTGCCTTCTACCAACTGCTAAACGCTAATGCAAAGTAGTTTTGTGTGACAATTGCATGAGACAAAACACAAGAATTTAATAGTAATAGGAAAGAAGCATTAGTATTGTACCCACGAATATTTCCGTCTGTCTAGTACTCTACAACCATGGACTTAGGATACAGAAAACCCACAGTAAACTGACCACCGTTCAGCAGGCTAATGCACTGCTGTTCTTGCTCTTTCGTACATCCGATCGGGTCCTTATACGTGGTTACAGTTCCGTTCGGAATGCAGGAACATTCCCACATAAGATACTCATCACGCCATCTGTTTTGTCCGTAGGATCGGTTAAGACTGAATTGCAGGGAAGAAAAAAACAGTGCTGGGTTACAAGACATTTGCCAGGTTGGATGGATTATAAACCTTGAGATAAGCACGAGGAGCTCCATAGACCATTACAGAGCTGATCACAACTTTCCTAACAGACTGGAAGAGCTATACATTTTGGTGGAAGGCAGCTCAGTTGTATATGCCAGAGAGCGTTACTTCTCGCATTCAGGTATATGTAGTAGTTAGGCTACTGAACACAGTCAAAAGCTAATTCTGTACAAAACGAAGATGCCCTTAAGGCGCTCTGATATATAAAGTTACAACATCTATGCTAATCACTGTTTTCTTCCTGGCAAAGTAGGGAAGGTGGTTGAAAACAAACTGCTTCAGTGATCTTATCAGCTACTTTCATCCTTAGTTAAATGACAGAAATGGCGTTGTGTTCAGTATACACTTAGAAAGTTTCTCTACTAATGACTTGGCATGAGCTGAAACAAAACCAACTGGTGTGTGAGCATGTGCTTTACAAAAATGCGGGCTGCGGCGCCGTTCGGTATGTATATTTCACAATAGCCATACAACGCTGGACAATATTTGCTTCGCTCATGCATCCTAGTAAACAAAAATATCGGTCATTTACCGGCAAAAACCTACAGCAGATTTTGAATTGGATGCTTTGGAAATGTGTTACAGTTTGGCCCTCCCAAAGGTGAACTCTGTCCGTGGATCGCGAAGTTTACTAGTCCCAAGGCCATGGTTTTATCCAGATAAAGTAGTTAGTTGAAGAACCATTCGTAGATTTACTGCTTTGCGAGGTAGGGTCTGCCTCACAACAATACCCATCACTGTGTATACATCAAAACAAACAGACGCTGCTAATCCACTCAAACATGTTTGGTTTAAGTTTGCAGATTATCTTGAAACAAGCTAATAACCGAATGAGGAACTAAACTAGCACATCAACCCTTAATTTGGATGGATTGACTTAAGTACATAGGGAGGGTGAGAGATGGTCAACCAAACTGATGCATGAAATTTTCCCCAGTAGTCTGAATGCTGGCTTATTTTACGTATTAGGTTTTCAATATTATTCCCGGCTACCTCACCAGGTGACTGTCTCTCGGGTACAGTTACTGGCCGCCTAAAACAGGTTACCTGTACTAACTACTCTCATTTGCATGCGAATTTTGTTCTGACGGGAGACTCAACTGAATCCAGCCAAATCCCTCGTTTAAAGTGGCTTTCTCGAATACTACATATGCAGTGGATGAGACAATAGGGGGTTGTAATGTATCAAGTGAATTTTGCAGAATGCATATATTATGAGAAGACGTAAGACATCTACTCGGCAAATGAGAGTTAATCTCTGATATCGTTTGCTGTACTCAGACAAATAAGGCCGTTCTTTATGAAATAATTTCATAACAACCTACGACAATTTCAGGAGCCACCCATCTTCATCATCATCACCATCAAAGAAATCAGTGCTAACACTGATGTCTCACTGCCATACAACCAGAAGCCAAGTAGACACTTGTGAAACGTGCTGCATGAGTTCTTTCACAGTGTTTCTCAAAGCAGTATACGGTTCTGATCGCATTTAGAATACTGTGCAAACTAAAATAGTGAGAAGCAAGCAGATACTGTTGGCGGGCTCTTTAAAACTGTGCTGCTGAGATACACTCGTTAACAACACTCGCTTGAAGAAATGCAGTTAAAGCAGTTCAACAAAAGATCAAACGATCGGATTAAATCCTACCATACTCCCCTCAATTAGTAGTGAGACAAAAGCGACGTCCACGCTGTTGTTCCACACCTTGGTTGACACCAGGAATGGTCTGATATCAAATGGCGTATGGTGTTGGAGAAATAAACCACTAGACAAGGACTGCGTTGGATCAAATCTCAATCTGAAGTTCTTATTTGTCTCACTAACTGCAGAGGGCAGAAAGAATACTTCGCGTCTAAACCCTCTTCCATGATTTGGAAGTGACCCACTGCAACAGATAGCAGCTGCTGGGAGTTCCTTACTTTGAAGATGAGGGCAATGTACGCAGACCCCCCAAGTGAGTCGTTTAAAAAGTGACTAACAAGGAAGTGCCGCATATCCAGTGCGTTTACATACCTCACACTATATTCAGCAAGCTCATCCGAATATTGCAAGCGTGGAAGAACAAGAAGCACATTGTTGATCTTTTTGAAACTCGTTCGTTGACCTTTTTTCTGGACGGTTCGATTTGGCTGCACCATGGAAAAATCCGGTTCGATCGTGTTTGTGCCAATCCAAAGAAAACGATCGCGCTTGTCACGTGGCCACTTCTGCACAACTTTCATGGCTAAGTCCCCAAGATGTGCGGAACACAAGATCAGGTTCACTGAAAAGATGTAGTAGTGAATTTCACGGGAGCTTACTCTTGAAAAATGGTATGTCTGTGATATCTGACAGCATAGACAAATAGAATGCTTAGAGAAATTTCATTCCTTCAGTTTTTATATGAATTTCATTGTAACGAGAAGACGCTAGACTGAACTGAACCGTTCACTTGCCTCGTCGTCTACGTAAATTCGGCATTAAGACGGGTGTAGAACAGCAGGCAGATTTTTAGACTGACTGACTGACATACACAGATTAGTGAGATCATTATAAAGGGAAACACCATTTGTGAAGCTCCTCGTTCTGAAAGGTCGGACCTCAGCAAGATAAAACGTCGGCGCAACAACAACTTACAACAACTAAAGCAGGAGATCGGTCAAGCATGGTGATAGTTAATATACACAGATTCTATGATTTGCCAAAAATGCATAAAATTGCTATCCCCTTACTGCCATCGTGGACTATATTACTTGTGCAAATGAGAACCTATCCAAATACTCAGGCAATCTTTTGCCAGTTAGTATTGAGTCACTCAAAAAAGAACTTTAGACTTTTTTGATATTTTCCAGCCTACCCATACAGTCAGCCTAGATGGTAAGCCCCTTCCTATTGCTACATTTAATAACGACTGTCTGTCGTTTCTCTATCTACGATGATATCCCTCCAGCACAGAGGAAGACCTTATCCCCTGCCAGCATTTTTATTGTTGCTGAACTACGTCTAGCCACCACCTACTTCAGATTTGAAAATGTGCTTTATGATGATGTCCCTATGGGCTCTCCAGTGCCACCTATTGTGGCCAGTCTTCCTGTGCAACGTCGAAACAGCTGATGACGCATAGACATATTGGCTGGACGCCATCAACATGATGCATCACAGACGACACAACAGCAAACTGAAGAACATTCTACGAAAACACATAAGCACGCGTACACAACTACAGATCTAACACACACACACACACACACACACACACACACACACACACACACACACACACACACACACACACACACACACACACACACACACACACACACACACACACACAGTGATTGCACCTGGCTATTGCACCTGGCTACCAGGTGCACCAGGAACGTACCAACCGGATGAGAATGGATTCAAATAATGCCATACTTGCTCTGTGTGAGCGTAAGAGTAAACCCCAGCCCCAAAATACAATTCATCCTGACGGGCATCCGTAAGTGTACTTTCTTGCCAAATTCCAAGTAAAATAAGGCCAAGGTAAACGTAATTAATCCAGCTGGTGAACTGTCAGCAACAAATTACCCTAAAGTGGATCTTTGTGCTTTATCATACGAAAGAGATGCTCCTAGGAGGACTAACAACCCTGAAGTAGTGCGGTAGCCGTCGAGCATGTACAACATTTATCATGGTAAGCGTCTTACTCCTTGAACCCGACGACATAAAGGAGGATTTTCTTGGGGACCAGAAGAGAACTTTACTCGATCATATACCGTTTCTTCTCTCTCAGAGAAGAAAGGGCTCACTTTTCAGTGGCAAAGTATATGACCAACCATCAGTGTACCAGATAGCGAAAAACGCTGCAGAAGAATCCAACAGATTGGAGAAGCCATTTATGATTATTGCATTCTGTTGTACTCGATTCAGTATTTGCATGGATTTCTCTTAGCATTAAGCTATTTGGCTACTGCGTCATGCAAACAAATTCGTGAGTTATTTGGTGGGATTGGTGGCGCCTATTGACATGATTTGAGTTTTTTGTTTCTTTTTGTTTTCGAAAATGCTCGCAATGGTCGCAATCCAAAATGTACCTTGGCTACTAAAGTTGTCCATGAAATCCTATGCATCCATTTTCCTAATACTCTCGTGAATAGTCTTCATCGAAATATCAGCCTTCCTTGTAGGATTAGGTAATTCAACCGCTACATTGCCAACATCGTATACAGCAAAACGTGCCACAGTCTCCTCCGAATGGCATGCTGACCTTGGACACACAACGACGGACAACAGGCGCATCTGTAGTTTACCTTGGCTACAAATGTTGGATACTTATATCTCACCCACATGTTTTCTCAAAACCCTGTTCATTAAAACCAGTAATTTACCGGAAGTTTCAACATAAGCAACATTCAGTTGATCATTACATCATAGGAGCCCAAAGAGGTGTTAGTTATAAACGTTGTGTACTACATTTGCAAACGTGCCAAGTGGTGAAAACATCAGACATCGAATTTTGAATTCAGAAATTGCAATCAGTTAGATTATCCACATTTCGGCTCTACCACTGCGTGACGCCATTTGGCTTGTGATCATTTTTAAGGGGAGCTATCAGTCCTCGAGGAAATAAATTGTGGATCTAGTAAAGAAGTATGACATCCAGAGTTAGGATGTTTCCATAAAAAAGATGATTTCTACTTGATGAAGAGCAGCATCACTTGTGTTCCCTGTCTAGGTTGATAACGGATTGCCACCTGGACTATCATCTACATAATGGAGGAAAGTAAATGAAACGCATAAATCTTTAAAGCTTGTGTAACGTGTCAACGTTATTTATTTTGGTTCCTCGAGAGGCCGAACCAGCTGTTTCCAGATCCTAGGCCAAATGGTCACCACACCTAAAGAAAGTGTATTCATCTTTATGGATAGCTATTCTCACAACCTAGAACAACCTAGAACGAAGTTCTCCTGAGGAAGAATACTACCGATGGACGAACATTTGACCGAGGGTAAGCCGATGCATACAAACCTTACTGTGAATTTCTTGTCACCCAAGTTGTCCACTCATGACGAATATCGCTCGGGTAGACCAGAAAAGACTTCTTGTCCGAATAACTATGTCAGCTACGAAAGGTTTCACTCAGCAACGGACAATGGATGAAGATACCCATGTTTGACCCCGTCCTACTGGATGTCGATGAACCAGTAACTACAGTCAGTGGGCCTCAAGCAGAAGCAAGAGCAAGAAGAAGCAAGTGCGCCGTCCCTACTATGCTACTAAACCTGCTGAACCTTCTACTTCACGTTGTTCTGATGCCGAAAAACAGTTGTCTTCAAATATCTTCTTTTCTGGTGGTTTCTGTTCCGCAATGCAAACCTATAGCCTGACAATCTGCGTTGGCCAGCCGACAGTCATGGAATATAGAAATCAAACTTTAGCCTTCCAGTGCTGCTCGACGATATCAGCTCCCAGGAATTACGGCACCACCTCCATTTTACTTTTCTTGTATCGACCTGTCTTACACTAAGACCGTCTGGTCTTTACATGTGTCCAGCAGTTGCAACGCTTATCTGGCAGAATTTTTTAGAATTCTTTTGAAAACTTTGGAATAAAGAAAATACTGAATGACCGGATGTAAATATAATTTCATCAGTTCATCTCCCTTGATCCAAGGGTCACCAATGCGGTTACATTCAGCAGGTTTGAGCGTTTCCACGTGACTTGCTTTTTTCAAAGCAAGGCCGTGTGAAACAACGAAAGGAATGTCGACAGTAGCCCAGTAGTGAGATGCAGATACATGGATGCTTTGTTGCATGTTCCCAGCTTATACATATCCACGAATGCCAAATCTCCCGCATGAGAAAAAGGAATTTTATCTGTCCTGAGAGAGTTCTGCATAAAAAGAACCTCTGTATTTAACCTCATTAAACTTCCCTTCAGTTCCACTCCTCACTGAGCTAACTATTTAATGAGGACCCTACCAGTTCAATAGCCAGCGGAAATTTACGTTAGGACTATCTTGTTGAAGCTTGTCCAGATATTCACTGATAGGTTGTATAAAATCTTGTGGATCATTGAACTCATGACCAACGGAGAGTTTAAAGAGTCAGCAACGCTCACCTGTCGCGGAAGAATTCAGTAACTCGCTCATAGTTTGATCCATCTCCCACATGTCAGTATGACCATCGCTCAGCTGGATCCTTTTGTCAATACATAGAGTCTGATCGCTATTTCTGAGCAGTTCCAATAGTACACCGTGATTAGACTCCCCGTAGTCGGAATTATCTACTATCAAGTTCACGTAGTTCCAATGATATACACTGAAATAAGGAGGTTGGAGGACGCGGTCTCACATATGGATGAAGATATAGGTCGGCTTAGTAGTATATTAATGGTGCAATTGCTTGTTATTTTATCCAGTCACCGTTTTAGCAGGCCTCTCATGGAGTTATCTGACTTTCAAAGAGCCCATTATCATCACTTCACAAGGTCGACCTAATAAAATGTGTATACCTGGAAATGCCAAAAGAGAGGATCGTGCCGAAAAGGACAAACATTTTTCGAAAATTATTCTCCCTACAAATGAGAGTGAATCCAACAAAAGTAGGGAATGATTGAGTTGATACGGTGCGCTTTCTCTGACTGTGTCAATCCTCAAAGGAAATGCGGTAGTTTTTGCTCCTTCTTGGTAGAATTTAACTGGCAGCTAGCGTCCATAACATCTATCCCCGTGGATCTCTAGTGTGGTTCTGACGTCAAACTGGTCTGTTGGATGAGCGTATATTTGACTATCATATATTTGTCCCATAGCTCCATTTAGTGGCAAAGTATTCAGTGAAAAACACCGGATAATCAGCTCAGCCCAGAGTTTGTGGTGTCCAGGAATACGTCCTGACTATTCGTGAAGCAGGAAGACCGTTGAGCTTATGCGGATGGTACGTTTTATGACATACGGGTTCAAACAAACTGCAAGATGACTCGCCAAGCTTAACGGTGAGTGCGTTCAACAGGTTTATGTGCTGTCATTCTTAACTTAACAAGCTATGCAATATTCCCGTATTTTTTCTTTAGAGCTCAACGACTTCAGATTCTGACTGTCCGAAATGCACACACAGTTTCGGATACCTACGGTGAGAGCTCTCTGCCCCACGTAATTTTCTCAACGTTTTCTATTTTTGACCAGGATAGGATGACTGTCAGAGGTTTGTTTATTAAACGTGTAGGGTAGGATTCACAGCGAGCAATGACGGAAATCTCCAGGGTTATTCTGTTCTTCAGGGGAAGATTTCTTATTCTCCAATAAAACAGTTTCTTATCTTACTAAAGAGAAATCAATTGAGTGACTCACTTGCTGCCGCTTGGGCCTTCTAATTCATAACAGCTAACCTAATATTATTAGGGTTGCTCCAAAAATAACACGTGCGATTCTTCAGATCTATCTATTTTGCAGAAGACGTTGAAGTCATATGTTAACCAGTGCGTTAACCATATACGAAGGACACCCAGACTAGCCTGTAAATTAGTGAACTCAAAGTGTAGACTGATTATACAACCATGGGGCTGTTCTAAACACCAGGTTTATTCATGGGAATCCAGGTCTACTGGAAAACCCGGATAAGCCTGAGTGCTGCATTAGGGAAGTGCGTGCAAATTAATGGTCGTCAGATTATTTCGATTTACTTGGTTGTAATCACTTCGTAATCTTTGCATCTGCCTCAGTTTCCGATTACTTCGGGTTTGTTTTAAGCGGGGTCCTTTTGCTGCCCTCAGCGACCATTGAAAAATTACCCGCGCCACTGTGCGACGCAATATCAACCGGCGTAGGCTGCATAGCGGTGGAATTTCTGCTGTCTTTCAAAATGAAACCCGATCAACAGTAATACCTGCGCAAGTGTTGTTTGTGCTGTGTAGTTCATTTCCTGCTATACTAGTCTCATTTGATATTCATCATAAGGATAGTTCCAATTCGTTTGCTGCCTCTTTTGTTGCATTGCTGTTTTAGAACAGCGGTAGACCCATACCTACACAACTACAGGTCTAAACTCAGGTTACCGTCAAAAGAGATGTATGCATATTGTTGTTGAGTGGAAAGTCAGCACCTGATGTTGCATTGCTGACCGTTGCTTTGTCCCCCATCCTGGCCAAATTGGTTGCTGACTTCTCACCACCGATCTGATTGATATCAGTTGTTGCGTGGCAAGGCTGTGTGATATATCGGTGAGAGTGCACTGAATGGTCGCGTGCATGTGTTTATGAGCATACTACCAACCAATGACCTATGGTTGCTTCTTTGGTTCCGTACTGCTATTAACTGGTTCATCAGCTTGTGTGCTGATTGGATAACACACATCTGACCTTCATATGTTTGTTGGTCATCCATCGGTAAGCTGGGGGAGCCCAGACCTAAACTTCTCCGTTTCTCAAACTGTGACCTTTTGTTGACGTGCCCCGGGCTGATTCCGGTCGCTTGGCTCATTGGGGAGGCATCTGGTTTCTTGATTTTTCAGGTTGACTCGCCGATTGATTTATTACTGGTCCTCACTGAGTTTGAATATAATCAAGAGTAGCCATATACAATGCTCAGGATCGCAACACGATGCGATAGGCACATTAGGTCACTGACATCCTATAGCTTGGAATTTGCAGAACAAAATTCCCTCACCAAAAGCTCCAAGTTGCTGTTTTCAGTAAAGTTGTATGGCCATAAAATACTACAGGGTTGTTGGATGAGTTCAAAGCGATGAGTACTTTCCAATGACCGGATAGCTAAACCCAGACCCGAACTTACGCAGCGAAGTTAAAAACTGACGACTTTTGATACCAAATCAGAATTTACTCAGCAGCGTTTTAAATTCAGTTGATGTTAAGAGTTTGTAACTGTGAATTCCGATATTTAACTAGGGCGCCGATGCCTATCTTTCGGAGTGTAAAAAAAGTAGGGGTTAGATATGGACAACTGTTAGTCCAACCATAGCGTGAAGATGACGTCGTACATGAAAAACATTCCAAAATTTTTCATCGCACTCAGTTTTAATCGTTCAAAAAATGTTCGTCAGACGCAAGAATAGACTGGATATTCCCCGTGCCGATAACAGTCGGTTGTTATCAATCCGTACAACTGTTATGTGTCCCCCCGTCTGCAATAAACAATTCACGTAGCATTCATCGAGCGATTTGAATTTGAAATAACATTTAGACTTGAATGTTGGTTACATTAAAGCCTACCGTTGATTCCGGCTAATGATAATGAGCATATATTGCGGAAGCACCTTGGCCTGAATAGAATAGAGGGCGCAGAACTGGCAATCGTGTGAAGAGTGGTTTTAGATCGGCCGAGATGACAAGAGGCGCTGCGTACTTATGAATGAGATGCTCGCAGTTTGAAGCACCAAACCCAAGCCTATTAAGACCCACTCCTTTCCCTCGCCAAACCCAATCCAGTTGTCTTGGCACCCCTTAACGCACATAGACCAAAAAAGCTACGAACGACACCCAAGAGGACTATTCCATTAAGGTGTCTCAGACCGGAAAAGCAAGGCCCAAACCACACAATCCAGATTTAACTTGAATACAATCCGTCATAACCAATCTATCGTAAGTGTTAGTCATCCACACTAACCAACAAACGGGAACTTCAGGCTGACACACAGCAGTGATCAAGTCGGCTAGTCATAAGAAATCACACCGATTAGTTCTCTGACTGCCTTAAGACTCGCTCAACCTAGTGACTTATTCACTCGGATTGATGAACTTTTTTGTATCAAAAGTGAAACGTTGCCCGGCAATACGTCCGCCAACAGCTCACCTGACTTCTCTGAAACTATATGTCATACACGTTATGACATGGCATCACTAACTAGCCAACAGTAAAATCTCACCTATCAATGTTGCCAGTTGTTCACCTGAATTTTTTCACGCGTTTATAACGTGTTCATATGACGTTCGGTTCCGAAGGCCAAAATGGCATAGAGATCTTTGAACTTTGAGCCTGCACACATCGATTCTTCATTCTATTTCAATGACATGCCTAACGCAGCTACATGCGGGTCTCACTTTCTATCACTCGGTGACCGACACACTAGGTGAGTTTCAAACCTCAAACAAAGCCACGTGAGACGTGTTATTGTGGGTTAGAAGCTGGCAGAGCCAATATGCTTACAGACTGACTGTCACGGAGCAAAAGTGGTAAGACACGGAATAAAATAAGCAAAACCAAGATGCTAAGTGGCCGAAGAATTGTCATTGGTACAGAGCATTCTAGTTACCAAGCGGTCCTGAGACTAAAGCTCTTTCGATAGGCTGTCGATGAAAGTACCTATCAGCCAATAAGTGAAGCCTGTTTCCAAACACTTCTCACCAATTAGTACTCGTTTCAGGCCCGGTTAGAACATACTTTACGCGTCAGAGGGTAAAGGTTGAGCAAAAGGAGTCACAGCAGCACAAACTATTGTATGTTAACCTGTAAAAAACAGCAACGGGTATGCAATCTTTAGGGAGAAGCGAATAAGTGGACAAGAACCCTTGCCAATAGGTGACTTGTCACTGAAATCCTAGCACTGAGTTGTTAGGTCATATAGGGAATAACATACTACTTATAGTTTTCAGTAGGGACTAAAAAACGTTCTATAGGTGAAAACTGCTTCTGATAAGATAAGGTTAGGAGTGGCTGAGTATCCGAAAGTGATCCGAAAGAAAAATATGATCAGGCATCAATGTCAGCACAACTAGTCATTAAAATTCCAATGTCTAAGGGTGTTCTACAATAACTTCACTTTACTGCAGCTACCCATGTCATAGAAACCAGAGCCGAGGTACATGATCACCACACGCAGTAGGATAGATATATGTTGTTGAAGTCGAATTTCTGAACACAGATAAGAGCTTTAGACTGAATGATTAAAAGGATGGTTATCTGAAGGTGATGAAGATCGTCTCGAAACGAGAGGACAAGCTAACGTTTTCAGAGAGTTTTTCCTCCAGTTTTTGAATGGGATATTGATGGCAGTAATGGACGGGAAGTTACAAGACACGTTCAGCTATCATCTGCATGAGACCAATGAGGATAAAAGTCTGTTACTTTAGGAGGTAGACAGTGGTTTCTTTCAATACTGCCAGAAGGGTGCATGAGTAGGTCGTGGTTCTTTACTTTTGACACGTATGTTCACCACATGAACCGCAAGCCATCGCAATCTTTCCAAGGGGGAGATACTGGTTCAATGATGGTATTATTGTACCCGTCGGAAAGTACGAACAAAAGAATGTTAGAGTACACAGTTTTCCTTTTCAAATTAATTTAACTGCCATGTTGACACAGCAGTTGTACTTTTATAGGCAGCGCCCGCGTTAGATCATCAGGAAATTCGCGGTTGAATCTGTCTGGGTAACAGGTTGAGACGCAACCTACATGTCTCCTTCCATATTCTCCAGTAAACTGCTAAATGGCGTCTCACTATAGATTACATCCAAACACTTCATCCCTGTTTTGTCCAACTCTATAACCTAAACGTGATCAGTGAGCTTTTGGACCTCCTATTCCCCACACGCAGGTGCACGATATAATAAGGATATAATTTGTATTCCTCTGTTTAAGCTTGCTCCATTTAGTAACAGTCTAAAGGAAAGATCAGGGTGTGCTGTTCCAAGGAGCACTGAGAATGGTCGTGATTGTAGGAGGCGGAAACCGAATGAACATCTCCTTCGATTGACTAATGTTCTCTTGAGTTGTTTCCTTCACTTTAGCCCCCAAACTATTGGCCAATATATATATATATATATATATACTATTGGCGAATATACCTCATCGGAGGTGGTTAGGATACAATGATCAGAGGAGTTGAGTAGGACACGCCTTTAGTATGAAAAACTGGGTTCTGTTGTTCTCAAACAAGACTTGTGGGAAAGGTCGCATTCGTGATAAGACCGTGTGAGCCATCACCCAATCGATTGCAAAATCTGTTGGGGTTGTCTGCGTGACACGTAACTGAAGGGCTTAATCCTCTATCTTATTTTGCAGCTAGAACTTCTGAGGCACTACAACTCCAGTGCTTTGCTATTCTGTGCAATACGACAGTTCAGTGAGGTTGTTTTCCTATCTAAATAATCACTTGATATTACTGATGCAATCTGAAGCTATCTGACACGTGTCTGGGTGGCGCTATCATCCCGTTAGCACGCTGCTTTCTTTTAGGACGAATCAAGGCATGTGAAAATTTCATCTGACTCTAAGCTGGTATCCTCTGAGGATTCATCGTTAAACAACCCGTTGACACCAGTGCGTTATAAAAACGCACTGGCAATGAGGATTAACCGGTAAGACATACTGTATAAAGTTAACAAGGCCCTCATTGACCACCAACAGCATCCTTATGTATTTTGTGTGCTCATTTTCAGAAAAGATAAAAGAGTTGGAGTACTCCTTGCTTTTCAGTATACCTACTGCGTCTAATCAAAGACATACAAACGGTTTTCTGTTTAAAACGTCCTATAGATTGGTGGAAGTTAAACTATTTGTGAGAACTCACCCCAGTAAATGCACTATCGTCTTTATCGCATCCCTGACACTAGGTATTGTGCGGAAGAATGTCGGATACCTTCCAAGCATACTCAGTTTTGGAGCAGCGGAATAGTAGCTGACCTGAAAGAAGAAAAGTATTACAACTATTCAAGAACCTAACACATCTGCTCTAATGCAGTTCCCTCAAAAATGACTGAAATGGCTGAAGGGATCATAACTATTAGAGTGTCTCACTGCTCCTCACTAGTGCCTAAGCACGACGCTAACACATCCACCAGAATTCAAGTTTTCCACAGGTACGGTTGTCCCTCGCTGGAGGGGACCCTTTCAAAAGCGCCAACCTTTCACCAGAGACCACTACTGTTTTGACCGTTGATGCATATTGTAATGATAGCAAGCCTACCAGAGGAGGCCAACTTGTGGAAGGAACCATCCGTATATCAAATACTCCCAGGCATAAGCCAATAGAAATGGGATCTTGAGATGTATCATAGAACAGAAAATTGGATAATATCGGCAGTCAATTTTGTTGTCATCTAGGCTAAAGTAGTTTCAGTTCGACACGACTAACCTAGCGCGTTTCTACGAGAAAACATTACATACGTCACTACTGATGCTCACAGGTTACGCCGTTGGATGACAACACGTACCATGCGAGTCCATTGCATTAGGATCATCAATTCAGTTCAGCAGAGCCCTATAAACAGTGCTTGATACTTCGCTTAGTAGTAGATTATGCGAAATATGCTGCCAATATCTTGAATCTGGTTGCAGTCCAAAATATGTGCAGCTGTACATATCAGCACCCTTCCGGGTACTTCAATCATCTGCCGCATGGTAATATCGTAACGGCTGAGCGGGGAGAAACTGCTAGGTTACAAAAGCTGATGGACTTCACCTCTTCTCATCTGCCCAGTCTGCTTCTCCAAAACAGTTTCCACACTAGAAACTCCGGTACATCCGGCTGTTTCCTATCTACAGTGACCAGTTAAGAAACACGTTAGAGATGTGATCACAGAACTACACTTTTTGTCCAACGGACATTTGAACTCAAGCAGACTGGGTTGCAATGGACAGTCCCCTAGGTTCCATTTGTAGTGAGAATTTAATGATTGGTCGACAGAGGACATAGATGTGTTTTATTATATCTATATATCCCTGTTTTCTTGTCGCAGGATTTGGTAGTTGTGGGCTCGTGAATCGCCTTTACTCTCCTTCCTTGTGTAGCAGAGTTCCCAAGTTCCAGGTTCGAAGTTGTGGAGGACTTGTCATCCTCGCCTTGTGGGTTGACACCATGTGTGAGCAAGTAACTATGACAAGTAAGATTGGAAATAGGGGTCTATTCTGGCACCGGATCCCAGTCTCTCGACCTCAAGGTCTGTCCCAGAAAGTAGTAGACTGACCTAACCCGAAAGTGCAAGGGAGTATGCACAGAGATCTTCCAATGCTACAGGAGAATTCCGGTCAATGTCAACATTTGAGTGATCGGAGCGTATGGTTTTGGAGGCCGAACTTTTCTAACTCGTAATTTCTGGGAGGAAGACAGTGTCGTTGCGCTTCCAAAATCTGGTGATACATGTCACCTGGTGGAAACAGCTTACGGTTGTTACGCGTGCCACAGGAAACAGTATGATCTCACCTCCAAACCACCTCGTTATTCGAATTCCCGAATACATGGACCCGCCACTCTTCCTACGACTGCCTACCTTTGGCATTCTTGAAAGAGTTGAACTGACTGGCATCCTTTTCGGTCCGTAGGATCATCGTTGTTCTGATTGTTGATTAACACAATGGACAATCAAGTAAATATGCCACAGGGCTAAGCTAAGGTGTAGTGCAACCGCTTTCCTTAAAGATGTTAGGTAATTGACAGCCAGATCAGTTGACCACCAAACAAGTTCATAACAAGATTAGCGCAGTGAGCTACTTATAGTTCAAGAGTATAGTTCCAATGATTTATAAATCTATGATCCATCGAACTTTTTTCTCTAACCGCTGTTATATATACTTTTGACGCTTTGAGAAACGTTGATCCTGCCTTGAAAGAACTACGTATTTAGATCTCATCGAGAAACATTCCCTCTAGCCCAATTTGGAGTCGCACGACACCCAAGTTCCTGACTGCCATTCAGCAGAAACGACATTTCAAGCATAATCAGCCGCCGTTGCACATGTCATGCCAAAGCTGCGCTTCAAGTGGCTAATTTATTCTGGTTACACAAAACAAGAATAATTGCTTCATACACTCGCTTGCACAAAAAATTGATTGTAACCTTATGAGTAGTTCTCCTCCATGTAACCAACTTGTGGCATCTCGAATATCGTACCAACTGAAAACGAGGCGGCCTTTGTGCAGTACAATCGGTTGAAGAAAAGCACCGCCACCTGGTGTGTTAACGGTTTCGTTCCTACTAAGACTCCAGACGGCGCGCTTTAAAACTTCATTTTATGTTTGGGTGATAGAATTAGAATCCGGAATTCTGTCTGTAGTTCCGGAAATTTGGCAAAATTATGCTCTACTCTTCACGTGATTCCATACTCAGCTTAGTCCGTTTGAGTATCCTACTACTTTCAGAGGGTTCTCCCAATATGACCGAATTAATCAAGTAGAAGTAGGCGAAAAACTTTTCCCCAGATTTCACCTGTTAACCAACACGACAGTTTTTTGTTCAGGGTCCGTCCTGAAAACTCTAAACTAACCGCTATCATATGCAGCATTGACCCTAACAATGAGATTAACTGAGATTTCGTCTTGGCTTAAAGTGTTCTGTGTGACGGCTTCCCCTCCATCAGCGGCCACTTTAGGTGGTGCTGCTTTGATGAGCGTCAAGGGATATCCCACTTACTTGCTCTGACCTTCTAGCTTACCAGATCAGGCAGACGATGATCCACAATAATGTGTTTATTATTCTATGACTGAGATGAGATTATTTCTGGAGGTCAATGCGACGTATTTATCTAGCTTCATTACTGACCCTTTGGGGGAGGACGATATATACATAACAATGAACAGAAACTCACTTGTGGAACAGAAAACAACTTCAACAAGCTGGCCACCGAAAGCGATACGTCGCTGTAGGCCGGACCGATTAGTGCTGTGATGGGCTTTTCCTCTACAGGGGGTAGGGCTTCGCGCCCGCACGCAGGATCACAAAATCTGCTTATATTCAGCTGGAAAAAATAAAGGCATACTTGTATGCGCACAGGTGCGTGCAAAGTTAGACCGCTGACGCAATACATGAAAACTTGTGTAGATACATTGTTAAAAAGTCGAGCATCTGTGCACTCCAGTACACCTTCTGTCATCGGTATGATTATTGCGGTTGGTTCAATGTGATGAAAATTTGCCAGAGTTTGCTGGAGCACGTCAGCTCTTCGAACACTCAACCAAGCTCTTTGCGTACCCCGATAAATGTTTTATTCAACTCCAACAGGTTCTAAATTTTAGATTCCGTGGGCATCTTCCTAAAAAAGGGTCATTGAGGGGCTTCGGTGCTGATAGGCAAATTTCATGTGGGTTCACAAACCACGCAAGAGGAGGCGTTGTTATTGAGCTTGTCATTGCAAGCAAACTTCACTGAGTTGTCGTTTCACAAGAACATTCCATACATCTGTGTCTTTCATCTCCTAGCCGGATCAAGTGATCAGACGACTGTTCTTGAGCGCTGGGTAGACTACTGATATAGAGCGTGGTCGAATGATTTGCTGTTTTTCCCAGAAACATTCCATACATCTGTATCTTTCATCTCCGAGCCGGATCAAGTGATCAGACGACGGTTTTTGAGCGCTGGGCCGACTACTGATATAGACCGTGGTCGAATGATTTGCTGTTTTTCCCAGGCGGATGTAGGACCCTATGATCAAAACACACTTTCGGATGAGTTTTCAGTAAGAAGTTACATTTGAAAGAAGCCTAAACCCATCTTTGAATGCAGAGATTACTCTTTTCCGGAAACAAGTGTTCCGGGAAGGGGAATTGTTTGCCATGATGAGGCTGACATTTGGCGGAAATATTCGGTTTGCAATTCACCCTAGCTTGCGTCCTTTGTTGTTGTGCCCACATCTACTGTTTTCTATATCTGAGACCTGCATATCATGCCGCTAATGTGAAGTGTGCCGCGACTCCTGCGATCGTAGCATAATGAGTCACTTTTTCAAATTATGCTTGTAGCAACTTGTTGCTCTGTGGTGCGATCCCAAGAGTATGTGGTACCAACGAGCATAATTAAGGGGCGAACAGCCGCCCTCATTTTCTTAGGTCGGGTGGAACGGTATGCAACATCATAAGCGAGATATTCAGCTGGGTTCCAGATGAGTCCCTCGCAAAACCAAATTTGTTTGCAAAATGAGTGTATTTCACGTTTGCTTGTTCCTTTCAAGGTAAACGTTGTTGTACACTATCAGGCAAAATAAATTTACACACCACCAACTAGTAGTAAGCATAAGGAGATAGAATGAAATTTTATGTAGGAATTTGCGGCTCCATCTGCCTTCTCCCTTGAGTTAGTCTGTTCATCGTCTTCAAGGTAAAAGTTGTTGTACACTATCAGGCAAAATAAATTTACACACCATCAACTAGTAGTAAACGTAAGGAGATAGACTGAGGTTTTATGTAGGAAGTTGCGCCTTCATCTGCTTTCTCCCTTGAGTTAGTCTGTTCATCGTCAAACTGTCACTGCCTTTTAACAGCACTGCCAGTTTAAGTTCTTCGATATATACACAAAGGCAAGTATAACGTTCTCAGTCGGCCGTTCTTCCCGATGTACCGTGCAATTACACGTCATACCGTCTAAATGCACCTTTCCGTGCAGATGAAATAGGTAAAATTGCTACGCTGAAAATAAATGTGTGTAGCCACCAGCTTTGTGGGGTATTACCATTGTATTCTATGGCCCTCAGCTTGGAGGCACAGAAAACCAAGTTGAATCCACTTTTGAGCCAGGATTACGTTTCCTGAATGTTCTCAAAGAACGTTTGTTATTTTTAACATCACCGTTAGTGGTTCCCGCCTCCCGGCCGGTTTTAATTGTCAGTTGTTCATTGGTTCTCGCGTAAATGTTGCCTTAACAACCACCTTGAAACTTTCAAATTCTCTGGAACTTCGCAGAGATTTTCAGGCTTCTTACATACCGAATGTAACGGTAGTTCTCACCTGTTCACGCTGCAAACTGATGGAAGTACATTTCGACTGGCTATTGAAGTGAATACATCAACAGTGTCCTAATTAGACCAGTTGCAGAATACGCTATATTCGACAGTGGAGCTACCCGGGACTTTCTTATATCCAGACTCACTGTGTATAACTGCCTTGAGAATCAAAGGATAAGATATAGTTGTTATAAGATATAGTTGTTATGCCATTAGGTTTAGGTTGGCTGACGTTTTGCGACTGGCCTCTGCATGTTCGCCCACCGATTCTCTTCCCTCGGGTCTATATCAGCACCCAAGGCTTTTATGCAGCAGGATTATCAGCTTATTGCAAACCGTCTGTGGTTCTCCTACTATGCACGGGTTCAGTGGTCTGACTTCTGTTAACGGGCACATCGATTTCGGATGGCAGCCTTTTACACCAAATATATGTATCCCGCGTGAGATCCCTTCGAACAAACCATGACAATTTCTCTATGTTTCCATGAGATCTAGTTTATTCCTGGATTCAAAACAAAGGACATTCCGAGAAATCAGTGAATCCAGACGACAGATATACGAGGAGGATTCTAGCAAGACTGCCTGGGTTTGTGTACTTTCACCTAATCTCATCAAGCTGAGTGGTAGAAAATTTCATAACAGGCAGTCAGCGTCAAGCGGATGTGAGCTAGGAGGAAAACCATCGGATGTATGTAACAATTGGTATTGAGAAAAAATAGAATAATTTTCACGCTGCGAGGGATGAGGTAGTAGGAATGGAAATTGACTACGGATTGAGGAGATGGAATGGTCGAGTGGGTTTGATGTTCACGCTTGACCCACACAGATAGATCTAATGATAACGCCATTTCCACTTACAAGCTAAGTGGTACGAACTCTATGAAGTGTAAGTAACTGCACGAGTAGAGTTGGTGGTGAACCTTTTCGATTAGTCATTTAAAAGTCCCACCTCATCGCTCTTAATTGAATCTGTTGTAGAGGTGACTTTTGACTGCAAAACGTCCAAATTGCAGGAGATTCACTCTGCATACTAGGTCACCTGGCAGGGTCCAAAGGACTTAAGGACATTCACTAGCATCTTGCTCAGATGAAATCAGGGTCGTAGGCTGAAGTGGAATGCCTGAATTATGAAACCGGGGTCGACATGCTCTAAACATCCAGATGATATCATCTAAAGGATGGGATCAGTTAGACAAAAAACACGATACAGTAGGTACATGTAATGCAGATAACATGTTCCGCACAACGTTTTTCTAAGCCATCCGCTATCCTCTGCTTGACGTCCTAGTAGACCTATAGTTGGCGCCTTTCGCCTTCCGTTTGCCACATATTTTATCAAGATGCTAGTGTATTCTTCAACTATTATTTTAATTCGCACCGAGCCTCCTAAATGTCGTCTCGTGTCGGGTGACCTAAGCACACATTCTGATAAAAATAATCGTGAATTGTGAACACTATATCTAAATTTAGGTAGGCAATTTATAGTTCTGCCGTAGGTTGAGCTGAAAAATCTTTGGTTGACTGTTAGGCACACACTTTGGATTTCAAACGAGAGCCTCTTCACAAAACAGTCGAATGGTTGGACAACAAAAATTCTAAAAGACTGTTTTGTAGTACATGTGTTTGCGTAAACGGCACTCACTCCGATAAAGCTTAGGGACTGTCGCAGCGCGATTTCCGCATTACTGAAGGAGTCGAAAACAACAGCACCCAGGGTGTAATTCAGATAGTTTTTGCGAGAATTTATCGCATCCAGAGTAGATAAAATTGCCTCCAGGAACTGGAAAAAGAAAAGAAAAAAGCGATATTTGTAATTGAATTTTGTTTGTGGGGCATTCTATTTTCAAATTCTTGAAAGAAAAGAAACTTTTCTTTACTGTTCGTATCAGAGACCATTAAAAACGCGTTGTCTGACGCATTCAGTCGTCATGATGACAATCCAGCTTAAAATTCTTCGACAGCCCACGACCGGTTTTGCCCTTCTTGGGGCTCATCAGGTAGGCGCAGTCCCCGAGTTTCCGTCAACCTTATGTTCTACTTGAACCCAAATTGCACTGTTTTCGAGAAATACACTCATTTGCATATCAATTTGGTTTTTGCGAGAGACTCACCTGGAACCCAGCTGAATCTCCCGTTTGCGATGTTTTCAGGCAACTGAATGTGCTGCACCAGGCCGCCTCATGTTCCAGTTGCTACGATATTCGAGATATCGCGATACATGTATATTCGTAATGCACTACTCATAAGGTTGCTGAAAATTCTTCGACAGCCCACGACCGGTTTCGCCCTTCTTGGGGCTCATCAGGTAGGCGCAGTCCCCGAGTTTCCATCAACCTTATGTTCTACTTGAACCCAAATTGGACTGTTTTCGAGAAATACACTCATTTGCATATCAATTTGGTTTTTGCGAGAGACTCACCTGGAACCCAGCTGAAAAGAAGGGCGAAACCGGTCGTGGGCTGTCGAAGAATTTTCAGCAACCTTATGAGTAGTGCATTACGTATATACATGTATCGCGATATATCGAATATCTTAGCAACTGAAACATGAGGCGGCCTGGTGCAGCACATTCAGTTGCCTGGAAACATCAAAAACGGGAGATTCAGCTGGGTTCCAGGTGAGTCTCTCGCAAAAACCAAATTGATTTGCAAATGAGTGCATTTCTCGAAAACAATCCACCTTAGTTTAGCTGATGAGCTGAGTACATTCAGGGACGTAAGCTTGCAAGCGCAGCGTCTCCAGATTTATTAGGCAAGGATTAGTTTCTTAACTCAGCTATTTCCTCCTGCGAACCAAGCACAAACGTAAGTGATGAGTGTTACAACAGCAGAAGGTTAAAAAACAGAGGGTCTTCAAACATGACATATCTCACCATACAGAAGTCCGGCGGAGCCGTTGGTTAGCCAACAAAATCAAACTAAGGAAGAACCTTGATTGTGTCATTCTATGCAATAGCTTCTGTATGCAACGTTTTGAGCCATTCAAGTAACATAAATAATAAATATACTGCAGCTGAGTGATCAACTATCGGTCTGCAGTTTGCGTGACGGAAGCAGGTACGCACCAGAAAGCAATGGAAGCACAGGACTACAGAAACAATGAGGACATCGCCCGTGATGCGGGAAAGTTGGTAGGACATATTCCAAAGCAACTTACGAAATATGGGGAGTTCTGTGGCATTCGACTTCGAAGGCCCTGAAAATAGGGAAATTTCCCGACTTCTGTGATGACTCTGGATAACTTTACTGATCGCAGTCGGCCTTGTGTCGGCGACGGATCTTTCAAATGTCTGCCGTGAAGCGTAGTGATAGCTTATATGAATGAACGAGCTCTGGTGCCACTGCTTGGAGAAGATACCCGATAACAGTTTGTCTGGTTCCTCCACCAGCCTGAAAAAGCTCGACTGCACTTCCATTAAGAGAAAAGCCAGTGGAGTATCCACTGTTCATCTGCCTGGTCTTATTCGATAACCAGGAAGCATATGTTATGTTTACTCTCAACCTCAGCTGACATTCAATAAACCCAACAAGTACGTTAGAACAACGAGGTCACGTGTCAAACAGCGACCCTAAAAGCATGACAAAGTAGCCAAACAACCGTTATACGATCAAATTTGTCATATACACAATCAAGCAGACTCACTTTGAAACCCAAAACTGTCACTTCCGGTTCCTGGCTAGGCGAGGATTCCCAAACACTGTGTATGGGCACAAAAACTCCAAGCATCACATCACCATTGTAAATAAACGGTTCCCAGTATCTAACTGCACACGTGAGTTTGAGCAATTTACTCTGTGTTAGACAGCATAAGAAAGTGACAACCAGTTTGGGTAAGAATGAGCGGACTCGCATTGTGGAGCGACGTATCGTCACAGCCTAGCTCGCTCATATGCCAACTTAAGCTAAGAATGAATCCCAAAGTTCGATTCCAAAGGTCACTTTGCATGTCACGTGATGGATATGAAGGCAACCGCAATAGAGTCAATGAATTATGTGATAGTACCTATCCACGCTTCAACAGATCATTCGATTATTTTTTCATCATCAAAACAACCATTATCAGAAATGACCCGTTAGAAACCAGGCTCGGTAAAAAAACAATAGGATCGTTGTCAGCCCGACCACGTTCCCAAAAAGCTATGTATTCAGCCAGGAATGAGTTTAATTCAAAGCCCCGGTGTGACGTCAAGTATTTCTGGTTCTAATCTTTCCCCATTAGACGTCTAAACAAGGATTTCTCGTTACCTTCAAATACTTGGAATTAACCCTTATGGTCGCACAAACCTATTGACTAGGCTTGACAAATTATAGACAGACTGTCTAATACACATATATCAGAAATCACCGTGAAAGATACTTACCACTCGGGGTGTAGAAAGTTGCAGTCAAATTACATTTTGAAACACAAGCCACCTGACTCTATAGTAATAGTATTCTGAGTATTTTGCCAAACGACAGCAAAAGATGGGACGCAGCTGAAATTACCCTTCACTTGCATTCTTGTATGATGCTACCATGGTGCCACCAGGATTACCCGGGGTTATGGCGGCTTTGCCCAGATTTCAAATAAAATTATTGTGTGCGGTAGGACAGCTGGTTTGGTTGTTTGCTTGTGTCATAGTTGTCCGTTGCCGTCGATGAGCCTTCTTTTAAAGTTCTGTGGGCAGCCACTGCAATCGATCTACAGAGGCTTCTCACATTATTTCAACTCCAATGTAATGCGGAACAAAGTGTGGAAGTAACATTTCTTGTGGTTCACCGGGTGTTTGTTACTTGGTCCGCGTGTATTCTTCCCACTGAAGCAAGAATGAAGATCCCCCTGCGAATGCCCGCTGATAAGTACGTTCAGTAGCTGACTGTATCCTTCAAGTTCACCTGTAAGGCTGATATCTCCAGGTATCGTGTGCTGTCTACTGTCATCCATTCTTGAATGACGAAAAAGTCATCTACGGAACGACGCCAAAATATGGGATCAATTATTGATAATAACCTGTGCTGTAATTTCTGTATTACCGCTCCGGTCATAAATATGGGTATCGGTGGTTCCGATGGGGCTACTTTTATGCGTTGATATTTGTCCATTTATGCAAAAGCCCAAATGCTTACATGCGTTTGAATTGTTCTAGATTATCTTCACTGTGATTTTCTAAGCTAGGGTGAGGTTCGATAAAGTGAATAGAGCAGAGATTTCAAGTTAATGCACAACTACATCGCTCCTCGCCATGATCTCTCTTCGTGTGTTGAGTAACTCTCCAGCGTTAGTTTTCACGTATTTGGACTCAGTGAATCAACGTTAAACCTTTTGTCGCATAGTTAACCAGAGTTTCTAGCGAAGCTATTGGTCGTAGTAAAGTAACCTTGCTGTGCACCTTCGGTGGTCCCTGGAATTGCACGATGCTGCTGTTGCCCTCTTTTATTATCCACCAATCCTGTGGGCTGTCTTGTTTGCTGCTTGTGGTTATCTGAGTGTCATCATGATTCGGTTGACCGGCTTTGAGGTGGCTTCCGGGCTTCTCAGTATAATCCGGTTTATCCAGTATCGCTGTGAATCACTCCTTGTCTGCAAGCAGCCCGAAGATTCATTCAATACTTTGCAGGTTGGTTCCTATATCAACTTCTTGTTCTTGTGTTGTTTCTGAAGTCCGATTTCTTATAATTATCGATGGCTTGTTGAATCTGTTGTCAAACTTCCTCAGACATTCCGTTTGTTCCAAGCTGACCAGTTAGTCAATACAGTATGCGCCTGTGACGCTAAAGTTGAAAGCTTTGGTTGAATTTTTTCAATCACATTGGTAGATGATCTAGACAAATTTTTGAACCGACCTTCGCCATTGATGAGTTCATCCTTCTTCGTGAGTTTTCCCAGTTTTTCTAATGTTAACCGACTTCTGATATGGTTCATCCAAGTTCTGCATATCACTGTGGGTGTGCCATGCTTTCGTTTAAGGCTTTCATGCTTTCTTTGTGATGACTAGTTCCATCCTTCGTAGACCATGTTGCTTAGTCAGTGCCCAGACACGTGGACGGTCTTTTGCCGGTCTGTGGTTGGTGAATTTCGGAAGTAAGTTTCTCCGTAGGCACTTATGGAAGCAGAGTTCAGAATGCCCAAGACCAAAGTTTACCTGCACGTCGATCAATCAGTGAACAGGTCAACAGCGACTATTCAAATTACCAAGCATAATCGAAGTACTCCTCTGTCAAAGGACACACCGAAGTACCGCCAAAGGACCACGCAACGGTAATCTACGACCTACTTATAATGTCACATTTGTTGGTGACAAAACGTGAGAAAACACCAAAAAGGCCCAGCTAGGCGAACAGAGTTATACCAGTCCCGAGCACCCACACTGAAAATGAATCACTGAACTAAGGACCCATCTATTCAAGGAAAGCTTGAATATGGATATGGAAGTACGGGTCCTGATAAAGTTCTCAATGGAAATTGGCTGCAAAAAGGAGCGCGTATCAAATGATGTTTGAGGCAGGATCTAATGTGGGGCTTGGTATGCACGGTGCCTAATCTGTTCTACCAGGCTTTTTCTCACACACTACACAGTTTACCTCCAAAACCGTGACATTTTCCAACTAGTTTAATTAGCTGAGGACACAACTGACACTTGACTGCAGCTAGTGTTGTATGCGTGCGAACGTGTCAGTGTATATGGCAGGATGACATTTAAGGTAAGGAGCGTAGTTCCTGTGGCACAAGTCTTCTAAACAATAAGCACGCACACACCACAAATCCGACGGATCCAGCCAAGGGATCTTCTAATCCAACGGCTAGCTAATAGTACATTCGGATGCGCTACTCATGATCAGTTGGAAGACCCATCTCCCTTTAAACTGGTTGCACGCTTGTACTTGCATTGCTCAAACGGTCCTGTTTTGTGGCAGGAAGAAAGAATTGTTCCGGCCCAGGAAACATGTAGCAGCAGGCCGAGGTTCCGTAGGCCGTCATTTCGGAATCCCCTCCCCATTTGGACTGTGCCCCACATCCTATCTCCACTGAGCTCTGCGAAGCTTCAATAACTTATTTTGTAAAGATGCCACTCCTAATGTTTGGAGATTGAACAAAATCTCCCGGTCCGATACATTCTTGTCGTCAGTTAACCTCAGTAACGAATAGAAAGCAGTGTATACTTTTGATCACCTGATTTCATAAAATCCGTTCTGATGAGGATCTGATTGCATGAATAGTTTGATTAGTTCTCTTAGACCACCCAAAGCATAATCCACGCGAAGAAATCTAGGCAACTTGGAAACTCCCGTTCTATTCAGTCCATTTCCACAACAGAAAGAGAAGACATAATGCGGAATGTTAACATCCCGGTTTCATTTTGACAGTCGCACACTAAAAACTGACAAGATCTTGAGAGTGAAACGGCAATGAAATAATGGACGCAGCCAGTAGATGTGTGAATCGATTGGGTAGATATTTTACAAACAAGCACACTTCAGTCTTTTGCTTGCATAAACTTGGCTGGACGCCAACATGCTTGGGCTAGGATTATGGAGTAATGTATTGAACGATGTTCTGAAATCACTCCGATTAACCGTGATATTATGCCTTGTCTCAGCACGATTCCAACTTTGCGAACCTTGGGAGCGTTTTTGTGTCTATGGGTTCCAGTGGGTTGTTTGCAGCACTGACAATGAAAACATATGCTGCGATAATGCAAATTTTACTTCGCCCGATGTCCATACCACACACCAGTTTTGTGTATGCATGATACTGTAAGCGGACCCGGTGGAGGGTGGATATTCTATCTACCCAACATTGTGTCAGTGACTTCTTCCAGCTTGCACACATTCTGAACTATGTATCTAGAAATACCCAAAACACGTAGTATGTAGATAACTAAGGAACCCCGAAGTACCACAGATAACCGCTTCCATTTCAAAGACCGACAGTGTAGATAAGGGCCTGTTTTAGCAGATATCTTTGTAGGTGCAACTGAACGGGTTGCTTTATCTTACAGCGCATTAGAAATGCCGAAGACAGTTTGCTCCTAACAGACGTAACTTATTTTGACCAAATTTACCCGCATATTATAAATCTGCGCCTCAACAATTCTATTTCTCTTGGAATAAAAGAAAATGATAGTTACATGTTTTTGTTAATCCCATAATCAGAAAACTATACGGCACTCTTGGACGGTCACCGTACCGCAATATTTATAACTTTCCAGTTCTGTTTCAACGGCATCCGAAGGAGGTCTGGTGTGATCCAGAGTTCGTTCCAGTATACCAGACGAATTTATACGTTTGCTTCGCATCAGAATGAAGAAATTTTAACCGAATGTTTTGACTTCCACGTTAGATCAACCAGGAAAAATGCACGCATCAAAGGAGAGAGATATTCTCATTGAATTGCATCTTGCCACTGCTACTAAGCGAAAACTGTGCGCTACAGTCAGTCTCATTTTCCAGCCGTTATCCAGCTGTTACACAGGGGCGATTCAAATTGAAGGGTAGAAGGCCTAACGACCCGCACCGCGCAAACACAACTGACCTGCTGGGCGCGGGGCAGGGGGGGTGCTTACATTGACAGACCAGACGGGGGCTTACGTGAATGCACCACAGAACGCGTGCCAGATCACTTGAGTCAGATGACTGAAAACTCGACCGAAGTTAGTGGCCAAGGCTGGGTCGACCCCAGAACATTATTCAGTGTTTCAGAAAGGTTTGGTAAACAATCGGTAGTTTTTATTTGGGCAACGTTTCGCTTTTGACACAAAAGCTTCATCAGGCCAAGTGAGCAGGTCACCAAGTTGGCCAGGTTTTAAGGCAGACGGAGAACCAATCAGTAAAACCTACCCAGACACTAGATCAGTGTTGAGAGTCAATTAACGGCTCTTATCGGTTAGTGTGATTGCCAAAATCTTGAATTGTTGGGTTGGAGGAGTTTCAAATCAGTTCCGATAAGCTTTTGTTCCTTAATGTTCCACTTCAGGGTGCTTCAATTGATGATTCACTGCGGGTGCCTTTTCCTTTGTCTTCTTGGGCCTATGAGTGCTGCGATAATTTAGTTGTGGGGGGGGGTGAGGTCAAGCGGAATTCAGATGATGACTACTCTTCCTTCTGATGATCGCACCCCAACACGTGTCAGCTCGACTGATCCAAAACCGTTCGCCAGTTCCACGCCTTCTATTCTCTTGACACTGGGATGATTGACGATTTCTACCGCCTCGGCCATCAGTCTCTGTGATGTGGACCGTAGTCCTCGCCTCAAAACCTTAACATTTTCTAAATCTATTTTGTGTCCCGTGTCCAGTGCATGTTCTGGAATTGCCGAGTCCTTTAGTAACGCTTGATATTCATCTGCGTTTCTCGGCGGCCTGTGTATTTTCCGCTTATGCTCTCCGACTCTCGTGTGGAGTTCCCTGGCTGTCTGTCCTGTATAGACCTTATTGCAGTCATTACACTTGATTTTGTAGACACAGTCCCTAGTTCTGTGTGCCTGGAGGCGATCCTTCAATTGCACCAGTGCAGAGCACAGTGTTCCCCCTCTGGAAACCTACTCTTATGTTGGTCGTGTTTAGAATCCTTCTAATGATCTCCGAGGTCTCTGGTTTATATGGAATAACAGCCGTCCCAAGCCATTCTCGTTTGGGTTTCGCTACCGGTACCAACATCCTTCGTAATTGACGCCCAATCAAGGTTAGAGAGATTCCCAACTATCTGAATGAACTGAGTCCATATGGAGCTAGAGTCAACCTCGGGTACACTGGCATTTTTAGACTGCACACAAGGTTGGGGGAAACTAAAGACCACAGTATACGAGAAGCCAGCTGACACTGAACTACTCGTCTGCCCATCTGAAGTCGGTATCCGCTAGTATGTTTAAGTGTGCAAGGGCCCTGTGCACAGAAGTTGATCGGACAGCGGCCCAAACTGATGTAAAGAACAAACTTCGGGAGAGTGGATATCCAGCTAGCTCGATTAAGCGTCAATTGCGAAGTGTGTTGGTATCGGTAGCGAAACCCTACAGGGAATGGATTGGCACTGCTGTTATTCCATATAAACCAGGGACATCGGAGGACACGGGGTACAAAATAGATTTAGAAAATGTTGAGGTTTTGAGGCGAGGACTACGGTTCACGTCACAGAGGCTGATGGTCGAGGCGGTAGAAATCGCCAAGTATCTCGGTGTTAACAGAATAGAAGGCGTGGAACTGGCAAGCGTGTAGAGAACGGTCTTGGGTCAATCGAGCGAACACGTGTTGGTGTGCGATTATCAGAAGGAGGAGTAATCATCATCTGAATTCCACTTGACCTCACCCCTCCCCCAACTAAATTGTCGCAACACTCACAAGCCCACGAAGACCAACGAAAATCTACCAGTGGCACCCGCAGTGAATCATCAATTGAAGCACCCTGAAGTGGAACATTAAGGAACAAAAGCCTATCGGAACTGTTTCAGAAGAGCTTGGTAAACAATCGGTAGTTTTGATTTGGGCAACGTTTCGCTTTTGACGCTATCGGAACTAATTTGAAACTCCTCCAAACCACCAATTCAAGATTTTGGCAACCACACTAACCGATAAGAGCCGTTAATTGACACTCAACACTGAACTTGTGTGATCATCTGAAGAGAACTTACTGATTGGTTCTCCGTCTGCCTTATAACCTGGCCAATTTGGTGACTTGTTCACTTGGCCTGATGTAGCTTTTGTGTCAAAAGCGAAACGTTGTCCAATTAAAAACTGCCGATTGTTTACCAAACCCTTCTGAAACGATGGCTTCCCAGTCGGTTATAAACCTTTTCCAATTCAGGCGCATTCCATTGGTACTGAGTAAGCTTTAAGATACTCGAGCACGTTTTAAGGTTAGTTGTCTTTCACTTCTGCACCGAAAGTATTATCTTGCTGGTTTATTACCTCAATCCTGGGGTTAAGTTGGTTAAGCGAACATGTACACTCACTTATCAAGTGGTTCCACGGGGCGTCATGCGCCCCTCGTTAAGCGCTCCAGGTGTTTATCATTTTGGCGCTGAGACCCTTTTGACACCAGGTTCGTACTCACCACAGACGTCAATGTCTCGAAGATAATTGGTGATAGATCAGACGAAAAATCTGTGATATGCACCCGTTCCAACCTTTTCACCACACTTTCCAATATTAACCGTGGAGTAATGGAAACACCTTTCGATTTGGGGGGGGGGCTAAGCGGTGTAGGTGTAGAAGGTTGAAGTTACTAGAAAAGAGTACCATGACCAAAAGAGCTGAGATACATTTTGCAGGCATGGGTCGCACGTCAAGCATAAGACGGCAACTATCAAATGAATTCCAATACATTCAGCTGACCAATATTTTTCCTCAATTACTCCACTGGTTCTGGTTATGAAATTGGGTTGATCTGACCTGATTCTCCCTGAATTTGCTGACTCCAATCAGTGAAGGAAACGAGATCGCCTGAATGCCTGTCGAAACCTTCCGGAAATGTATGTTGCCCCAGGTAGTTAGGTTTCCCGTTTTTTGAGCAATATGTGGCAGTGCAAACAGCTCGAAGTACGCTTCATTCGAATTTATCCGAACAGACTCTAGCCCCATGGTAGCATCCCGCAGTCTGTTCTCTTTGAGTCATGTATCTCTACGGAATATGGTCAGACAGGAATGGGAAGCATAAATTCTTGTGGTAAAATAGGTAAATGTCGAAAGTTCGGATGACCTGACTATACAGACTACGCACTGGTGTGCTGAAAAGCATGCCAATGTTATTTTGCCGACGTGAAATTTGAGTCATCTTAGTCGACCGATATTTAACTTGTTCAACGTGTGAGTCGTCCGTTTTCATTCTACGATGAGTCTTTATTCGGTTTGTTTTCAAGCAAGCACAAAGGTTAATTTGTTGTCATATTGTGCTCAGTGTAGTGACAAAGAACGGTATAAATGCCTTCGATTTGACAAGAAATTATGAGAGCGTGCCACTTTTCAGGACCGGGGTCGGGATGGCTCAGTGGTTAGAGCGCGAAGTTACTGGCCGGAAAGTCCGTGGTTCGAACCCGACTATCTACCGCACCAGCAGACTAACGTCACATTTTAACCCATTCCAAGTGTCTACGAATTGGCTGACATGAATCCCTTCCTGTGAGCTCTGACGCTGTAGTATGCTGCCTGGACACAAACCACGTTAGAGCACTAAGGACCTCACCTACTCCGAATTCCGGCGACAAACTGGCTCACTAACTCAATATTCACACTTGATAAGCACTATTTTAGGAAAACACATATCAAATTCTATTGCCTGTATCGTTCCATGTGAAGGACAGCGGAATGCTCCCAAACAGTGAGTGATAACTCCATGTATTTTATGGGTACATGATTGGGGCAGCATAAGTTTAATAGGTCAAAGTTCGCTAATCCGAACAGCCTTCTATTAGTCCTTACACGAAAAACTGCTAATCGAAAACAGGATATAAATTTACAGGTTGTGAAGTAAATTCTAATCAGCTCGTAATAATCGAAGCGTTTTACCTCGAGAGACATCAATCCTTGCGGAGGAACCAATACTAAGCAAGCTGAGTCTAGAATGTGATCGAGTTTTGCAAGAAATGTAGCCGGGACGTTCATTCTCTCTCCACTTAAGTTAATGGACACTGATGAACCTAACGATGAGTACTGATTGGGTGTGTGCGTCCAGTTAGGCCTTCGTCGGGAGTTGTGTTACAAAATGTCATTGTTACAAACCTATCCGTCCTAATATTATATATATATATATATACGTGATAGGCTAATTTCTACACAGAATTGATTGCCCACAAACGGCAAACTGGAAGCAAAAACTTGGGGACGCAGTTTTTTAGACCATAGCGATTTACGCTCAGTTTTATCGTCCCAGTTCACTAGTCACTCTGACCAAGGTTGCTTAGATATCCGAGCTTGACTCAAACAATCAATGGGTGGATTAATATGGCTTTCAAACTCAGCAGAGTATACTGGCGCATTTTTCTTCACATCGTATCAGTGGGGCTCCATCCATAACGTGAGCTGTGTAGTGTGGATACACGGCACACGAAAGGCAGAAAATAACTGATTGGAATTACCTTTGAAAGCATGTAGGCATTCTTTGATATGTATCAAGGCCCTTGAGCTGAAGGTACAAGAGAAGCGGATTGACAAGTTAGTAAAGGGCTCAAAGGAAGGAATAGGCCTCTCAGAGAAAAATTTCATTAGTTCGTACTGGAATGGAGACTTTGGCTATAAAACTAGTCTTGCCCGCCCTCTCAGAGTAATATTCCTCCTCACTAATTTTCTTCCTCTCGTCCACTAACCACTTGGTGCTGTTGGGTATTGTCTGCATATGCGCAGACCGGGCGTCTGTTTTTGGCATTGCAAGACATGGTGCATACTGTACATAGTTTGGTAATGAAATCCTAAACCGGTGTTGCGGAAAAACCTGGTCTATCGTGATTGCGTTTAGGAGTTCTCCGTCACGTTGACACTGCACAAACTCCCGGATCGCATACAACGCAAAGGTTGAAGACGTGTCCAGATCAAAGCAAGTTTACCGACCCAAGGACGCCAAATAGGACGACCACAACTATTCCCTGTCGGTCATCGCCCGAACTCGTCAACGAGCAACCGAAGGGTTAAGAAAGCTGTCACATGCGTAAGCCACTGAATGAGGTGAAGGTCGTGTTCTCTTCGTCATACGGATGAATCCGGTCTATGGTTAGAGGTTCCTCACCCTTCACCTCGCTCTTGCTCGCCACTCCGCCATTCAACTGGTAACTCTGCTGGGCCACTACACGTTATCACATATTTTTGTATAACTCCGTCTACTTGGTCTAAGACGAGTTACCCTGGTGCAAGTTCCTGTGAGAATCAGTTCATTTTAGTGAGATGACCAAGAAGAAATGTTAAGCTTCATTTGCTCTTTACTCCTAAGTGTACAGTTGATCGAATGGTGGCTTGTTATAAACAACAAAAAAGACTCCACATTACCACTTTATCCGTCTTCAACGAACACACTACTTTCTGGCCCGAGGAACTTTAGATCCACTCTAGCAACATCACCAGTAACAAGACCTGTGTGAGGATGACAGTGTTGTCATATCGACCACACTCCATTCATGTGCCATCGAAGTTGTCTGAAAACCTGAATTTGCGATAATAAGATCAAGAACTCCACTGATGTAGATTTCCAAAGTTAACTTGGCAGAGGTAGAAATTTATGCGCTGCTGTCATCTGTACCGACCTTTTGATTAGAACGAAATAATGGGGTGGGTTGTGGACTAAAATTGTATTCGTTGTGCCCTTTCAAGTAATAAAGAATAATCGCTCAGCTGTGCCACCTTTACAAAGCACAGCTGCTGTGCGACTCAAAGGAAGCAGGAAGGTTGATGTGATGCCAGGTTGTCTTAGCTAGATAGGAGTCATCAAAAAGATGTTGTTGGATTCGAGCCAGGGACTTCCTATCGATAGTTTCGCGTCCTAGCTGCTAAGCTACCTCGGGATCGCCCTTTCAGGGACTACTACTGAAAATCGGTCAGGGGAAAACTGCCTAATGCAAGCTTATCATTGACTGACAAATTCTTCAGAAAAAGAATTTTATGGTGTACTTATTGGGGCGTGTTCTTCTTCGTCGTCGTCACATTGGCGAAACACAGATGTAATAATAGTAGTAACCCGAGTTGTTTTTATCTGCCAAGTGCAACGTCCCTAATGGTGAAAAAACTTTTAGTTCGTCAAAACTTAGAGGATGAAATTAAGGAGACGCACGATGCGAACTAGGTTGAGAACGACTGCTGTGAGGTAGAATAAACAGAGCTAACAGCCTGGCTAATGACCGCCGATACTTATTCAGCAAATGCACCCCTCTCCAAGTCCTTCGGGTGTCGAATAAAAACTTCTGTGTAAAAATGTCGAATTTTGCTGTATGATCAAACCAAAAAAACAGTACCTGCCATAGTTTTGTTGGAATTTCTTTTAATCGATCTCCCTTCTTATTTTTTTGGCGCGCGTTCAATTTTACAGTTGCAGTGCTTTGGCTTCAGATATGTTTATTGAGAAACTGGCATCAGCTAGGTCCGTTCAGCCTCCGCAATGATCGACGTAGGCTACATCTGGCCAGTTTATTGGGAATCATGGACCCCTAGCTGCATGTTAATCGTGCGCGTCAGCTAAGTTCTCATTATTGTATTGTGAAAGCAACAGTCCCCTTCATTTAGGTTGGGACTCAATGATTGGCGTTATGATCAGCTCACCATGCACATCTCTAGCCGCGAACTATCTGACAACTCCCCGGGGCCAGCTATTGATTGCCCGCTGTGTCACCACTTGCAGTGAAGAACTCTGCTGCCAATAAACAGGACCTGAATACTTCAACGGTTTCAGCAAGCAGTAAATCGTAAAACTCGACTTACGGATATAGACAATCATCGTATGCAAGCCTTACGCTCTTCAAACCTAGTACAAGTTTTCCTAATATAATGAATTTGTTTATCTCGATGATTACAAGGAATAGCATTTTTCAAGGTCCGAAAACACAGGAGTAGGCATCCGACTATTCAACTAGAAGAGACAAAATTTGGTTGAAAGAGTGATATTACCGCATATTTTACGTCCACGAATACAATATAGGCTCTGGCAAGTTTCATAAACTATTATAGAACTACCTGAAAATTCCGCCCAATGTAAGCGATTCACGTTTTACCGCAAGTCGCGATATTTTATTCCATTCGGCGTAATTGTTGACCTTGAAGATTCGCTCACTTAAACGAATCGACCGTACATAGAATTTACACATAGGAACAATACACATAGACATTCCTAATTAGGAAGCGGTAACCTTGAAAACATCGCAGTCCCCGAGAAATCGACTTCAGTCCACGAATACCGATGGCCCGAATGGACAATTTAGGATAGCAGCGTGCAGGTGCTAAGCTTGCTGCGCTTCGGGAATGCATACCCCCCGCTGTTTAGGTCTCAATCAAGGACCTTTCTTATGCGAATCGGGCGTACAAACTCCAGTATATGCTGAAAGAACCTGAGATATTATGCCTAAGCACGTGAAAACGCTCCCCCTTTGAGCACTGAAAACTCCAAGGACAACTCAGCAACTTTCTGGTTACATTAATCGATTGCCCCACCTGTCGGGACTTTCCACTCCATGGTTCAAACGTCTACACTACTGACGGTGCCAATAAAACCGAAGCTCAAATCCAGTTTTTTCCTCATTTTTGAGGGACAGGACCATGATCATCGTGTTAGAATCTGAGGAATATGGTTGAAACGAGTGATCCGGAGAAACATTTCACAAATTTAGTGGACACTCATAAGCGTGTGCATTATTTAGGCGCACGGTGTGGCTGGTAGTCTGAAAGAAATGACTTTCTTAATAAGCCCCTGGCCCGGCAAATTAAACGAGCAGAAGGCTCAGGCGTGTATGCAATTATTTTGTTCCCGGATAGTGTCGTTCGATTGATCCCTGCGTCGACTCACCACAGATAGATTGGCTGGCGCCTGTTCGTAACTGCCTTCGTATATATTTATGCCGTCACCTCAAGGTAAGTCATATCACACGCGAAAGAAGCCACGCAGATCAGAAAAGAGGCGATCCTAGAATTTCTGATCGCAGGAACAACCGATACGTCGGTGAGTCGGACAAAACTAGGGCTGAAATGTTTAAAAGCCTGAAGCGTCAGCAAGGCGCGGTAATCCACCTCTCAGAAGAGATGTCCCCGGAAAGAACTCCATTTTTGCGCAGCATTCTCTCTTGAAGAAGACTGCTGTGCTAGCCATTAACACCAGAATTGGAACTCGGTAGTACAAAAGAAAAAGTTGCGACTACTGGCTATACTGACCAGTAGTTTCGACAATAGAAACCTGGTGGCCTAACTACTCCGCCAGTCCAGGGTTAGGTAAGTGTGACGCATGTAGGAACAGTATCAATCACTATTTTTGCCTCAACTGGATACGCGGATCAGGCGAAATTCTACATAACCTGAGTAAAACTCACAAGCGGTGGAGGAAACTATCGTCCATATCCCATGTAGGGCACACAGAGTAATCTGAATCTCACAGTGCACATCTGCAGTTTGGTGAACAAGTATGATGAAGTGACACAGATAAACGAAAACAGATAATTTCAAAAATATTTGTATGTCGAGTAAAAAACAGGGAAGGAAACGAAAAGTAAATGCATCCTAGGTTGACATTAGTTCAGATCGGAACTGGTCTTCAGCTAGCTCCAAGGGACTCATGCCATCAGCATCTTTGGCATTAAGGTCCGCACCGGCCTGCAGTAGCTGTTTCGCACCGCTCAAGTGACCGCAAGCACAAGCTGTAAGATTAAAGAAAGGAGCGGTGTAATTGGGGAAACGACGTGCCCTACCGTAATGCAGCGGAGTCTGGTTATCCTTATCTCGAGCATTAACATCTGCTGAGTGAGCAAGCAGAGTGGAGATTATTTCTGTGTATCCGCGATCGGAGGCCCAGTGAAGTGGTGTCATCATCTGAAAAAAGTAATCGACAAAAGTGAGTCAACATTCTCAGGACACGGTCCTTCTTCTCTCAAGCGACTTATCTAGAGAGACGAACCCTCAGAGGGGATGACTTCCGACTCGCTCCTTAACGGAGAAACCTCGTCTAAGAGAAACAATTCTTGATGATGGTCTGTTCATCAGGAGAAAAAGTAGCTTGTACGAAACAAATGTGTTATAGATTACAAATAATCAAAAGACGCATCGAGTGGGCCCCACGATGGATGCCAAAACGCGCAGTTCCTTTTATCAGCACGTGGGCAGAAAAGGGAAAGCGTGGGACGAGGTCTTCTTTTAGTAAACACAATTAAACAATGCTCCTCACCTTCTTGTTTGTGAGCAACACAATGACAAGTGGACACATACGTGTATGTCTGAAGTGATTTTGTCAAAGCTACTGATCGTACTGCGGAGTGAAGTCAGTCAAATAGGCATCACCCACTCCCCACGTTAATGTTACTGTTACGTACCACGTTCAGTGTAGGTCTGGGAAACAGTGTCGGCCACAACGGGTTGTGAGACTGACGTTAATTGTGTGAGCGACAAGTGTACAAATCTCAGACTTTGCTGAAACAACCACCGATGATAACTAGAACGGGCGAGTGTCGTAACTAAAAGTTGTTAATTTGGTTCAAGAGTCCGATTGGGCATAATTCACTGTCCAAATTCAAACAGAGGCAGACGGAAATGCATAAGCTCAGGAAGAACTGCAATCGCTGTCACAGAAGCTGTTGTTCACCAATGGAACTGAGTTGGAAGACTACGTTCATGCTTTGATTCACAAGGCATTCTCGATCACAAAACAAGCAACTTTGTCTTGTTCATTACTGAAATAAAATTCTTATCCTTGAACTGCAGGTGTTTAGAATAGCTAAACATAGCTTGGGAAGCAATCGAGTTGGAGAAATGCTCACACGGGCCCATTCCTGAACCGCCTCTGAGCTAAACGACACAAGATATTCCGAGTATTCAGAGTGGCTGCATCACCCCTCTACAAACTTACACAAGTTCTACATGGCAAGAGCGAAGGATGAATATGACATCGTTCATGGTGATTCTAGAGTAAAAACTTGAGCACCACACTGTCATCACATCGCAAATCTGCAGACCCCACAGCGGTATGACACAAAGCAATTTGAACAATCAAGACAGAACAGAACGGAATTCCATCGATTCTTTCAAACTTATCCGTCACATTTATTTGTTTGTTAGCAATAATAATAGCAATACTAAGTATAATTCCTCCCTTTTAGAAAGGTACAGCAATGCACGCCTAAGACGTGACTAATGTTGTGCATTAGAACGATCAAGGATACGCGCACTCATTCCATAGCTATATGGATGGACTCTCAAAACTTGGCAGTCACAGACATCAAGTTCCAGGCAACCAGGTCATGCTCACATCTTTAATTACTCAGAGTAAATGAGTTTTCACTTGAAGTCACTATCGGTTAACTTTTTGCGTTGATGAGTGACTGAACGCGGCAAAAACTTGCCCCACCGTAAACCACAGCATTTACGAACCGGCCAAATAGTCGTGAGTAGGGTGCCACAACAATCGTGTCTCAATAAGTTCGTTGTCCTACGGTAAATAAGTGTACTGATTACAGCAAAAGCGAAGTTTGGGCTACTCAATCGAAGATATTTTGGAAAATTCATGTTTATCCACGACGATATTTATCTCCATCTCAATGACGTTCATAAGCTGCTGTAAACATATGGTGTCAACAGAATTGGTTTCAGGTAAGCGCTAATGTCAGCTCAGACGTCAGATAGATTAAATGAGGTGCACAGTTATGGAACTGACGATTCTCAAGCTCTACCGAACACGACCAGACAGCTAAATTCATTCCGAAGAATTGTACGCACACTTGGTCAAGAGCTTCGTGAACGACGTTATTCCCATCAAGCGGGGCTCCAAAAATTTCCACAAAGAATGATTAGTATGTAAACTGGTTTCCAGTATGGAGTATTTTTTTAGGAAGAAGTTCTGCACACGCTTTTCGGTAATCAGGAGGCTAAACACTGAGCACAATCGGGCTTCACCATCACTTACACTAACGATAGTCCCACCGCATAAGTGGCCAAAAAGGACAGAATCGGGTGCTCTAAGATCGTGGAAGGCAAACTCTGACAGCTACAATATAAAGTGTAAAACGTATAAACACATATTACCATATAAGTCACATACACACGAACTTCGGGTGGGGGCATTTGGTCAAGAGAATGGACACACACGAAAAAAACACAACACTAACTTGGTAACAGATTTCATATGAGGAAAATAAATTGGAAGAGTGTGCATTAAACTAAGATAAATCGTGAAGATAACCCTTAGTTTCGATACAGCACTTCTGGTGAACTGTTTATTTCGTTTTGTAACCTGTCCCAACCTAAAGCTGCCACCTTGATGTTGTGATCGGATTTGAGTGCTCAACAATCCCGGGGGCTACATTGGCTGGAGCTTCGTTCCACAAGGTGCAACCATGTCAGGAAAGCCAAATAGGGCAGTCAGACTAAACAACGTACTACGAGTAATCGTACTACGACGCAATCTGGGAGTAAGGTCGTATCGTCCTCTGCAATAGGAGTGTGAAGGCCAGTAAGGTGTTTCTCCCAAACGACCAGCATGTCCATATTCATGGAGAGACACATGCTGCCTTCTCCCGAGGAAGGCCCTAAAAACCGCAAATTCCGATACCCCAACAGTCAATTGTGACCGCCGGCGCATTATTCAATACGGTCGAAATACTTTTAAAACCAAAAAGTCCGGTTCTACTCAAAAGGTACCTGTTACATGCAGCCGCATCAGGAGTGAGACAGTAATGCTTTACTCTCTGCGCCATCGGGTTATGCCAACTCCCTGCCGCCTAGCAAGTCAGACTATTGAGTTATCGGTTCTGGGATAGGAACCCAAAGAAAACTCTACTGCCCGCTGCCTCGCGGGTCAGACTTTTGAGTCAGAGGCTGGGAGCAGGGTGCTAGAACTAAACCCTACATCCTCTCAGTGCCTTGTGGGTCAGACGTTTGAGTCAAAGGCCCAAGGTAGGATACTTCAACCAAACCCCCTTCATCGTCCTGGGCAACTGGGAAGTATCATTTGCGCGCATAGCTCTTTATCCACCGATGCCCATCCCTAAACCCTTCCCAGCACACAAGTAAACGTTGCTGGGTCATCTGACTGTCAGTTATTTGACCAATGTGATTTATGTATCCCGCTGCCTATTAACAATAAACAAAATAGCACCTTGCTGAATCCACGTCCGTACTCTATGTCAAATTCGCAAACAGGCAACAGTCGCCGAAATCTTATACTCCTTTAAAACTTACTTATTTTGTTTTTCCGAAACATGCGTACAAGACCTAAGCGTGTTTACGCATCTCGAAACGCCAAGGACGAACTCAGCTCTTTCACATTTCTCCCTCTGTGTCCGGTGATCCAGAATCGACGACTCGGAATATATGATGTAGAGTTGCACTCAGCCCCAGAGCTGAACGCGCCCTGCTAAATTGGATCCCAATGAACAGTCGTTTTTGCATCGTTCGGTTATCCAGCTCAATCAAGCTCAATGCCTCTGGATGTAAAAAACGGTATCTGTTTGTAGTGTAGACGTATGTCTCAACGGACTGCATTTATGACACTGAGAAGGATAGTCTCTATCGAGAGCTATCCGGGCCCAATCGTCGAGCAAGAACCACTGATGGTCTGATCCTTGCGGCTGATATGAATGCCCAATTCGGTCATCTGAGCTCCTTGGAATCACATTTGGGCGGCCGATTCTGAGTCGATGCTCGTCGCACAGGCAAATGAGAGCGACTTCTCCAGTTGTGTGCTGATCATCAACTGTTTCTGGCTAGTACGAACTTTCAGTATGAACATTCGCATCGTGTGGCTTAGCGGCAACCAAGTGTTGACTCCTTTCTTCTATCCTTATTTTGTACAACGGCGTTCCCCGTTTTTGTTATGTCGGTTTTGCGCTTATACCAACTTTGTTTTTGACCTAAACGTAAACCGTTCTTTGATCTTGTCATCGCACGTGTTGTTTAAGTCAACACGTGGTTTCGCTATCTTCTTAACACGTGGCTTTGAGTCCTAAACCGGTGTATAGAAGCCGGTGTAGTCCCCCGATTTGAGGTTTGTAAAGTTTCATTATTTTATTATTGTACTTATAGTACGGCGTTTGTAGATAAACCTCCATTTGAACGATTTGGCTTTTGGGGTTTTGCGCGTAACTCAATGTGGTCCAACAGACTGCTGGAAACAATCTATACCCAGTGCAAATCAACCGTGGACACAGTTGGATAACATGGTCATCAAATGCCGATGGACAGACAAAATTCAAGACTGCTGCTCCTTCTGGGGCACACAATCTGATTACGATCAAGCCATGGTGCGTGCAGACCTGAGAGTTCGTTTCCCTTCAGGCCCTCGCAAGTTAGCAAGAAGCATGTCAATCCACCACCTTCGAAGAAATACCATAGCTCAATAGTATCGATCTGAGCTAGCTCAACAACTCTTTACGGTAAACCAACACTGTACTGTTAGTGAGCACGTGGATGAAGAATGGAAAAATGTGATACAATCAAATGACCACCGGATATCGTCGAGATCGCTAGTCCTGACTGATGCCAGAAAATCCATACCAGCAGGCAACGAGTACGATAGCCCACGCAAATCCGTCAAAGGCCAAATAGTGAAGAGTCAAATGAAAGAGAAAGAGCCCTCGTAAACATCTAAATTTAGGGAGATAAAGCATTTAGCTACCTGAAACAGTCGTGCTCTGTATCAACTGATACGAGTGACTGGTCCTAGGAAAGCAGTCACAGTCATCCCAAAAACGCCGACTGGGGACATGAGTCGAACAATTCGAAGGACGGTTTAGCTGGCCCCTTGCAACACACCTTCAGGAGACATTTCATACAGGCGAATGTAATGTAAACCTCAAACGTCCGTCAGAAGAAGAAATAAAGTACGAAATACCGTACTGAAACGTTACGAGGCACCAAGACCGGGCGGTCTGTATCCAGTCCTTTTCAAAGAAGGCAGAGAATCCCTTGTGACCCACCAAGAAAGCTGATTGGTGCGATACGGAGCGAAGAGAAAGTGTCTGCTGAATGGGGCATGGCGAACGTTGTGTGAAAACGACTCAAGGCATCAGCCTACCAGCTGTGGCATCCAAGGTACTCTGTGTTCTTATCCTTCGAAGGCTGACTGAACACAGGAAGAGACAGATCTGTGAAATCCAAGCTTGGCTCCGCCCTGCAAGAGAATGAATGCATCAATGACATTTCCAACCTACATCAGATTCTGGAACACCTACACCGCTTCCATCAACTAACAGTGGTGGTCTTTCTTGATTTGAAATCTACCTCTGTGGTCCGTCAGGCCCTATGGCAGTCTGCGGAGCAAAGGTGTTCCCCATGAATTCTTGACTCTCCTTAAGACGCTGTATGCCAACTTCCGCGAACGTGTGAAGGTATACTGGAACCTCTCGTCTCAGTTCATCACATCAACTGGTGCCAGGCAAATTCGCCACTGATCCGATTATGGAAGACTCACTACCAGCCTCTATAATACCGGCCTACAATACCTACTACCAGCCTTTGCAATACCTCTACAATACTCAAGTGCTCCCGGGGCGTTCGTTCACACACATCGAGTACCTCGGACAACATAGGTCTTCTTGGATCTGACGCCGTGGTAATACAAACAACATTAAATAATCTGAATAATTTTGCCTCATGGTTTGACATGCGCTTCACATCTGCGAAATGTAAAGTGCTGCTGCAAGACTGGGTAGGCTCGGGCCCCCACCTCATATTTGCGGATGAGCCGATTGAGGTAGCAGACAAAAATCTGTCTACCTGGGCAGCTGTATCATTCGCAATGGTCTTGCGAAGGATGACATTTCCATCCGGATTGGGAAGGCCAGAGCAACCTTTGTGAACTTCCATCACCTGTTGTGTAGGCATGACATCAGCTTATCAGTCAACGGTCCAGTGCTGAGTTGCACTCCATATTACTACACGGGTCAGAAACCTGGCCGCTAGGCGCCGAGGACGTCAAATTACTTTCAATGTTTGACCATCGACGTCTTCTGAGCTTCGTCCGAGTCTGGTGGGAACATCGGATCAGTAATGCTAAGGTACGTCGAACCGTTTTCGGAAGAAATAACTCACCCACGCTGGACGAACTGATCACACTGCATAGGCTGCACAGGCTTGGTCACGTGGTCCTATGCTAGTTGACCGACTTCCTTTCACACAAAGGGTGGAAACGAGGGGAGGTCAAACAATGACTTGGCAGGGAATTATGAAAGTCATTATCAGCAAAATCAGCGGTACCGGCCATTGCCGTCTCCCTGGAAGCGGACTTCGAGACGTTGTCAGACATGCGCCAGTCGGGTCCTGAATGGCACGAATGCATCCAAGCTGTTGCCTTCAATGCATAGCTCCCTGCCCAATCTCCCCTCTTAAAAGTCCACTGACAACCCTGTATTTACGCATCAATTATATCAGTTCCCGCCTCCAATGAGCAGCTGCCTACCTCACCTGGCCACATCATCGGTGAATGAAACTGTGGCAGGCAGAACCATTGGACGGCAATTACGCGGCACTTACAACTGATGATGATCATACCTGTAACCCAAAGACGTCACAGCGGTGCGACGGACATAACTATGGGCTCCAGATGACTGTCATCTGTTGGCCACGATAACTGTTGTTCGAAGTATTCGGCCAAACGGTCGAGGCGCTTTTTTGTATGCAAGATGGTCGCTCATTCGGATCCCTTCGGATGGCTTTGCTCACAGGTTTCCGGGGGCCGGTCGCACAGATCGACTGAAATAATTTTCGGGTATTACCGGCTTTTTGGGCCTCCTCCATTTCCTTGGCTTTCCATGTCCACCAGACTTCACGGTCGGTCCGCACGCTCAATTTCACTTGACGTCGCTTCAAGTTATGTTCGGGACCGGTTGGAATATTTCCCCGAGATTTGAGCAGTGCCACTGATATCCAATGCTTCAGTGAGCCCGGTAGCGCCGTGCCAAAAACAAAATTCCAAGCACTGCGGAAACAGGTGGCGATCTCGTCCCAGTATGAATTCACATCCGACAGTGGAGCATTTGGAAGAGAATCTAGAAGACGATTCTGGTAAATTCGTCTAGCATCTGGATATGCCACTCTATCAGTGGCTAAGTGATTTGTCAGCATCCTACTCGACCCCGGAAAACGATGGGAGAAGAGACTCCGAACGGGCGTGTGATCACAATCCGAAAATGTGCTCCAAAACGGGCGGTAGTTAGTTACTGATCCGCAACATCGATAATTGATGGTAATGTGATTTGGAGTCCGTGGCCGCCGCTGGGGAACACCAAAAGGCCGGATAACGTCGGCTATTCCGGAAGCTATTACTGCATAAAAACAGTCTGCGGTCAGCACACATCTGAAGCAATCGTCCTCCATTGTCCGTACGTACCGAGTCCAGTCTGTGTCGAAAACTGAATCCAGTCTCAGATACATTAAGCCTGTCCACTTGGGCACTCAGATCTCTGGCAAACACAATGATATTTGAGCTTCTAGCTCGCCGAACAGGGCATTCAGAGCGTCATAAAACTCGTCTTTGACGTGTCAGAGCTACAGTTGGATGGGGTGTTACCAGACACGACAAAAAGACAGCGATCAACTCCCCGCTTGTGAGACGCCTTCACAGACGTAGTCAACGAACCACACACAGGCCACTAGCAACGGGTATCCAATCAAGCAAAGATCCTTCCGCCCGGTTACTCAGGATGATACCAGTCTCTGCACATTCTGTCACTGCAGCCTATGAATCGCCAGAGGTTCGCAGGCTAAAACGAGTAGAGTGTGATGGGGCAGTTAGCTTGTTATATCTGCTGACTTCATCTTGAATTCTCGTTTCTGATACAGAGCACACATCAATGTCGAGCGAGTCCAGTGTGAGAGTAAGAACAGCTTGTTGTCCTGCTTTCTTCAGACTGAGAGTATTGAAATCAGACAGATAGACTAGGTGCTGAGGCTTCAAGATTGATTTCGAGATGCCTGAGGATGTCGGCACCGGATGACGCGCAGACGTTGCTTGCGAAACCGATGCAGGACGAACGGAGTCATCAGTCTTAAGTGCTGGGGTAGGGAGAAGGGGAAGAAAAAGTATGTGAAAGAGGAAGAAGGGGGGCGTCAGGAGTAGTCTGTTTTCGCCTACTCGCCCTGCTGTATGCAGTGAGTAAGGCGACCCGGCTGATGGCACCACTCGAGGGCCGGTGTGGCATGGGTCTATTTGTATGTGTGGAATAGACGGTTTGTCAGACGGGTTCGTCAGACCTCTAACCATTGACCAAACTGGTATGAGACCCTGCGAGTGTCGCGCGGAAACCCCCCAGTATAGCTCAGTGGGTCGCGGAGGTACACAAACCATTACACCAAGGTCCAGTCTCTTTGTGATGGGAGTGAACAGTTCTCGTATAGAAATGCAAATTCCCTGAAATGAATCTCGGTGCAGTATACATCAGGATTCATGGCCTCGTTCGGGAGTTCGTAACGCGTTACTTGAAATGGGCGTATTTGCCACTCAAAAAATCCACCTTCGATTGAATTTTAACTTTTGAAGATTCACATAGTTGCATTGCAGCGTAAGCTGCTGACATTTTTTGAAAGCGGAGTGTCTGTAGACTAGCTAAATTTTATTAGAACCAGCTGCAAAACACTGAAATCAAGAGAAGGCACGTTTACGCTGAGCTAAAAACAGAGCACTATTAGAGCTTACGCACAAACATGGTCGTTCGTATACTGCTTCAGGTTGTACAGTACGTTAGCCGCCTTTAAACTGCTAAACCAAAGGGACAAACTTCCGTTTGCTTAATACCAAAATTGCTGAATGGTACAGTTCTGCTAACAAGACAGCTATCGGGTTGGCAGCCTAAGTTGTTGTTCCACTTTGTGACTCGGAAGCTGTGATGTCCAAAAAAATGCTTAAGCAGAGGCATTCCGCACATTTCAGGCGATCTTGCTTTCAAATCTTCAGATTCATCACCAGACATCTTGGGAACAATGCGTGGGCCCTTTGGCATGATACATCGGCGGTGGTTCCGTGCTTTTTAGGCCAACAGATTACGGATACAATACAAGAATACAACTGGGGTCTCGTATGTGGATAGTTTGAATATTAAGCTAAACGATTTGCGAGTCATTTAGTTCGGAATGGTCATTGAATGGTACATCACAAAGAAGGTACATAGGGAGTCTCTATATTGTTTTACGTAACAATCTATTCACCCGCCTGGCTCAATATGAACTATCTGGCGTGTGATGCTACTACGATTAAGGTCACATATCAGCTGTGGAAAACTTGACGTAATTCGCAAACTGAGTGTTTGCACTAAAATACGCTGTTGGCTAAAAAAAAGCATGCCCCGCGTTGAAAAGTTGTTACTGTTAATTTTTCTCATTTGAACTGCCAATCCACTAACGTATATCATGTGATCACACTCCGACCACGAATGATTGGGTCAGTTAGGGGAGAGGCGAAAGTGTGATTTTGTGCCCACAAGGTACCTGTTGACGTGTACGTGAATCAAACAACGGAGATGGGGGGATGACATTTTAAAAAACTCTCTCTTCAAACCACACAACTTCCAATTTCTAGATAGGTCGCTTAAGCAAGGTAAATGGAGGCACTGCCACCATAAGCGCAATGTCTCCTATTACTAAGAAACCAGACTTTTGTATGGACAAACAGTCACACAGGTAATACTCGGTCAGTGAACTGAGGAAACAGTCTACAGTCAGATTTAAATCAAATGTACTAAGAGAGATGTGATCTTTTCCTGAGTTGTATTGCGTCGATACATCCAGTTTGGAAATATATCATGCCTCACCGTATAGTCAGAAAGTGCTACTTTCCCTCGGTTTCGCTGACCCTGCAGGAATTTGCAGGACACTCAATGATCATTAAGCCAAGAGGTCGTGGTTGCCATGAAAATGAGCTATCCGAAGCAATAATCGCTTGTGTGCTAGTCAGTCTGAACTACCGGGGTTTCGAAGAGTCGACTACTCAGATAACACAGATTCAAAGGATTGCTCACAATCGTACGAACCGCACCGAAGGTCCGTTGTAGCTTGATTAAGCTCCGCTGTGAACTCGTAAACAAGCCTCAATCGTGCGAGAATTATCAAGGTCAACTAATGTACGTGACACTAGACAAATTGGTCACACCATGTACACAAACACGAAGCAGCACAACAAGTCTTGACTACAGTGAGGCGATGTGCATACATCGTACCATCGTCACAGGTACCATGTGTACCGATAGTGAATGTACTGAATATACTCACAAAAATGAGGTCATCCTATGCGGTTTTATTTCACGAAACTATGTTTATTGACGACAACACCCATCTCAGGACCTACTCAATCAAGGGCCAGCACTCAGAATAGACCATTTGTGACTGCGCAGTTGAAAACGCTTTAAAACTTATGATTGAGAAGACCACATCCGGGATATGCTTTGAGCAAAATCGCTCCCAGAACAAACAAAAACGACAAACACCGGGCTAAACTAGCTAAACCGGTAGCAAACCCGGTAATCGGTTGTATCCGGTATGACCACCAGTTCCCGCCCTCATGGAGCTGGACCTGATTTACCGTGGATATCGACACTGACTGGAATAAAAGCTGTCCACACATTTCGATTGGGATAGTTTGATGGTACAGCATTCTCATGCTATCTCATGTTCTTGAGCCTTTCGCTGACACGCCACGATGGACCAATCTGATTTGTTTTCACCTGTTGGATGGAGACGTTTTTCACACTGGATCCGAAGCCTGAACAAAATGCAACCTTCTGCATCGAGAATCAGCTTACAACTTACAAGACTTGTATCTCAAACACAGTATAAACTGTGCGCTATCCAAAGAACGAGGTTATGCTTTCTCTGAAGAATATTTCTCCTAGTTAACTGTTCCATTTTATTCGGTCCCTTGGAAACAGAGACCATCACCTGGCTTTCTTGTGTACTCTTTTGAAAGAATTCGTGGTAAAGTGGTAAAGAACAAACAGTCTCTCATGAACAAGGAGAAAACAGAAGTGGCAGTCCGGATTATGCATTTTGCCTTCAAACCATCCTGGAGCAGATTTCTGACCTCTAACAAAACCCTATGATCCAAGGCAGAGAAAACTGGAACCTTTCTATCGCCGAGAAAAACCACGGTTGCTGACTGAACCATTCAATGTATGAAGAGTCAATGGAACTAGAATAACTCTTAGAACGTGTCTACGGATTAGGATGAGGCTGCTTATAATAAGAAATACTCCAGCTGCGACATCCCTTCGGTGCATCGCTGCCGTGCACATTGAAGGGTTGAAGTACTACTGGAGTGATCAAAATCAGAGTTGGGCAGCGTATGGGTTAACTAGAAGACAGAGTCAAAACATTAGCAACAAACGGTGCCATGGAAGGCACAAGTTCAGGAAGAACGGCTCTCCAAGATAGCAAACATAGGAAAGACATTGTTGAAAGCCACAAAAGCTGTGAGGACTTGGATGACATAATGTATGCATGCTACGAGTGTGAGATTCAAAGAACAGCGCCATCCACCGTATGAGAAGCGAAACTGGCAGCGCACAGTTTGGGTTTGTCACCAGCAAAAACTATCTACCAAAATAACTTACTGCGGAATCTGTTACATTCACGACATTTGGGGAGTCTCGTAGGATAGTCTGTAGCAGATCCACTCTGCCTTCTTTGACTGCTTGAAAAACTGGTTTGTCCCTCTCATCCGGGCATTCCCCGTCCGCCTTTTCTGGGTCTAAACAAACCATTCGGCTAACATAGATGGCACATTTGTTGGATTGATCCTGCAGTAGCATATGAAGGAGATTCACCACATAAACATGTATCCCAACATGGTACGTATAAAAGGGACGGTATTCAACATAACTTATTTGGCAGCGCGAGGCGAGAAAATCAGTTTGCGAAGGCATAAACTCCTCTCGTGCCACTTAGCACCACCCTGCCTTACCGTGTAGGATTCATACATGTTTGCAAATAGTTGCGAACTTGAATTTGGTCCAAGACGTTCACCAGCTCATCCGATTGAATTCCGCATCTACTCCTTTGAGAGCATACTAAATCCAGCTGTTTTAAAACAATATAGATGGATGGCGGTGTGCCTTCGTTAGCTCTTATCGTTCCGCTTGCTTATCGTCCTAACGCAGCGGAAATAAACATGACCGGATAACAAACAATTGCATCTTTCTTCAACGCACTATTTACTCAGCTTCCGACTCGCTACTGAAAGTGTATGTATGTATGTCCATCGTTTTTTCATAAGTTTTGCACTTCTGTAGTATAGAAGCATAGTATATATATATATATATATATATATATATATATATATATATATATATATATATATATATATATATATATATATATATATATATTTATATATCTTCCGTCATTCCGTCATTCAAATGAGTGAGTTTAAAAAGGCTCGTGCTGTCTAGTTTAGATTTGTCAAGCATGGATGGGAAATGCACTCATTACTATGAGTGTTGTATGCTTCCGCTCAGTCACAGAATTAAAGTGAACTCGAATGCAATAAGCTTAGGGAACGGATTTCAAAGAATTTTGATCATTAAGTAGTCTGAATACGTGGCAGACGAAACCCCAAAGCCAGTTTGAAGGAGAAGAGCACACTCCCATTAGCTTTTCACCGATATATGGGAACAAACTTCAATGCAAAACAGAGTTAGTCTGGCAGTGGCTTACTTCATTTGAGTCTGTAGCTCACCCATCCGCTTATCTTTTTCACAAATATACATGCAAATTTCCCAAAGTGTGAAAGAGGATTCTATCGAGTACCATGAAAAGTTGTGTGTTCGTCAATAAGGCCTAACAACATAAAACTAGTCTTGCGGCTAATTTAGTGCTTAAAGTGATAAGAGCTTGTCAACGTATACACCAAGCCTCAAATTGCATACTGGAGATTAACGTCTTAAAGATGCGGGCAACCAAAAAAATCAACAACTGGCAGCCAACTGAGGCCAGGATAAATCGTATCTTGAGGAGAAGAACCCACAAGGAGGAGGGGATGTGACGAAGGACAGAAAGCACTCAGTAACGGAAGCTTACACGTGAATGTCCGAAATTTCGAACAGAACGCAAGCTACCAAGTTGTCATGTGCCTGCTTGAAACAAACATGTGAATGACAGCTTCATCAGTTGAAAAAATCACAAATGCAACCAAAAGCTTCAAACGTACAATTTGCTGCTACTAACCTACTAGTTCGGTACATATCGGACAGCATACCTTAGGATCCCAAGACGGGTCGACCTCAAACAGCCTTGAAACGTATTCTCGACGGGCCTGGTCCTCAGACATATCAGCCAGATCCGACCACGCTTGCCTACAGAAAGAAGTAAACAAAGAATCCAATCGTTTCAGATCGTGTGTGGACGTCCACCGGAAATTCAGTGTAAATATATAGTGAGTTGTTGACACGGCACATTATCCATAAGGCTGCTGAAACACCGTGTACAGCCTACTACCGGCTTCGCCCTCCTTGGGGTTCATCAATTAGGCGTAGTCCCTGAGTTCCATCAACCCTGTATCCTACTTGAACGTCAAATCGCCCCCAATAACGAAATGCACTCGTTTGCAAACTAACTTGGTATTCACGGAAGACTCAAATGAATCATTTGTTTATAGGACCCTTCAACTGAATGTACTGAAGTATTGGATGCCTCGCGTTTCAGTTTCAGTATATTGTGCAGACGTGACACGCTACCCAAAGGCTGCTGAAAGCTCTACTCACTTCTCGGAGCTCAACACCAAACTACCTTGCATGTATATAGTACCCTGTCCCTTCTGCGTAGCACGGGCAGAAATACAGTGAAACAAGATCAGCATGAGGCGGCCAAACCATGGTCCATAAACTGGCTTCAATCTATCCTAAATGTGACAAGTAAGACTTATTTCAGTACGATTGAAGTTGTCTGCTCAATTGTTGTGTTTTGCCCCAATGATAAAAGTGATGAATCTCACCTTAGGCTTAGAATAACTGAAATCGCTGCCGTTACTTTGGACCGTAGTGGTACAGTGGTGCCAATGTCATCAATATTCTACTCCAGGGGAGCTAGAAGACGGTCAGAGCTATGTGAATTCTGAGGGTTCGCTACCCACTTAATGACCAGGTTGGTAATTAATTAATGACACTTTTAACCCTTCTTTATTGGAAGCATCATTCGAGATCACCTGGGCAGCTCATGACTTCGAGATATTGCATAAGTTGAGGTTCAGTTCAAAACGAAGCTAGGATTTAGCAGAGGTGCAAAAACTTTGATCTTTGCTCACGTTAAGTTTATATGTGAATTCAATGAGTGGACAAGACCAAATGAATTCACTGTTGAAATTACGGGGGAAACATCGAATTGTGAGACTGCGAAAGTTGTTCTCCACTCTTCGATTTCCTCCTCAAGATCCAACAAGAGAAATTTCCTTGCCTGCAACGTCTTCCTCAGGGAACACAGGCCTTTACACCATTATTTCTTGATTCACTCGTTAATTCAAACTATGTATACACATTCACGATGTTCCGATTGCTCTGCCCCTGTTTGCTGCGGCACATAACCGTAACTATTTTGCTTTCCATGGAAATTTCATCAGTAATAAGCCTACCATCACCCACAGGCTGCAGGAGTCGCGTCCAACCATAAACTATCACCTGTTGTTTCTTAGCCTGTTTCAGATGAGTTGAGCTCCGTCCAGTTAGCTCTGTTTAACAGATAAACTAGAATTAGGTCAAGGTCACACGTGACGAGCGCTCGTGAGCTGGCCGTTTTGTCAAGGTTGAAGTATTTCGCTGTAGATGTGAAGTTATTCCTGATCAAACAATGAAGGATTATGCTGTCAAGGAGGACTCACAGTTCAGAAAAATAAACTCCCGGTATATTCTGTTCTTGTTGGCTTGCCTTGCAAGGATGGAACGCTAGATTCACAACTTCGAAAAGTTGGGGATTGTTGAAACTGTTTCTTTTTTCGATGTGTTACTGAGATAAAGGCATCCCATAGTGGGGAGATTTTTGACACCATATTTCGGTCTTCGTATTTCACTTCACCTACAGCTTTGTCATACATTGCTATCGTTCCTCATCCGATATACTGGCTAACTATGAACTATAATCTTATTGGTTCGTTCATGACAGCCTTCGTAAAGTACCGATATAGGAACGCCCAGCTATGGGGATGCGGTACAATCCTACGGAGACAATGAGTTGGCAGAGACATCAATGCCCCAAAAAGTGTTAGGTGTTTTGATGATATTTCACTATGACTGACAGCTTGTAACAGAACACTTCATACCCATCGGCCTAAATGCTATACAGGGCGCTAAATCGGCCTCTGCGTAGATCTGACCCTACTATACCGACTATGTGCAGTAGTTCAACATTCAGAATGCGCGGAATACAAGCCGGCTAATACTTTTTTTCTATACCCTAAGCATAAGCGGAATAAAAACCTCGAGATTCTGCACATAAATTGATTCCCAACATAAATCACATCCCCAGGGATTATAGTAATGCGAGCCAATGTAAATGTCCAATTCAATCGGTTGCTGATCAGGTGGCTGTTGATGTTGTGTAGACAAGTGAACCGATAAAACAAACCCCCACCCAATTCGTTTAGTTCTCACAAAACATCCGTGCATTTGGAAAAACGAAAAAACTTCTGAAATATGGTTTCACAGGTTGTGTAATGTGCAAAAGTTGTCTATTCGCAATTATAACTGTTCATTCCTCAACAATTAAGAAATGGACACCGGAAACTCCAAACGCTGCTGCATGACAGAACACATTCCGAATATGATGCAGCCGTCCTTTGTCTAACGAACCCGTCTCTAGTGTGACATTGTAACCGTGCACGTCAGTCATAAGAAATAAGCTACTAGACCCAGACAGCCTCCATCAGCCTGTTACTGTTAACTTGTTGTGGAGGAGACATACTCTACAGTGTCCTCCATGAAGCTGCTTAAAAAATACAACTTCCCACACGGAACTGTCGTTAGCATAAATGTGTGGATAAATCGTACCATTTTTTGCGCCCATTGAAATCGAAGAAACCAGGTTTTGGTGTATTACACGGTCCCACAGTCGCCTGATGAATCAGAGAAAATGACAAAGAAACCGAATGAAAAATCAACCGGAAGGCAAAGAATGCAGTCGAAAGCAATGAGGACAAATGGTATATCATTCGAGTGGAATGGGCTGGGAAACAAGACCGGTTCGAGGAGCATAAAATTCGTTCTTCTCCTAGGAGCTAGCAGCTGCCTCTCAACCAAAAATAGGATGGTCTTTATCCAAGATTTCCTTGGTTACACAATAACGGAGTCAGCTCGTGGTGATAATAGTCCCTCATGTAGATTGATGCTCATATTCTTATCCCCAAGCTACAGTCTCCAAAAGGATAACCGCAAAATGAATTAGCACGGGGGGTTCGACCCAAAATCTGCCTTGTTCATGAGTTTCCTTGTGGCAATCGGATTGATCTGCTCTTATGGTTTCTAAGCAAGCCTTACAAGCAACATTGTGATCCCAGGTAAGCGTGTGTTCTAGTGTTCCTGAAGTGATTCTTGGCACACAAGGCGTAACGTATGAATGCATAAGTGTGACGTGTTGAGACACCCACAAGAGCTAGGTCGGTAAAACGTGTTTACTGAGCGAGAGGTCGAGGGTTCGTTAGCGATCACCGACGCTTATCAGTTTGTTGGTGTATCTGGCCTTCCCATTCAGAACCTATGCAATCCTTATCGTCTTAACATCAATATGTATTATTACATTTAAGGTATCTGTGAGATCTTAATAACTTAACCAAGATGAAAGTCACGCAAGGAGCACATTGGTGGCGTTAGAGATCACCAACTGCTGACATGTACAGCAGATATGTGACAACGTTTGTGCGAAGTCCAATAGCATAAGTGTAAGGTGTAGCGCGTCTATGGTAAATAAGCTGACGAAGCAAACAAACAGCGCCTCAGAAGTCTGTGGCATCTAAACAAGTAGCCCCACCAGAGCCCTCACTTCATTGTAAAACTTGTAACCACTAGGTGCAAAATCATTCAGCCACTAGATTGGAACATATAATTCCGTGTGATAAGAGTTATCAATCTGTTAGCAGATAATTGTGCATAGCCGTTCCAGGACTGTCCGTTATATCGTCCCAGTTTCGAAGAATAGCGGAAAATAAAGAAGCAAAAACGCTGGCCACTAGGTAAATACTAGTGGATGAACTGTTCACGGGTGTATGTTCGTATGTATAGTGCAACGAAGTCATACTGTGGCCTCCAGATTTGTTCCTTTATCTAGCCTATTGTACTAAATCAACTTTGGATGACCGAGAAATATTCACCTGAAACTAGGTTGAATCGAGTAAGGTTATTCAATTGGGGAGCGGCCTCGCATTACTAAATGAGCAGTATATGAGCTCCGTCTTTATTCGAGGAAATCCTCGAATCATATTAGTCCATAACTTGAAACATAACTTGGAAATCTGTTAACCAATTTTTCATCAGTTCGCCTATTAATCACATGGATATCACATTTGCACAACGACATGTATATGCACATAGACATAGATACAGACTAATTTCTGGAGTCTGTGGAGAGTATTGCCAACAAATTTGGTCTTTCAGGTCAGTTACGATAACCAGCAAACCAAGTGCAACTAGCGTGTGCAGGCCCGTAGTAATAGACCGGGTAGATTGAGTAAAAACATTAGAATGCTAATACACACTCAAAGTATACAACAGAATAGCGTTTGAATGTGATTCTTAACAGCAGTAACGTGGGAAAAGTCTTTCTTATAGACAACAGGGTGTCCAAAGGTGCAGTAATCATCATCTCTGAGTAGAGTATTCATGCATACAGCCTCAGCACTGACATTCAGCATAATACGAGTTCTGTATATGAATATGCTTTGTGAGTCAAATAGACATAAGTCACACCAAAGACTACCTGCCTTGCTGGGTTCACATGCGAACCGTTGACATTCGACTTTTTACAAAATCACCATCCACGTTCGCAGTTTTGCAGGCTGGTCAGGAAACCAACTCACAAAACTGTAGTCGCATACCCTTCCACGATACACAATCTTGAAGCAATCAGTAGCTTTTGCCTTGTTCCTGACAGATCGGGTGAGGGCAACAGTACGCGACTCCATCTGACCGATGGCTTTATTGTCAATATAGTAGTTAGCCAAACTGCAAGTAACTATAGAAACGAGACGCCACCAAAAACGATTAGGCTGATTTCCAAACAACTACAAGTGGGTATGAGAGACCTGGATGTAGCCCACTAAGTAGTACGGCTCCACAGTTTCAGTAAAGCCAGGTTATGATAAGCAAATACAGAACTTTAGCAATCAATAGTCAATTACATAAAAAAGGTGACTTGAACCATTGAGTTTAAAGCATTCATCCGCTGTTCCGAATATTAATTCTCACTCAATTCAATCCGCCTGTGTAGAAAAAGATAATCGTTCAGCTGTAACACCCTTTCGGTGCTTAGCTGCCACGCCACCCGAAGGAAGCACGAGGTCTGTGATACTGCCAGGTTGCCCAAGCCTAGACAAGAGAAGTCGAGATGCAGATATCGGGTCCGAACCCCGGACATTCCGGTCAGTAAATTCGCGCTCTAACCACTGAGCCATCTTGCCATCTCCCCATCCACCTGTGTGCATCAGCAGTATTGGTTTCCTACGTGAAAAACGGAAACATTTGTACCAAGTGTGCTTACTAGTTACGGAAAGAATGCCTTAATATTTTGTTAGTTTTTAACTGAAGAGGTTGCAGTCGGCCCAGTCGCTACGATATTCGAGGTATCGCAGGATGGTTTTCTGAAACAACACTACTCAAGGTTTCCGAAAGCTCTCCGATAGCGTAGGACTGATTCCTTCTTTCCTGGGACTCATCAGTAACTGAGATTTATAAAATTGATTCGACTGCGATTCCACTGATTGCACTGTGAAAACCAAATTAGTTTTCAAATGAGTGCAATTCACGATTTGCGTTTAAGTTGAGTTCAAGTCGAACGTAAGATTGAGAGATAATTATGGTCTATCTATCTAAAGTCTACCTGAGGAGCCTCGAGAGGGGTGGAACCGGTCTTCGGCAGTCGAATAGTTTTCAGCAACATTAGGAATGGTGCTCCTCTAAGAAAAAGCCTTAGTATTTTAGTTTGGCCAATACGTCTGGTGTTGTTATACTGAATACATATGGCACTACTGAGGCAGAACAGAAAGCAACCACAACAGGCTGGATAAAGTACTATGGTCCTAGCCAATCGTGATCAATCGACCTCCTGGTACAAGGATATCAACCAACGATAAGAGTTCAGCTTCGAGTTTATGGTGAACAGATTAGTCCCAGAATGCACATTAAAAAACAATAAAACAAAACGCGTAAGAATTTGCATGTTTATAGCTGCGTTTGGCTGCATGAGGTGCGTTCACCTGAGCTTGATAAGTTAGGAATCGACCGAAAAGTCGTCGTCGTCGTTTCAGAATTGGTTGATAAACAAAATTCGATGGTTGTTTACTAAAAGTTTCTCAGACGCATCGCAGCATGAAAGTGGGTAGGTAAATACTGGTTATGTATTGATAGGTTGATAGCAATCCCCACAAATTGGACATCAAAACTAACTACAAACCCCAGCCAAAAGGATCGTGTGCCTGAGACGGTTTTTGTCAGTCAGAACGGAAATCCAAATTAGGTTTCACACTAACCATGTTTTTGAAAACCTAAGTAGTCTTACGTTGACCGCTTCGGTGAAGTCACGCAGCCCAGTTGGCCAACTTACACTTTAAAAAATCCTGACAAGGTTACAGTTGAATGATCAGGTCAAGGTCATGCAGCCTGAAGATCAGGTTAAAGTCTTTCATGTTTACTACAAAACTAAATCTGATTAAAATGCAAACTGTATGTGGCAAACAAACACCAAAAGCAAACGCGACTGTTCCTAAAAACAATACAAAGCTGGTGAATCATCTCTATCAGATAGAGATATGATAATCTGCAGAAGGGACAATTTAGGGAAGGGTTACCTAGTCTAGCACGTAGCTCAAAACCCAAAGACACAAACAGAATCCAACTGGCTACACTGTTTTTCCTATAAATTAGTTGAAAGTAACAAGGTCAAAATTATGAATTCCGCCGACAGCAGAAGAACTACAAGATGTGTTCGAATGTACGTCGTAAAATAAACAGTCAGCCGTGGCAGCCTTTCCGTGAACAGCTGCTATACAATCCGAATGAAGCATGAAGGCTGACATACTTCCGGAATGTACAAGCCCAGACAGGAGCAATCAAGAAGATAGGGTCGGGTTCGAACTGCAGACCTTCCGATCAGCAGCATCGCGGCTTAACCACTGAGCTAATTCGACCATAAACAGACCCATGAATGAGTCGTTCCACTCAATGTCACTGAAAGTCTAATATATAGTCAATAAGTAGCTGAAATCAGCTGGAATGGCGGACATGTACGAGACAGCCCTGTTGTTGTTGACGATAATTGTGGCGTTAACGAGGGTCTGTTAAATTTACCAAAACGCGGTTCATGGTTTACAGAACCTTCATCGGAGTAACAACAAGTCAGGCACAATATTTTGCACGTGTAGGTTCGAATACTTTCCTAACTTTTTGGACACTAAGTATCCCCTATGATCCGGACTAGGGCGGCAGTGTTGTTCCAGATTACTTCCAAAATGTTTGCGGCTCAGATGTAAGGGGCTCCAGATGCAGGGGCAGGAAGCCTCTAGGAACTGACATCCACTCAGCTCGCACAAACTACTGAGGACTTCGGCGCTTCTCTTGAAACGGAATTTTCAAGCAGCCGTAAGTCAGTAGATTGAATTAAATACATATGCTTCTCATTACTGCAGGCTGGTGGCATTGAACCCTAACAAATTCGCCTCAGTATATCGATAGAGTGATGCTGACAATCTCCGAATTCCAACGCCTAAAGTGGGAAAGCAATGCATTCGGAATCTGACTAAAAATGGCACGTTTGCCGGCACATCCGGTCTCGTCAAACTGTGCCGTTTTAACTTAACTTAAATCCTTCGTTTGAATACCGTTTCAGTTTCACCACCGGTAGGGGCGAAGAAATGCCAAAAATCGTCATGAATTATTGTAGTGTCACTTCGTGTGTCATTGAAATGCAGTGCAACGGTCTTCCCTTTAGATACTCTGAGATAACAGTAGACTCTGTGCACATGCGTCATGCCTATGCGGCCTCGTTTCCTGATAAACAAAGGCTTCGTCATAATTTGCGACCTGGCTCAACTGTATTTTCAAGTACAGTTGAGCCAGTGTTTTCAACGTAATGCTTCAAAATCAGGTAGAAATTCCTACGGTATCTCGGACCGACGTCACACTTCGAGACCACCGATTCAGTGATTGGACGAACGTGTGAACGAAACTGTGTACAGCTCAGTAGGATATAATGGGCAATGAAGATCGCGAAAGTCTGAATCCGCTAACCCACGTTTTTGAAAATCGGGAATTCCCCGATGTTAAAAGGCGCGTGAAAGCTCACAGCAAAGCTTCCAAATAAGGTGGTTTTGATGTCCTAAACGATTCTCAATGACTAGTCACACAACTCTGACCAGAAATATAGCATCATGTATGGTGTGTAACACGGCTGTCACGGACTGAGCTTGATGTAGTCCTGTTTACTTCCCTTGAGATAAGCGTGAACATTCATGCCATCTCGCCTCAATTTTCCGACCTCCCGGAAATAAGATAAAGCACTGTCGTTGTGCCATACACGTATCCGTCCTATACAACTGCAAGATTACACATTGTGTACCCCCGTCCGATTGGCTATAATGACACCTTGTCACGATTCAGTGGTACTGATAACCGCGCTCTTACCTGTTAATTCAACATACCACAACCGGTATTCCTCTGCCATATTCAACACACTTGACGATGCATACTGATGTACGTATAGACCCCCGAAGCTTACGAATTCCAACTATTTTGGTTGGACCTGCAGCATACTATTTGTCGAGAAGCTCTGACGATAAAGTAACAGGGAGCAGTTGTGGTTCAAGTAAGAATGGTAGGCGCGTTGTATGAGTATCCCGCTGGGGCCGAGATGGCACCTACTCATCTGGTAGTTAGCAGCGTTACTGAGACGTAGGAACACAAACGTACTATTCCAGAAACTGCATTTTACTGAATCTAGCACAGGCCATGTGAATAAGTGTACAATAACGAATCTGCCGTAATAGTCATCGCAATGGATGACCGATCAGTGACATACCATGGAACCCGCGTGAGACAACGAGCATCTTTATACTAACAACGCGTTAAAGGTAAGTATGCACATATCAATAGCCAGTAGGGTCCACAGAGTCAACTTCATGTGTGTAAGTCACGCGGATATACACAAGTAGTCCAGGAGGTTTTCAACGGTTCATTTTTATACCCTCACCTCCCCCCACCTCACTGCTAGTGTTCTGGTGGGGAAAGAGACTTACACTAATCATCTTTTATTATGCAGAAACCGTACGTTTAATTCCGCTCGTCACACATACTCCACTCAGTAGAGTGGAGATCCCACCTGACGATCACCTAAGAACTATACTTACTAAGCAAACAGTCATAATAAAACAACACTGCTAGGCCTTAAGGAACGAAGGGCATGGAATTTAGTTTGCCTCATGTCAAAGAAAATGTTGGTGTTTAAAAACAGTCTAAGGAACACTGGTTGTGTATACTGCGTACTGTCTTGACAGCCAAGGAGAAATAAGGAATGATGATATTGCGAAAAGATTCGGGATTTCTTCCTGTAAATGAAGCCAAATTATGTTGAAAAGCCGAGAAGCAACGTGCGGCTGTTTCATTCTTATTGGGAATAATCAGCAGTACGTGTATCACAAAACTCAGAGCTTCGTTATTTGGTAACATTTTCTCCAAAATGAAATCTTGCCATTTTCTGTCTTGACAAAAGGTCCACACGTGTAGCTGTCGATTTGTTCGACAGAGTGGGCGATCAGGCTGACGATGTTCCCAATTACCCATTCCAGTGAATGAGCGGTCATCTATGCAATACGATCTATTAACGTCGCTGTCAAAGGACCCCTATAAGTGGTTGAACAAAGTCTACCAAACTAATTGTTTTCTGCGTCATATCATCTGGCTATTATGATTACGAAATCTCGTAAGTACAATTGAGATTTGGCCCTGTGAGTGAAGCCGACCTATGCTGAAAAGTGCGGATGAATCACAATGCTGATCGGCCGTCCGTGGCCGAACGGTTAAGTGTCTAAAGTTTTAGCGGGATGGTCGCGGGTTCGAAACCCTCTGGAGTTTCGTGGAATGCGCACTGCTGGTAATTCCCAATAAGGACAAAACGGCTGTACAGTGCTTCTCACTTTTCAAAATGCATCAGCTTCATTTACAGAACGAAATCTCAGTTGGAAACACAGGAATTAGTTAGAGCATATTTGTGAATCGTTTCCCTTGCAATAAGTAGGACCAGACAGCTCATTTCCCTTGGTTAATAAGCCCCTTCCTTCAACCACCGACACTGCAAAAGAGGGGGGGGTCGACATTGTCAGTACACGCTTAGCTTGTATTGGGTAGTGACCGCTTAACAGGGAACCCGTGTCCCGAAGTCCCGGACATGAGATTAGTCTTACTGGTTATCAACGTAGCTTGGTTGTCCAACTGTAACGAGTTGGCGAAAATATTCACGAGAGATCCGCCTCAGAAGCCAATTGAATACACGATCAATATCATTTTTCATGAGATGTATCTGCTTGTAACATGAAATTCTACGTGGAAAGCGGCGCCTTTCAAAGCGAACTACTGAAGTTCGGATGCTCCGAAGCTCGGACCCGATTTGTCCTATAACGGCAAATACAACTCCCGGAAAAGCGATACTTTAGATTGGCAAACGGCACGCTAGTGCAAATCGTGAAGACAAGGGCTTTCAGTGAGGAGATATTTTCAAGACTTTCTGCAAGCCATTAGACTCCACGATAGCAGTCGGTTTATTGGATGGATGCAGAATGTGCGATTGTACCGCTCAGCTATCGTTATTCTGTGACATACGTGGTTCATGCCTTATAATCAAGCCGAACGGACAAACAGAATGGTCAGACAGTAAACATTTAAGCACATAATGGAGCAAGCTTGGCTCAACTAAAGAAAGAATGGCATTAAATGTACATAGACACAGATTTGGAAAATTAAATATTTGAATTGGTGGTCATTAAGTCATCGCAGAGAAGTCCAGATTTGTTCCATCTCCACAAATTGGGTCCCCCTTGAAAAGGACCATTCAGACCGACGATATTCCAGAGTTCTGGTAAGGAGCGGCTAATGAGAGATACAAAGACGACGGCCATTAGTTTGCTCACTGAGCTGAGCGATTTGTTTGCAAACGTTTCATCATAAATCGAGTTGATATCATCCGTGCGTTGTGAGTGGAAGTGCGTTGAGTTTGAAAGTGCGCAGTTGTCCTGGTTATCCTTTTCAAATTCGACTTTATATTTGAAGACTTCAGATGTCGCGTTGAGCAGTTCATGTCCATGTCCGACCGCATCCGGTTTCATAATACCGTCCACTTAGTGTGTTCGGAGCTTCCGTTTGTCGTAAGAAGGTTGAAAAAAGACTCCCCGATAACAGCAGGAACATCAGAATCAACCAATTAAGCGGATAGTCCTTCGGTGCCGCAGGAACCTATCCGGATTCACAAGATTACTCAACCAAAAGGAATCTTAATGGTTCACAAACGAGTTGCTAGCTTGAGGAAAGTGACCTCAAGACCGAGGGACAAAACCGAGGGACGCGCAGGAAAACAGATTTGATGTACCGAATCGACTGCACGAACTGCAACAAATATTATATTAAACAGACTGTAAGAAACTTTCTACACGGGTGAAGGGACACAAATCAGCCATCCACTATATGTTATTTCCATACAGGAATATTAGAGAGGATACAAGTTTAATTTAGAAAACGTGACCGTAGCATGCGGAAGCACAAGACAGGGAATTCCTCGAAGTAGGATACTCCGCAAAGTATGCAATCAGCTGGCATATCCAAATCGATATTCTCTATACATCGCTATCAGCCACCAACTTAACGGCAATATTGAGTCAGCGTCGGCCGTCAAACCAACGGATCGATGGGACCCACAGTGAAGTCAAACGAACAAAAGTCACGGTGGGAGGATCGGAGAGGTCGTCTCAAGGCCACCCGGATATCTATCAAACAGAAGACAGATCAACCAGCAAGCCAATAGGAAGGCTCATCCAAACGATCAATGTTCGATCAAGGGCTACCTTGATGAGTAGACCCTATATCAACCCACACACGCGCAACAACTACGCACTTCCACTCACAATGCACTGATAATGTCACCTCGACTGATGATGAAGCGTTTGTAACCGAAATGCTCAGCTCAGCCAGTAAACGAGCGGCCATCATTACAACCTGAGCTAACACTATTCTCCTCAATCACAAACACTAAGAGTATTCACAGTGCCTCCAACATCACCCAAAGGAAGATGGTGGAAAGCGGCTGTGAGTTATAACAAAATAGGAGTTAGGAAAGAAACGGTATTGAAACTAATGCTTTTTTGCTACCTCGAAGAGTACAAAACTGAGTATCTGATTGTTGACCAACTAATCAGATCCTACAAAGTACTTTCGAAGCATAGACAACTGGAAACCCAAGCACGTGCATGAATTTCATAGGATCTTAACTACAAGGGTTACGGAACACCATATCCTTAAACACCGGTAAACAGTTGTGGACGTGAAACGAACAAACTTTGGGAGTGGGACCTGGTCTGACCAGCTGCAAGCTCATTCAGACAAGCTGACTGACTAACAGTCAGAAAGTTCTGCCCTATTCATAGGGGATCTGTGGATGTGGCTATCTACTTGTATTCGGGTTGATCCGACCATGTAAGCAACTGATTAGGACCAAGTTCCATACCTGTTTTGATTTCAGTAGCTGTGCAAATCAGTCGGATGATACGTAGTACTGTGATCCTTGTCTGAAACTGATAACTTAAGAGTCACGTGACTGAAGCCCCTGCGTCCATCCGATGACAATGATGATGAGTACCAATAAGCACAAAAGGCTCCCAATGGTTGACCATTTCGAGGTCCAACCAAGGCTTTATAACAGACAAGCTGCCAGAAAGTGGTTGACAGGTGGTATCATGTTTAGCATTTGGTGCACTTGCGCTACATTTTCGTTATGACAGCCCAATGTAATCTGAGTATGCACGACTGGTCCAGTAGACTGACTACGAGATCCAAGTACAATAAAAAGGATGTTTGACGGTGGGAACAGATGGGAGAAGTGTCCGCATGCGGAAGCAACTGATGAAGAAAGCAACCTGACAAACAGGTTACTCAGAAGCCGTTCTATACTTCCCAAGAGTGAAAACAATAGTGGTCATGGGCTTTTTAAGGTTTATTCTGCCTGGTTCACAAGATGCTTAACCCAGCTGGTAAATAATAATAATAATAACAATAATAATGGTTCATCACTGAGAGATGGCAATTTTGGACAGCTGAGTTCCTCCATTTCAATCGTAACTCACACATATGACATATTTTGTACTTGGTAGGATTGCTGGGAATTCACATCTTGCACTATCACAGATGTACCGCAGTGCTGTGACCTGAACGTAGCGTTGTTTTCTAAATCCGAGACAATCCCGGCGCCACACATCGTCGGTCATTGTTTACTAGATTTGCCTTGTCGCTAGACCACTGTGAACAACAAAACGAACTGTGCAAAAGTTTACGTTGAGCCCCGTGTGGCGTCATTTTATATTGCCCTATTATAAACATGAGATGAACGGTAATTAACACGAACCCAGTGTATCCAATTGATAACTCGAGTACATCTACTGGATTAGAGTGTATATCAAAGTGTACGATTCCAGTGGACTGATAATCCGTGCCATCCACGAACAACACTTATGGGCCGATCAATTGCACCATTATATTCAACACCGAATACGTTTTCACTTCATCCTAGCACGCCAACACCAGTTGCCTAACCTGTGTTTCGTGAAGCCTCCCGTGCAGCAGTCACCAAGCTCGTTGATTGCGCGCAATTTTCTTTAGCTGGTATCCTGAAAAATGATATTGTATCAGGTCGTAGATGAGGTCCTCTGGTATGTTAGAAAATTATATGAACTTTCGGACTGTAGATTGGAACCCTAAAATGATTGCTACTAGGACAGGTATATTCCCAGGAAATGTCTGGTTGTTCAACACCAATGCAGCCAACTGGTTGACTGGATGTCCACAGAGAACTCCATGTGTATGCGATTATGGAATCAACGAGGAACACATTTCCGTAATCTCTATGAGAAAAACCTCCGACTAGTTCCACTCCCAGAGGTCACATGTCCACTATTCTTGCGATGGTGTCTTCTCAGCAGCTAGGTCAACGTTGATGAATTCCCTCCCCCGCACAAAGAGGTCACCCTGGAGACGGAAAACATTTGTTCACTTCTGATGGTGGCCTCTCTTCAGGGGGTCACAGAATAGGTCGTGGCTAAAGAACGTCTATAATAGACGTTCCGCGGAAGTCGCCTTTTGAAGCCTCAGTTAGGCACTTTACTGAATATTCAAGGAAAATCATCCGAAAAGTATTTACAGGCTGTGCTATTGCTGCATAAAACCGTGATTCAAAAATGACCAGCCTAGGAAGAAGACAAGAAGACCTCCTGTACCGCCTCAAAATCAGCTTTTGAAAAGACTAACAAAAAAAACAGATTTGGCGAGGATCCTCAGCTAGCGTTTGCTGATCAAAATGCTTTCTTTAATTCGTACTTTCTCCTAGTGTTATCCTGGATCTTATAGCCTGCTTCAATTGACCGATGACGAGGGCTCGTCGATCCTCTATTGCCCCGTGCACCTAGCAGTGCTGTCATCGTCATCCAAACCGAATGATGTTGATGGCAGAGTGCTGGCCACCATATATGAGCTGGTCTTACAAGGGCGAACAAAGGCAAGAGGCAAACACGCCAGAGTAGCGCCGTAAAATGGTGCACTGCTAGGTAGCACAGTGTGTTTGCATTGAATGAACTACGCTTAATAAATTACACTTCAATTTCTATCACAATATCAATCGTTATAGTAAGGCAGATCGCTGGACATGCAATTGCATCGACTAAGAAGACAGCCGCAGAAGGGTAGTAGAAAATACTGAGGATTTTGCGAATCCTCGGTAGCGCTGTTCTTCGTCCCAATTGCGCATTCGGACTTCTTCAAACTGTCGAGTCGTAAATGAACTTGTAAGCAATTATTCTTTAAAACTCCGGCTGTATTCGGCTCACGATAACAAAAGGATGGAGATACAAGTACCGACTGCTATCACACAGACGTCGCTGTATTCACATTTTCATTAGGTAGCTTCCGGTTAAAAATGCAGTACATTCCATGCGACCATCCAAGAAATTCTAAACAGGTTTCATGGTAAACAGAGGCTAGGTTGTGAGTAGGAATGTTAATGAAACCGACGAAACTGAATTTCGTTTACCCGTTATGAAAAAGCTTGGGGACTGAATCATACACATCTTCAGCAGCTGTCCCCAAAACTGAGATACTCACGGAAGGTTGCAATCAGGGTAACATTCACGTAATCCCGTTGCAAGTAGGAGATCAAAGAGAGGAGAATCGGCACAACCTGCCAGTAAATTGGGAGACGGGATCACGTATCAAGCCATTATATGGTGTCTTAAATTTTACATCAACGGTCGGGCGCCATATGCTAGTCAGAATCGCCTACTCAGCTGTCCAGTAAAATGCCTCAAGCGAAGCCAGAGCTGGTCAACTGGCCTCTTGACCTCATATTACGAAGACCACACTCATATAACTGTATGCTTCTTGATCCCGGTTATCCAATTATTGTCAAAGTGGGCTACTCGTAACAAACAGCACGGGTCCCTTCGTCATAAACGATCAGGATCAGGTCTTCAAAATTGCTTTATTTACTACCCAAGAGGAATCCCCCAATTCAAATGCTCTAAGTCATCGGCTCATTTATTGGCCAACTGACACCTTAAGTGGCCGACGTCAAACGCACCGCTGATGCACTATGCGGTCTCATCATGGAGCAATTCTTGAGTAAGCCTAATTCAGTTTTCCTAGTGATCTGGCTTACGACGCGCACGCAGGACAAGAAACAGCTGACAAACAAACTGGGTGAAGCTGCGTCAAACCATGATTACTCGATGCTTATCTACGTCCCAGTAATTATCATTGTCACGACAGAACACATATCACCTGGTTTCAGGACCACTACTTCAGTCTAGTTTCCAGTTGTTCGTAATGACCTAAATAACAGTGCCTGACGATCATCATACAGGTCCACCACGTTGCATTAAGGTGTCTTCTTCAAGAGGGAGTTCTTTAGAAACGGTTCGTCCTATCGGCAATTTCTGTCTAAGTACGAGTTAATCACAGTCCTTGCCACCGAAAGGTTCATCGTTCAAAATGATAGAATGGAAATTACGGGTTCGAGACTCCCTGGAGTTCTGTGAGATGCGCACTGCTGATGACTCCAAATAAGGATGAAACAGCTGTGCAATATTTTTTTTCGACTTTTCTGCATAGAATGGCCTCGCTAACAGCACGAAATCCCAATTGAAAATGTCACAACAGTTTGCCCGTCAGCCGCCATAGAAAGAGAGGAATATACCCTTCCCCATTGTGCTCTCTTGAATAGAGGTTACTGTAGTTCAGTTGGTTAGAAAAACTCTGAACCATAAAAAATGGAGGAGTATCAGGATATGCTTCATTGCATATTGGAGAATCAACTTGTTGACAAAACCGTTGGACATGATGTCAGAACAGTTCCGTCAACCAGCGAAACCACACAAGTCAACATCAGGTAACCATTTATCCTCCATCGTATACATAAATCCAGATTTGACCCTCAATTGAATTGTCGAAAGATAAGTTATTGAAAGACTCCCAAATGATACCGTGCAGTGAGAAATCCGTGAAGGGAATAACCCAGGAACTGTCACCATGCCAATGTCCTGTGAATACCAGTGGGTGCTCATTTGACACCAATCCATAGACAAGGTGGCAACTCAACACGAACTAACCTGCTTGTATCGCGCGTAAAAGTACAGAAGAGTTTCGGTATCCAGACCATTCGCTAGTTGCGGTACATGCTTAACCGCCTGATCGAACATGTCCTCAAAGGGTAAGGAATTCGAAGCCATAAGTGTGCGGCACGGAGCTGAAACGATCATTGTATCATGTAGATGAAATGACAACACGTGTAACCGTCGTCCACACAGACAATAAGAGAAAACCAGAAAGGAATCCTGATGAAAATCGTATATATTCAACTACCAGAAATAAAGAACCAGTAGCACAGATGCGCTCTTATCCTAATTTTCCTCATTTAGCCCAAATTATGAACGAAAAATATACCTGAAACAATCGGTTGTGGGTTCAAATTGTGGTAGAAAAGAGGTCGTTGGAGAGGAAAAGTAATTGGCAGAAAGATGCCATTTTGCACTATGAAGTTAGTACATATTGACATGTTCATACCCTGGTGCACCAAGCTAAGCTTCTGCCGGTGCCAACAGAAAGCCTCAGTTCTGGAGTGTGAATAGAGAGGAATCTGGTGAACAAAAGGTAGTATTACAATCAGTGAAACGAAAGACATGGTGGTTTTTGTGACTTGAACTAGTCGAGTATACTAAAAATGACTCAGTGAGACAAGAATTAGAAAGAGAGACCTACGGTTCAGCGGATGATTCATAGGTAGAACAAGGTTCGAACTCTGTTGTCCGCCAATAAGTGAAGCAAGAGTACTTGGACATATCTATGTTGGAGTCATCAAAGCTTTTGGCGGAATCCGCTCTGAGATTCTGTGTTTCTGAAGTGGTGCTCGCCTGAACAGTGTCAGTTGTAGAGACTGGGAGGGTCTGTTTGATTGGTTTTACAATGGAAGGAAAGTAATGGTCAACCATTTGGCTAAGCTCGGTGTAAGAAGTGATTTTAGCCGGATGAAATTCGTTACGAACCTCACCACGCGGATTTACAATAAAAATATGACAACGGTCAATTCCAGCTTTTTCGTAGGCGAAGGCGTCATTGGTCTTGTTGCCGAATCCGGCATAAAACGGCGGATGATCCGAGGGGAATAAAGAACACACATCCAACAAGCACTGGATTTTGAAATTTTCCGGTTTCTTTTCAATCACTTCTTGGTGAAATGCATGAAGCAAGGAATTCGGTGATAACAGTATAGGGCCTTCGGGTAAGGATAGATCGTTCTGATTCACGTGGCGTAAGTAGCTCCGAGTGATATCCGCTTGACCCAAGGCACGAGTTGACACGTAGATAAAACGATAGCCATTACGAGAAATCAAATTGTAAAGACCAGCAACGCCGAAGTGGGTCCAGTCACGACCCAGCATCGGCAAAAGATGACCTAACAAATCGCTCCGGGTAATAGTACCATCCACGTCCGAGACCACAATACGGTCGGTCCAGTGCCACACAAAAATAGAGGCCGAACATATACATGTACCTTGGATTTTGGTTGTCACACGAAATTCCACCTCGTTACGTCCAGGTTTTAGTTGTAACCGAGCAATCTCTTCTGAAGACAGACGATTCGACCTCCTACCACTGGGCTTGCCACTATCAGCAGCCGTTGTCTCGATATCAGGAACCGTAATTGAAGGCATTTTTTCCAATTCAGATTGCTCGGGTGGCTCAATCTCCACTACCTGCGGAAGAGGCTGTACAGCTGAAGCAGTATTCTCTGAGTGTGCGTGATCCGCAGTTTCAGCAGATCGTGAGCCCCAACTAAACCAAGAAGTTCGGCGAATTTCCTTCTTACGCATATGTAGGTTTTCTAGACGACGGACGACGCAGTGTGGTAATTCACTTTGAAATGCCAAGATACTCAGAATCGAAGGCGCGGCTACCTGCCAATTGAGGAATTTTCCGTTCAGCTGTATAGTCAGATTAGGATTGGACAAGATTGCTTCTGGATCTTGAATAAATTCTTCATAAGAAACAAGGTGTTCGAAAAACTTCTCCTCCGACAACTGGGATCCCAGAGAAGGCCAGCCACAAAGTGAAAGACGAAGTCCAAATACACTCGGATAAATGGGGGAAATACTACGGGGAGAATGTTCTCCATCAGAACGGTATCCGGCATCCACACATCCACCACTATCTTGGTGCAGACGGGATCTTGGTGAACGGGACAAGGTACGTGCTGGGGGGTAAATGTAAGCTTCCTTCACAGTCTGATCGACTTCCGGCGTAACTAGATCTTCCAAATATACTCCTTCAGATTTGGGTACAGCTGCAACAGACGATGACTGGAGAGTTGTGCAGGATTTTCGGGTTAGTGGTGAGGGTTCATCAGTATCTACAACCGCAGACTTTGCACCCAAGTAACCTTCGGATTTGCGTTGAGGAAAGTTTCCCCAAACCCATTCCAGGTCTTCCCTCGAGGCAAAAGTATCATGGAGCATACTGTCGGAGATGAAGTGTGCAACTCGTGGATCATGATCTGGGCTCGATAAAGTGGACTGCTCACAATCGGACTGGGGTCCCTCATCAAACAGTTCTTCATACTCGGGCTGATTCATGTCTGACTCACTTTGAGCAGTGTCTCGACGAAGTCTTCGGCGGCGTCTGCGAGAAGCTATACTTGGCCAGTGTGTTCGCAAGAGCTCCTCCTCAGTAGGCCTAAGACACTCTTCACCACTGACATCGGATTCATCTGGTTCCACAAAATAAGCATCTCCAGCACTGCCAAGCTGCATCCGAATAAAGTTCACATACTTTCCGTTTACGTAGACTTCGACAGTTTTGTCAGCAGGGGAAATTGCGGTCAGTTTACCAAACCGAACATGAAACGGTCCGCTCGTGAACGAACCATCTGGCTGTTCCACAACAAGGACATCGATAGCGCCGGTAAGAGTCGATGGATTAATATCGTTGTAAGCTCCTTTGATACCAGAAAAGAGACGACCCAAAGAACGCCTGAAACAGAATATTAAGGAGTACAATCAACAAAGTAACAGTTCACAAAGTGAGAAAACCATACATCAATAAATCAGAGGATAAAGTCATATTCATACCTATCAGGTTGTTTTCGGTCGAAGTACCGTATTCGGACTACAAAACGTAACCCGCTCAACCGGGAAACTGGTATATATATATATATATCATTGCAAAAGGTTAAAAAGCCGCAAGCAACTTACAAGGATCACATAAAATCGACCACAGGCAAGTGGCGGGTGAAACTAAAAAGCTCTAACTGCTTTGCCCATACCGTTTGTGACAGCAGTATGGCCTCCTGAAGGCCTATCGGGAGATGCTTAGGTTAATAGTACAACAGCGGCCTAAGGCAAGGGAGAATCGCCCCAAAAACACATTAATTTTGCTCCCCAAAATATGTACCAGACAGAATGACATGAAGTGCTGTTAGACAACCTCCACGGAGGTCAAGTATTACGGAAGAGTTTGGGCGCCAGCTGGAATCATGTAGCCTAACCAATTCACTATAGCCTTGACGTACCGACGGGGCGTGAGGACTCAGTGGTCACAGCGTGAACCGAAAGGTCCGTGGTTCTAACCCAACCTCTGCATCTCGACTTCTCCTGTCTAGGCTTGGGCAACTTGGCAGTATCCCAGCCCTCGTGCTTCCTTCGGGCGGCATGGCAGCTAAGCACCGAAAGGGTGTTACAGCTGAACGATGCCGGCCGCCACATGTGACTTATTTAAACGGTTTCTATAATCAAATGAATATTAGAAATTGACGGATCCAGTGAGTGAACCAATGTGAGGCGACCCAACAGATAAACCCATAATTAGGCTCCAATTAGACCCACCATAGTCCAACATAGTTGGCCAGATTGACATGTTGATTTCTCTTGTTAATTTGGTTGTAAACAACTTTACCCGTGGTGATTCAAATGGAAGAAAAATCAGCGGGTCCTGATTCGGCTCACGGTTGATACGTGCGCTAACCCGTGAATTGCATGCACCCATCGGGCTGGTGGCGACAATCCGTCTACTGGATAGGACGGACTAACTTGGGAGCTTCTTAATAATAATAATAATAATAATAATAATAATAATAATAATAATAATAATAATAATAATAATAATAATAATAATAATAATAATAATAATAATAATAATAATAATAATAATAATAATAATAATAATAATAATAATAATAATAATAATAATAATAATAATAATAATAATAATAATAATAATAATAATAATAATAATAGGAGGCTACTCCCACTGATTCTTCGGATGGCATCTTTGTCACACGAAATAAATGTATTTTCACTTTACGAGAACTGACGTAGCTTGACCAATTGCAATTTACTGATGTACACCCGACCGATTCGCCTTTTCCGTTATACCTGAAATGACTTGCATTGTGCTCGCAAGTAAAACGATCATATGAATTCAGTATGTACTAAGATTACGGTTGTTGGTAGCACATGGTGCAATAGGAATTGGAATAGAAGGCGGCTCGATTTCGGAGTAGAGATATTTTCATGGGAGCGTGACAGAATCAATACCAATAAGAATGCGGAACTGAGATAAAAACAAAGCCAGAGTGTAGCAAGTTGACTGTACACGTGTAGGCCGAACATGCATTACATTAGGTAGTAACAAACGAGGTTTCCAAAGTGATAAACACATACGCGCACATGGACTGGCCTTTTGTGTTACCTTCAATCCAGAGTATGTACGTAGGTATGTGTAAGGTAACCCATGCGTGAAACCATAAACCAACTCAACAAGAGGCCACTATATCTGTGTTGCTCCGAAGAGACACTAAATTTGACGTTCCCACGTTGAGAACAGACACATAGTGTTCGGTCGATTGGTTGGTGACAAAATTAAAAATGCAACAAGAGTAGCTTACTCATCAACGATAGTCTAACGTGGATTTTGCATTGATTAGTAAAGAAGCGTTCCGCCAAAAACAATCATAATTTGTGGAATATGAAAAACGGCCTACATGAGGTGCGGCATATTAGTGGGAATCCACCAAACGATTTAACCCAGTTAGCCACAGCTACTCACATACACCATTCTAATCACAAAACCAAAGTCACTTATGCTTTTACATTTGGGTACCATACGGCCAAAAAGTGAGTGACATTGGTATATACGCAGCTGCCGATTGCAGAATCAGTATCAATGGAACAGCGAATCCTCCCGTATTCAACCTGTTAGCGAAAAACAAGACTTGGCATTACCAATACCGGTCACCTATGCTTGTCAGTCAACAGTGCCAAAGGAAAAGTCCGGAAGATTCCCTTCCTGGATCCTTCGACCTAGCACAGCTGTCTTGCTACCCGTAAGGTTGAAATATGTGAAACATTTGTCGTCAGTCATTTAGGTGCGGCCAGCTAGTGCTAACTCAAGCATGCGAGCAGCGAGTTCATGCTTTGCGTCAAGACCAAACACGAACAAACTTCTGTTCATGACATGCCAAGCGGCTCAAATTTGCTGCGCTACAAACGAAATCCGGAAAGATCATTGAAATGCAGCTGGTACTGTGACAGCTGTTCAAAAATTTAGTATAAGGAAGTCGACAACTCAATAGAAGACGACTCACATAAAAACAGAAAATATCGCACTAACTACAGAGCCTATAGAATAACAATATCCCCCTGGACAGAGTCTCTTCAGTGATAATTAAACAACTTACCAAGACATTGACGGCCGCGCGACTAATCAAATGGATAAGTTAAAACTCCAGTGGTAGGACTTTAAACAACCTGAAAATCAGGAAGTAGCAAACAATCGTGTTAGACCAAAATAAATAGACCAGCGTAGCCGGAATAAAATGTTCCATGGGAATTGTCCGAGGAGTAACGGTCACACAGGACGCTTGTGGACTGATATCAAACCACAGTCGCAACGATCATGTCGAAGGGATAACCGGGTTTTCTAAATCTAGCAATCAATCAGTTGGCAACACAACCATCACTTGAGAAAATAGTTTGTTACTGGTTCGAGTGGTCCGAATGTGACAGGGACAGTCTTGTGGAAAGACTAGATACGAGTAAAAAAAACTGTCGGCAACATACTGCATTATGGAAAATTTATGAACTCCCCATGTGCTTACCATCAAAAATCCAAAAAAAATTAAGGAGGATCCATCAACCGGCATTAACTGGTCCCACGCAGTGTTAAGTGATGGATTGTTTACCAATACAACACCGTTATTCACTAGGTCTTGCAGCTGAATGAGTTCAGCTTGCTAACACCCTGTTGCAGCAGTACAATCCTACACAAAAGATGAAGACGGGCTACAGGGTAAAGCGTAGCGTAATTCAAACCGGTCCAACTGGCCCCAAGTCGACATTGTCGGATAGTATCAGCTAACAGAAATGCGGTGTCATTATTGGCGTGTGCTTGTTAACACGCCAGAATTAACATGGGGGATTGCGTTTCCGACGTTTGTTCCAAACTATGATGAGCGACGGCACTTGTTTGCCCAGACAATACACTGCCTTCTAGAGTTTTTGAAGCCGGCGTATTAAGGTATCCGAGGAAATTCCGTTGTGCAACGTAGAATTCAGCCGAAGAATGTGTCTGTCTGGACGACACAGCGCAACCGCTGTACTCAGGGGTGAAGGTTTTTAAAGACCACGCCGAACGCTTTTCCAAGATAGCAGGTTATACGGCAGATTCTTAGTGAGCATGAAGCAACGACAATGTAGCCTGGGCATTCATTGTTTAAAACCAAACGCCTTTACTTCAGCAATAGGAAAAACAACTCCATACGTTATATATATGCGCCTCCTCTCGCCAAACGGACTTAGGAAAACGAAATTCCTACCGGGTATACATTTAAAAAACACAAAAATGCATCCGTACAAGAAGGTACTTCGGTTCCTTGAATAGGTGTCTCTGATTGAAGAGTTTCACTGTATTCACGGTGCAAAATACCTGCTGAAACCGGAGTCACTACTGGGAACATTTCTGGTATATTTTGTGTTTTGAGATGGTCCAGAACTAGCAGCACAATGTCACTTGTATATTCTTGGTTGCTGGTCCTTCCAGGTAATCAACGAAAAGATTGAACCTTAACCACCAATTCTATTAAAGATGAACGTCGCGAAATAGCTCGTCAGTTTGAGCAGTGAACAAAGATCGGACGAATAACAATTTCTGGTCCTTCGGGTTAAAACGCCATTCCCGCTGTTGTGAACGTCGAACACTGGTACTGAAAAATCAAAGATGTACCACCGAGCAGGCAGCATCCCCAAAAGATCTCTACTACCCGCTAACTTGCGTTGCGAACTGGCGTCAGGGCCTGCTAGCGTGATACCTAGCGTGATACCCCAACGTGATACAGGATAAAAACCCGAGTTACCCATTGACCTGCGGATCAGAAACACTGGTCAAAGGCTAGTGCAGAGTTTAGTCCATTTTTACAGCGTATACGAATGTAGCCTTGTCGGGATAGCCACAGCAATGTATGGAGTAGGAGGCCACTTACACAAGACTAATGAAAACAAGAGAGGTAGCGAGTTTACCATTAGGCAAAGGAAAACAGATAGAACACCACTGTTGGGCTGACATCACTGTCAGTGAGTACCTCTGATGTGGTGGGTTTCCGATCAATCAACCTGGCAACTGTCACGCACCAGGAAGGCAGAGCCCATTACACATTCCATGCCTCACCATCATCAGCATTATCAGAAACAGTAATGTCAGTGCTAACACTGATGCTTCATTGTCGTACAACCATAAAGTTTCTCTAATTATATCTAAAGCCTTAAGGTGAAGACGAGAGAGTGTGGATGACGGAGGAACCTGGTGCTAGCCTACCACAAGCATACTAAGATGTCTAGACCTCGAAACGTTCAATCAGACAATCTCGAAAGAAATTGACGGTACAAACGCCACCGTCATCCACCAGCCGCCATTTCTTGCAAAGTTTCCAGCGAACTGCATGGGGGTCACAGAGACCCCATCTTGGAAGGCGTACTGCACCAAACTCTACGTTGTCCACCTCGCGGTTTCCGCCATTCTGAAAGACAACACACGTCTGGACAGACAATGTCCGTCAGGTGTAGCACATGCCAACCCACTACAGCTATGGTACTGGATGTTCTTCGTGAACGACATACCAATTACCCATTTTCTAACTACCTCTTTAAGAATTCGTTGACGCCATCCGACACTAGCAGCGATCCTGAGCCATCTGTGCTCAAAAACCTGAGGACGACTCACGTCGTCATCATCATCAACAGCATGAAATCACTGTCCAACACTGACGCTTTCCTGCCGTACAGCCATAATTTCTTTGAAAGCGCTATACAATGAATTCAATTCAATTCATCAGCTATAAGCCGTGTACCATAGGCACAATGGTTCAAACTGCTACAGTTTCGATCACCGGAAAACCAGAATGTGGAACGTACAACGAAGCCTTGGAGGCGAAGGCATGTTAACTTTGTTCGGAAATTGGCGAGCGCATTGAAGGCGATAGCTTTGATGCACGAGCGCCACTGACTGCGCGATTGGGCCATTTCTGCCAGTGATTTGAGTCCCGGGGTCCCCATCCAGGAGGCGGCAGTTGCCCGCCCGACTAAGTTTACTGGTTAGCGTTTTCGTACTTCGTTGCCAGGTCATACACTGTCCACCTCTCGGTCGCTTCCACTCAGCACAGGGCTGGGCGAAAAGAGCTCTGCGGGGCAGACGGTCTTCTGGCATGCGGAGTACATGTCCCAACCAGCGCAACCTATGAAGCGTGAGTAATTCATCTATCGCGGGAGAGTTCCTTCTTCCTAAGACCATCTGGACGTACCTCAGCATTACTAATCCGATGTTCCCACCAGACCTGACCAATGCTGCGGAGACATCGATGATCAAACACTGACATCTTCCGTACGTCCTCTGCGCGTAGGGGCCACGTCTCTGATCCATAAAGCAGTATGGATCGCACCACCGCAGTGTAAACTCTTCCCTTGACAGACAAGCTCACGTCACGTCGGCGCCACAGGTGTCGGAGGTTGGCAAAAGCTGCCCTGGCCTTTCCGATTCGAGAAATGATCTCATCTCCAGCCAGTCCACCGGAACTTATACAGCTGCCCAGGTAAACAAATTTATCTACCACGTCGATTGGCTCACCTGCAAGCATGAGGTGGGGTTTGATCCCACCCAGTCTTGTAGCAGCACTTTACACTTTGCGGGTGTGAAGCGCATGCCAAACCGTGCGGCAGAGTTATTTAGGTTATTTAAAATCGTTTGCATTTCGGAAGGGTCTGAACCAAGGAGAGCAATATCGTCCGCATACTCAATGTCTGCGAGGGAACGTCCGGGAGCATTTCGACTCCCGAGGTTTCAGAGGCAGGCAGAGAAATTTCAAGCAGCATGTCAATAACAAAGTTGAAGAGGAAAGGGGAAAGAGGACAGCCTTGTCTTACACCACTGGACGTGGTGAACTCAGGCGAGAGCTTCCCGTATACTCGTACGCGCCCACAGGAGTCCGCATACAGTGCCTTGATAAGAGATAGAAATTTGGAAGGAACACCTTCGATCGCCAGACACCAATCAAAAGCAGCTTTCAAATCCAGAAAACGACCAACGTGGGACGTCTGAAGGAGTGGCGCTGTTCAAGAATTTGTCTCAAGGTGAAGATATGGTCGATGCATCCTCGACCGGAGCGAAACCCAGCTTGATTCTCACGAATCTGTCTCTCGCGATAATCCATCAACCTGCGCAAAATAATGCCAGAGAGCACCTTAGATGCGACGGATACCAGACTGATACCACGATGGTTTTCACATGACGTTCTTGCTCGCTTTTGAAAACTGAGATGACGGTCGAGGAGCTCCATTCAGCTGGTATTCTGTTTTCGTTCCAAATCTTCTGCAGTATGGTTGTCAGACTGTTCACCAGGACCTCGCCACCTTCCTTGAAGAGCGCGGGATGTAGACCATCCGCCAGGTGCCTTGTCACGCTTCAGGATTGAAATCTCACGCTGGATTTCGGCTGGTGATGGTGGGTTGGTGTCAATATTCCATTCGGACCTGTTTGGTTCTTCCAGTGGTTTTGTTGAAGGGGACCAGGTGAACTGTTCTTGGAAGTGTTCGGAGATACAACATACATCGATAGAGAGGGAAAGTAAGGTTCAACAAGAGAGGCCTGTTGCTCAATTTGACATAGAGTACGAACATTAAAGGCTGCAACATGGATCAGATCTTTTGAGGTTAGTAAGTGATTATTTTGGTTTATTTTTCTAGGCGATGGTTGAGACCCGCAACAGAGGCTAGGGGATTGGCAGATGGGTTGATTGCACTGCATTTTACGACGGGTTGGGAGGGAATGGGGGGAAGGCCGGTGAGCGAAGAGCTGCAAGGGCAAGTGATACTTCCCGGTTGCCCAGGCCGAAGGAGGGGTTGAGTTGAGGTACCCCACCTCTGACTCCAGCCTCTGACTCAAGAGTCTGGACCGCGAGACAGTTGTTAGGGTTTTCGGGACCCTTTCCGGAGCCAATGACTCAATAGTCTGACCCACTTGGCTGTAGGGGGCCGGCCTGGCCCTAGGGCGCAGGGCATTACTGTCTCACCCTGATGCGGCTGCGCACAGCAGATGCCTTTTTAGCAGCACCGGACTCTTTGGTTTTAAAAGTATTTCAACTTTGAATAATGCGCCGGCGGTCACGGTCAACCGTTGGGCGATCAGTGTAGGGTTTTCAGGGCCGACCTTTTCTAACCCGTCCTTCCGGGGGAAGGCAGCATCGCTGGTTCCATAAATATAAACACCTTACTGTCTTCACACTCCTATCGCAGAGGACAGTACGACCTTACCTCCAGAGGCATCGTAATACGATTACTCGCAGTACTGGGACTCGCTGTTCTTCATCGGGCTGCTCCCCGTTGGCCTTCCTGGTGTGGTTGGACCTTTAGGAACTGAGTTCCAGCCAGTATAACCCGCAAGATCATTGCAGCACAGAAGCCAGACCACCACGACAAGGTGACAGACTTCGGTCTATTACTATTATTATGGAGAAAATAAAATAAATGAATAAGTAAAAATAAAGCAAAAAAATAAATAAAATAAAATAATGAAGAAAATAATAAAGGTGGATGGGGAGGGCACTTAGTTCTAGATTACTACAATCGTTCTGAAGTTCATACACCTCCAGGCACTCATTCAGGCAATCTGGATAGAAACTGACAACAAGAACGCCATTGACATCGATTAGCAGCCATACCTTGCAGCGCCTCCACGCAGGCAGAGGGGATCATGCGGTCCCATCCTGGAAGGCGAGTAGCACCAACAGCAAGCGAATGTTTCGTAATCTCTTTCATACCTCTCTGCCAGGTCAAGGGTAGGCCACCTCTCTGCTTCCACCACTCTGAGTTGGGTACGGGAAACAGCACTCACTTCGGCAAACGATGGTTCCGCATACGCAATACATGGCCTAACGGACGCAATTTCTGTTACTGAACACACTTTTTAATGAAGATGCCTGTTGCACCACCGAAAACTCGCTTTCTGACTGCCTCATTACGGATTCTCCGACACCAACCCAGACGAGCTATGGTCCTGAGACAACGATTGTCGAACACCTGAAGACGTCTCAGTTCCGCTACTCGAAAAGGCCAAGTCTCACAGTCATACAAAAGAACAACCCGCACTGCAGCCAGATACACACGTCCCTTGAAATTCAGGGATATAACGCTTTGACGCCATAGGTATCTCAACTCAGTAAACGCGACCTGAGCCTTGCAGATTCGTGCATTGACCTCATCTATCACACTGCAGTCAGAACTAATACAACTTTCAAGTTACGTAAAACGCTCCACAACTTCGAGTGCCTCCCCTTGAATTCTAAGTGGCGTGCTCAGTGACTGCATGTCAAGGAGTATGACCTTACATTTTGCGAATGCAAAGTGACTTCGGTCAGTTCATCCAAAAACACCTGTGCCTTCTCCTCTTCGAAGACAAGAACGATATCGTCTACATATTCCACATCGATGTTGTCGTCACAGGCTAGTTGAACACCAAGGTTTTGAAGAACTTCCAGCGTTCGTCTCATTATCTTGTCGATCACGAAAGTGAATAAGAATAGGAGTGCGCACCATTGACGGACACAGCTTTGTGTACAGGGGCTTTTGGAAAGCTCTCCGTATATTCTCAAAAGTCCGGATGTCTGAGAATACAAAGAACGTATTATGTTCATAAACTTCCGGGGGCGTTCCTTCATGGGCAAGCGTGTCAAGAACAGACCGGTCAACCGGATCGAATGCGCCTCGGAAATACAGTACTAAAGTTGAGTCATTTGTACGTATGGCGTTGTTCTAGCACCTATCGCATTGTGAAAATTTGGCCGACGCAACCTAACCAGGCCAGAACCCCGCTTCCTGCTCTCGAGTCAATGTTTCACGAGCTACTATAAGGTGAGGAAGCACAAGTGACGCCAACAGTCTCGTTACATCCGCGGTCAAGCTGATACCCCTGTGATCACCACACTCACCACGAGCCCTCTTTTTAAAAGTGGACACTATCACCGACTCACTCCAGTTGTCTGTGACAGTCTCCCTTTCCAAAATGCAGGCAAAGAGACCAGTCAAGCGCTGACTGAGGATTTCACCCCGTCTTTGAAAAATAAGAGTGGATCATCAGGACTAGAAACTCAGTGGCACTGGAAAGAACGTATGCAGTAACAAACCTCCGAGGCCGTATGGGGTTCCACGTTCACCGTCCAGAGTTCTCCGTCAATTGTGAAATCTAAGCTAGATAAATGGCACGTGGTGGCCACGAGAACTGTTGTTCGAAGTATTCGGCCAAACGGTCGAAGACGTTTTTCTGTGTGCAAAATGGTCACTCCCTTCTGATCTTTGACGGTTTCCGGGGACCGGTCCCGCGGATCAACTGAAATAATCTTCGGGTGCTACGGGCTTTCTGGGCCTCTTCCAACTTTTTGACTTTGTGCCCACTAGACTTCACGGTCGGCGCGCACGCTCACTTTCACTTGATGTCTGATAATCCGCTGCGTCAAGTTATGTTGGGGACCGGTTGGGATATTTCTCCGACACTTAAGCAGTGCCATTGTTCGGTCTGATATCCCGTGCTTGAGTGAGCCGTGCCACAAGCAAAACTTTCAGCACTATGGAAACAGGTAGTGATCTCGTCCCAGTATGACTTCACATCCGACAGTGGAGCATTTGGAAGAGAATCTAGAAGACGATTCTGGTAAATTCGTCTAGCATCTGGATATGCCACTCTATCAGTGGCTAAGTGATTTGTCAGCACCCTACTCGACCCCGGAAAACGATGGGAGAAGAGACACCGAACGAACGCGTGATCGCAATCCGAAAATGTGCTCCAAAACGGGCGGTAGTTAGTTACTGATCCGCAACATCGATAATTGATGGTAATGTGATTTGGAGTCCGTGGCCGTTGCTGGGGAACACCAAAAGGCCGGATAACGTCGGCTATTCCGGAAGCTATTACTGCATAAAAACAGTCTGCGGTCAGCACACATCTGAAGCAATCGTCCTCCATTGTCCGTACGTACCGAGTCCAGTCTGTGTCGAAAACTGAATCCAGTCTCAGATACATTAAGCCTGTCCACTTGGGCACTCAGATCTCCGGCAAACACAATGATATCTGAGCTTCTAGCTCGCCGAACAGGACATTCAGGGCGTCATAAAACTTGTCTCTGACGTATCAGAGCTACAGTTGGATGGAGCGTTACCAGACACAACAAGAAGACAGCGATCAACTCCCCGCCTGTGAGACACCTTTACAGACGTTGCCAACGAACCACACACAGGCCACTAGCAACGGGTATCCAATCAAGCAAAGATCCTTCCGCCCGGTTACTCAGGATGATACCAGTCTCTGCACATTCTGTCACTGCAGCCTATGAATCGCCAGAGGTTCGCAGGCTAAAACGAGTAGAGTGTGATGGGGCAGTTAGCTTGTTATATCTGACTGCTGTTCCCGCTTCAGTGCCTAGTGCCGGACTCGCCGATATGGAACACAACCGCTTTATTACGAACAAACGAGTCCGACAGTGAGTGCAAAATACGACAGCCTCAAGCTATTTTACTTGGGGTAGAGTCTGACCTTGATCCAACACTGACTCAGGCTGTCTAGCTTTGATACAAGGCTGTGACGCGCTGCATATTCAGGGGCATTGTCTGTCCAATCAGCGTCTAGTGGAGTTGAAGGTCTCAGTAGATTTCGGGCATTCAGTGGTTACTTTCAGGAATCTGATCTTCATGACATAACTCAACCACCGTGCTTGCATCATGAATTTTTGTTTCCGATACACAACACATCAATTCCAATCGAGTCCAGTGTGAGAGCAAGAGTAGCTTGTTGTCCTGCTTGCTTCAGAGTACGGACATTGTAGGCAGTCAGATAGACTGGGTGTCGAGATTCGAAGATTGATTTCAAGATGCCGGATGGCGCGCAGATGTTGCTTGCAAAAGTGATGCAGGACGAATGGAGTCGTCAGTCCTAAGTGCTGGGCCTACAAGAAGAGAGTTATTAATGGGGTGTGAGAAGGGGAATAAAAAGTATATGAACGAGAAAAAGGTAGTTGTCAGCAGTAGAATGTTTTCCCTTACCCACTCTGCGGTGTGCAGCGAGTAGAGCGACCCGGCTGATGGCACTACGCGACGGTCGATGTAGCATGAGTTTATTTGTAGTTGTGAAATTCATGGTTGTACGTGAGTTGGGATGCTGTCAGGGCACCCAGACCTAGGCAGGAGGATGATTAGTGTCCTCAACCAGGGCCTTTGACTCAAAAGTCTGACCGCAAGGCAGAGGCATTCGGCTGGATATGGAAGTGCATTTCGATTTTTACAGAACAAGTCACCACACATGTACCAAGCTCCAACCTGGAGGACCAGGAAACCGTGTTCGTCAGAGCTCTAACCAGTGACCAAACTGGTATGAGATTCTAGGTGTTACACAGACACCACCCAGTATAGCTCAATGAGTAGCTGAGGTGCACTAACTGTCAGGTCACTGTGAGGTCCAGTCTGATGGTGACGGAATTCATATGCTAGCACCAGTGACCTGCCAGTGAAGACAGCTGGCGCTATACACCGGAATTCCTATAGAGCAAAAAACAGCCAGGAGCGGCAGACGGTACTGGTCGTTCCGGCCTAAAAACTGGTCCGAGAGCGGGGAGATCACCAGGCTCTCGCCTTTGTGCAACACCCAAGTCCGTTGCAAGGGGCCATCGAGTGGACGCTTCAAAACGCGAGTATGTGTAGAGCCATCCCGGGTGCAGGTAGAATTAGTCCGCCATTCCAAATGTTTCATTTTATCAATCCAATACGACTTAAAGATAGTAGTTTTGGGACATGACACCGGACAGCACGTGATTTCAACAATCGGGTCATTGAAAGTTTCGACATAATCAACTCGGCTAGTTAATTTCAGCTTACCCCAGAATCAATACCGGCCCGAGGTTCAGTCGGCTTCATCTAAAGCTTGCCAATTAGTCAGCACGTTCATTCACTGAACAGCGTCATGTCGAAACCCTATCCGGCTATAAACGGATGAACTAGGGTGTTGATGACGCGCATCGGCACAATTCCTTCTGCAATAGAAGTCAACTTTGAGCCTCACGGTCCCTGAGTTGGACCGCCACTCATGAGCTGCACGGTGGCGTGATGGCGGTTGTAGCTTCTGGGATCGACGCAGATTTCCTGGCCACGGCAACTGAACCTGGCATATATTCGACGCCTGAACCGCCAATAACGAACGCATTCGTACCACTCACCACAGTGCCATCAACTTAAGGGAGGTTTCATTCGTTTTCGACCGGCTTTGTCCTCGGACTTTAGTGAGAGGGTGAAACTGACTGTCCAGACGCAATTACTAGAAGCAGCAAGTGACTAACCGCTCATTTCAGTCTTGTGCATTAAGTCGATGAGGCGTTGCCATTCTGTGGTGAGGAACAGTCGATATGCTGGGGCTGAGTTTACTCAAGAATCTACCGGACAGTACCTTATACATGGAACCACTTCGAGCCTGGAGATAATGAAGTATCGTGTTCTGGTGTGCTCCGCTTTGACAGAAGTAATCCGACTTTCCAACCACTATCGCAACTGGAGAAATGAGTTGTGAACAGGAGTCAAAAGGTGACGAGAAAGTAAGCCAAATCTGAACTCCGTCATTGAGTTCGCAGCTGCATCAGTTAGAGATACCGGCTGATAATGCGCGGTGCTGTTTGGACACGTAGTTTCTGGGTAAGTGATTCGATCGGCATCGCTTACCCTCCTCCAAACTGCCGTTGTTGTTGTTGGTGGTGGTGGTGGTCGTGGTGGTGGTGGTGTAACAACGGTCAGTGTTCATTAAATACGACAGACACCGTAAGCTCCTGTCCGCCAAATGTTCAGTCCCCATTATGACTCCCCCAGGCTGGTGTTTCCAGTAGAAGAGGCAGTAAAAACACATAACGTGTATTAAAAACAAAACTCAAATACAGCGTGTGGCACGTAATGGCGATATCCAGGAAATCCGGATGCTCACCAGAGGCAATATCAGTATCCAGGGCCCAACAGATACTGGAAATTGATTGGCCTTTGGGCCCATGTTTTCTACCAAACGGGAAGACGAGTGGCCCGTTTTCTGACCAATCACGTACGAGCCAGGATTATTTGCCTTCGTAGTCTGAATGTTAGCATTAAGACGACTTCGATGTAGGTTACAAAAGACCGATCCTTATCCAGCATGCGTAATTTACCCCAAAACGGCTGCTCTGAATTAAGAATTTTGTGTAAGAATATCGCATTTTGCGGTATGTTTGCTCAAGCCAAAACCAACCTAATCTACCATATTTTTATTGTAATTTGTTTTAATAATTCTCGCTTCACAATTTTTGGCATGCATTCAGTTCTAACATTGCGCTGCTGTCACTCAGAAAGTCGTGGGTCTGGCTAATAACAAACGCTAAACGAAGCACCAGTTGTCCACTATGACCCTGTCTAAGGAGACACTAAATCCATCTTTCACTCACCTCTTGCCACCTTGAACAGGATCATAAGATGACCAAGCGTGTTTTGCGACCGACTTCCTGTAAACCGTAGGCTAACCAAAGGAGAGATTGGCACATGCTGAAGTATGGAACGCCGTCGGGTGGTGTGAGACACCTTGTAGCCGATGGATTCGGCAGAGTAATTACCACCCAGGGCCTCCGCAACTTCTGCCAAAGTGTCGACCAGCTCTGTTGAGTAAGTGACGGATAGTTGGCTTTTACTGTGGAAGATAACATGCTTTTTCCTGGCTAAGATTCGATAGTCCTGATGGGCGATTGAGTTGCAGTGAGCAAGGCCATTACTATCACATAAGCTTCTCCCGATTGCAGCAGAAAGCGCCGTTTCAACGCTTTCAAGATGTTGCACTGCCAACAAAAGATGCGCGGCGGGCCGTTTTGGGTGAGTTTTTTTAAAGCAACCAATTTGCGGCGCCCATCTACAAGCCCTGCACGTTCCCGGTCACAGATGGCATGTGTACGGGCGACCATTCATGTGTGCTTTTGTAGAAAAACCCTATGCATGGTTGGGGAAAGTATCGTATGAATGCTTTCGTCGTGGACAAATCAGCCGCACAAACGCGAGCAGCCAGAGTCCCGTTTGCCGGCGATGTTATGTTGCGCTATTTCCATATTTGCCAAGCTATCAGGATGCCCACATGTATCATATAGCACCCGCATGCTTTGGCCATAGACACTCTATGCGAACAGCCGACACACTCCATCGTAATGTTCACCCGATTTACCCTGTACAGTAGGCTCTCTGTTTGTCGTACTGCTAACACACGGATTCCGCCAAGAAACCTCAATGTCATGTGTTTTAATATATTTTTGGACTTAAGCCCTTCTGCAGCCTTCTACTTGCTTCCTGTACAGTAATTACTCACATATTTAGAACGCACCCTCAATAACTGCAATCACCGTTCCCTATGACTCTTACCCGCTTGATTATTCATCCTTGGGTCTTCAGCTTGCCAGTACCAGTCCAGCGAAGCTTACTAATCCCAGCTATTCATCCCATAGTTCACAAGAAACGAAGACAGCTCTGCCGTCCTCACCATAACTTGCAACCACCACATACTCAACCATATAAGCACCCTCGCGAAAATTGGTCGCTTCATTCTGGGACACCGAATCCCAAGTCTCGTGCTTATGATTGTAAAAGGACTCTGCTGTATTCTTCGGTATCCACTTAAGGCCTGCTCTTTGTCTCATTCCCCCGGTCTGTCTTACAAGCCTGTACCTCATTTACTTAGCGTCGTTTTCGAAAAACTGCCACTACTTCCAAAATCTTACCTTAAATATCCGATTACATTCGCGACCAAGGTTGGATCCGAGGCTCTTCTGATATGCTCTGAATTGTGAATTGGAATATTTACCCCTCATTGCTTCAATACCAAATGCCGTCTAGCCTAAACCGAATTAGCTGGTAACGCCACTACATCTGTATTGCTCTAAGTGGCTGTTAGGCCCCGAATCACTATCATCTCTCCCCCTCATTGTCTCCTCTCATAGCCCACTTTCTTCTTCCTTACTTAAAAAAATTTCAACTTTACAATGACCCGGCAAATCTCAGAACGCGTGTGCTTGTGATGGAAATCGAACTTGTATCCCACCGAAGCATAGAACTAACTTCATGATTTTTAACTCCTAACACAACAAGCAACCCATCAGATCTTACAAAAGCGTTAGTTCTTATTTGCACACTTACCTCCAGGAATAGTAAGCGTATGTAATGCCACCACTAAGTACTAGTATGAAGTGCCTCTGATCGCAACAAGCCGGAGCTCGCAAAAGCCGCTATTCTCAGAGCATTTAGCATGCTTGATATCGCCTGCACAGCTCAGCACCTGCGTAACTCAAAACCGTTATTATGTTGCCCAATAATAATGCGATTCGGGGAGAAACCGATGCAGTGCGTCTACTAACATCTAGTCCTTTCTTTCCTGTAGCCAAACATTCCAAACCGTAAGTGTCAAACTTGCTAATAGTTAGTTGCAGGGGCAATTTACAAAATTTTGCTCGCCAAATCTCCAGAGTCGGCCACTGAAAACTACCGAACTGATCCCTCTAACCTTCACCAATCTGCAGCAACACTCTTAGCGTCACCTAATCGCGGACTTCGAATGCGACCAAACCCTTGAGCAACTACTTAGGCTGGATCAGCGTTGACGCATTTCAGATAGCAGCCGAGGAACCCTCGCATCCAATAACAGCGAACCAGGCCTGCCAATCGACCCGGCGTCTTATTCACTCGCATCGAATTCTTTTGAACCTCCAACCATTTGCGATAACACCAGGCTAGTCGAGACAACGTCTGTCCACTAAAATGGTGGGGTTAAGATAATAGTGCGTATCATGAATATGAGATCCTATTCTAAGGCTGTGATCTTAAAGCAAGAAATTGGTTTATTAGCCTAAATGCACGATCTAGGTATCCTATCTGGCAGGTAACGTGTAGTCTAGTTCAACGACGGACGGTCAGTAATAATTGCGGAGAAAACGAAATCTACGAAATTCACCTGCGTTTGTTCGGTAGTCGCAATTGGGCAGCAAACACTATGTTGAATTAGACGTGGGCAGACAGTATAGATACGTGGACCGTGGTTCCATAAGAAGTTAGCAGTAACCAAGGAGCGGAATTAAAAGAAAGCTTACGGCTAGATTGAAACTTGGGTAGTTAGCAATACAGGATGGCACAGAAAGGGTAGTGTGCTGTGGTGTGGGTGAGTCGACGTAGCGCGCTGGAAGGCAACGGATACACGGGACTAACTCAGACACAATGGCAGGTAAAGACAAGCAGGCACGGCGCACCGATAGTAAAGCAGAACGACCACGGTGAAGACACACAAGCTTTCGACACCGAAACCGAAACCGGACCAACGGGTACAAGTCACGTGAGGTATAGAAAAACAGGTCAAGGTCACTCAGGGGGTGTGTACAAGCAGGTTACTCCTTTCTGCCCGGCGCTCTTGGTGGCTCGTCCGGGATACCTGCTATTGGGAGAGAGAGAAAAAGGTGCACACGTAACATTATACGTTAAACACGCGTGAGCGAGACCAGTCAAGTTTCAACCGCGTTACAGTGCCAGCAGAAAAATTAAGCGGAAAAATATGCAGTTCAAATTGGGACAAAGGAACCAGGAATGGATGGGAATTAATGGAGTCATGAAAACAGCCAAGATAGAAAAACCAACAATATAGAATCGACCTTGTTTGAAATAGAGTACTACAGCCATATAATATCATATCAGTCATATCACTACCATTATGGTGGTGAAAACAAGTGACCAAATAGACAGGAGAAGGGTTGATTTGTATTCAGTATACTTGCGGGCAGGCAGGGGTAGGGATTTTTAATATAAGATATTAAAGCTCAAGAGGTCAAAAGCAGAGCAGCACGAGCGCGCAGAAAGGTGGTGCAGTTAAGGAAAGAAAACGTATGTTACCCTCAAGTTCCCATCTGTGTGGCATGCACTAGGGCTTCTGGCTGCAAACTCACTTTTTCAGTTGGCATTTTGGGTTCTCCAGGTGGTTGTTTGTCGCATTATAGAGAGCCATCTCCGATTATTCGTGAACAGTCCACTTGCAGGTGACATAATAGAGCAAGCCCTTAGGTGAGGGATGGATCTTGGATCTGTCCGGTGTGGTAATAACAAACATGGGTGTGTATCCCAACTTGTGGGGACCACGCTACCTGGGAATTGATCGGATCGTGACAACCTGAACGCGCCGGGCGAAGACAAAACATGTAAGAGGGTAAAACTAAGGAGACACGCCTACCACGTGATTAGTCATCGTAGTTGTGGAAAGCAAAAAACTAGAGTAATGGGCATGAGGTACGACTAGCTCAGTGAGGAAGCTGGTTGACTGAACTAAAACTGAAAAACCGTTGCCGGTCCTGAGTGACCTTGGGCGACTGAGTAAATGGTCAGTGTCACAAAAAGCAAAAATGGAGGTGAAGATGGAAGAATTCAAAGTGGGGGAAAACGGCAAATTTCGTCTCAAAAATATGTTTTCCATTGAAACTGAGTAGACCCACTGGTGTCACTGTTGTAGGGAAGTCAGGTATAAAGAAGATTTTTGATGGGCAGATAGTGCCAATGCACAGGGTTGAACGAACACCGTAAATAGAATCATTGAACTTGTGGAAGCAGCAAAGTGAATTTGCAGCGGAAAACCAGGCTGGTTGAAGCCGAACGAAAGGTACAGCGTGCCCTAATGAGCTCATCCCGGAGGGGGCTAGGGCTGGGTGAAAATTTTGTTCGCGTTTGAAACCACACACTCGAGTGAACGAAGGGTGAAGGTCAAAGGTAAGGAGGAAGTAGTTGCGGGGGTGTCATCGGACTGCGTAGCTCAGTGCCGTGCCATCGTTGTACTGACATACTTCGGCTTCTGGACAGCTCTGCAGCGGATGTTAAGCCTGCGGCTATCGGATAGGGGGAGCGCATTCCTTTGGTGACTGGCTCTGGGTTAGACGAGGGAACTGATGCGGCTGGAACCAGGCCGATGTAGGGTTACGGGTAATTTTGGTTCATTTGAAGAATCATGAAGGAGTAAACCGTGGACCAGCCAAACTGACAGAATGCCGGCCACACGGGACGCTCATAGCAGCTACTGCCGAAGTTTAAACTTTGGAGGAGGGGGACTAAAGGAGGATCGGATCAGACCAATGGCGTCCGGTGAGTGTCGGAAGACATCAGATAAAACGGTGTCTAATAGATAAATACTCTAAAGGGATGACCGCACGTCAAGTGAACCGATGAAAGGGTGGTTTTTGTTGGCTGACTAAGCAGCCAAGGACTGGCTGAGGTTACCGATGTGGTATGAGGACACAGCAAATCGTTATTGGTGGGCTTCTACTCGGCGTGTATGCGACAAATTCAGTTAACGATGCAAGAGTCTACCATTGGTGGTAATGGTTGTCTCCTTTGCACTGAGCGTCATTCGATCAGAAGGCGCAAGGCCGGGGCAACAGTAGTTGCATGATTTTGGGAGGGTAATGATTTGGCCGCCGAGTTAGAGAGCAGGGAGGCCAGCCGTTGAATCAGTTGGTACGGGTGAAGACTGGGTTATTTATACAGGGAGCTTAACTGGAGTTCAGCTCAGCTAAAGGAGTGTAGCGGGTAGTTTCTTGTTCCTTTAACCAACTTCACTTACTTTGTCACTTGATAACGCGACTTGCCTGCTCCGCAAGCACACAGTTCACGCGACAAACCCTGCCTCGCTCGCAACCTTGACCTTGATAACAAGTCAGTTCCCACCTTGTACGCATCGGAACGATTCTGTTTTATACACACATCAAACCTTCTTATATACAGAAAGACAACGCTGTCACCACACATACTAGCGCGTGCGCAAAGGACAGGGAGTTAGCCAAGCTCCTCAGGGCCAGGGACAATTACGGATCAAGTGTAGCAGGTATAATGCGAAGAAAACACGTTCCCGCCGTCCGGATTTTCACCCAGGACCCCTCACAGTTTATCCACAAACGATAAGTTACCTTTTGACTTATTCTATTGTTCGCACTGTACTCATTTTATCATGGTGCAACAAGTAACTGTTAACTACTCTCTACCCTAGTAAAAACTGTTATTGGGGCATATACCTTCTGAGTTATATTATGACTATTAATTATCATAACCAGTGCACTAATAGAATGCAGAGGGTCTCCGTTGTGCAAATTGTGTGTGGAGTAATGTAAGGTATATGAAAGATATATGTATGGTTCGCCGGTCACTGAGTCACTGCTGTAGGCTCCAAGCAAGAGGTTGTGCGTGGCGAAAATAACCGGTAGGGGCCAGCCGTGACGTACGGTATTCAGAAAACAATAAGACCTTCATGTTTTGTATGTATATGATCACTTCATGGAACAAGCGGAGGGAACGTGTGTGTTAGCTCTGGCTGTTAAAGTGGACTTGGAGCGGTGCAACGCAAACCAAAACTGGGGTGACAGCGCCTTGCACGTCAACGTGAACCTCGCAGGGTAGCTTCAGGCTCTCGCATGAATTTTATAAATCAGACAAAATGGCATTTTTTTCGTCTGTATTTTGTGGTATTCCAGATAAGTGATATTGGTGACAAGTCCAAACCAGATACAGACATACAACAACGGAGCTCTTTCATGGATTTCCTGGATTACAGGCAAGGCTCGGAACCACTGGCGAACGGTAATGCACCCAGGCTACCAGAAGGTTGGCGAATATACAAACGCATTACGGCGCAACGTAATATGGTGACCCTCCCTGCAGGGCGTACCCGCCCACGATACAAAGATTTATCCCTCGTGCACGCTACCAGATCCGCAAGGATGCTTTCTTGCGGACCCAAGAGATCAAGAATCTAGATCATATTGACTGTTAGCTGGAGTAAAAACAGAGTAAAACAGAGAGACCTAGATCTTGGTTATTTCTGTGCGCTAAGTTTTTTCCAACATGCTCGGTACAGAGTGGCCAATGCCCGCAAGCTCTGCGCCTTCATTCGCCCGTCCTTCCACAACAAATCATGTTTAATCGCCATCTTTAAGCAGTTTGTAAGACCCGTTCTTGAATCCAAACCTGAATTCGCCTCACCGTGTTCGCACACATGCCGGATTGCCGTGAAAAATATGCAGAGCACATTCACCAAGTCCCTGTTTCCGGCGTCATCCACGCTGTCATATCGTCTTCCGTGTTTGTCACTTGGGCTGGATCCTTTATGGCTGAGGCGCATTAAGTTAAACTTAGGCCTTCTGCATCGCCTATTCAACCGACGGGCTTTTTATCATGGTGCAACAAGTAACTGTTAACTACTCTCTACCCTAGTAAAAACTGTTATTGGGGCATATAGCTTCTGAGTTATATTATGACTATTAATTATCATAACCAGTGCACTAATAGAATGCAGAGGGTCTCCGTTGTGCAAATTGTGTGTGGAGTAATGTAAGGTATATGAAAGATATATGTATGGTTCGCCGGTCACTGAGTCACTGCTGTAGGCTCCAAGCAAGAGGTTGTGCGTGGCGAAAATAACCGGTAGGGGCCAGCCGTGACGTACGGTATTCAGAAAACAATAAGACCTTCATGTTTTGTATGTATATGATCACTTCATGGAACAAGCGGAGGGAACGTGTGTGTTAGCTCTGGCTGTTAAAGTGGACTTGGAGCGGTGCAACGCAAACCAAAACTGGGGTGACAGCGCCTTGCACGTCAACGTGAACCTCGCAGGGTAGCTTCAGGCTCTCGCATGAATTTTATAAATCAGACAAAATGGCATTTTTTTCGTCTGTATTTTGTGGTATTCCAGATAAGTGATATTGGTGACAAGTCCAAACCAGATACAGACATACAACAACGGAGCTCTTTCATGGATTTCCTGGATTACAGGCAAGGCTCGGAACCACTGGCGAACGGTAATGCACCCAGGCTACCAGAAGGTTGGCGAATATACAAACGCATTACGGCGCAACGTAATATGGTGACCCTCCCTGCAGGGCGTACCCGCCCACGATACAAAGATTTATCCCTCGTGCACGCTACCAGATCCGCAAGGATGCTTTCTTGCGGACCCAAGAGATCAAGAATCTAGATCATATTGACTGTTAGCTGGAGTAAAAACAGAGTAAAACAGAGAGACCTAGATCTTGGTTATTTCTGTGCGCTAAGTTTTTTCCAACATGCTCGGTACAGAGTGGCCAATGCCCGCAAGCTCTGCGCCTTCATTCGCCCGTCCTTCCACAACAAATCATGTTTAATCGCCATCTTTAAGCAGTTTGTAAGACCCGTTCTTGAATCCAAACCTGAATTCGCCTCACCGTGTTCGCACACATGCCGGATTGCCGTGAAAAATATGCAGAGCACATTCACCAAGTCCCTGTTTCCGGCGTCATCCACGCTGTCATATCGTCTTCCGTGTTTGTCACTTGGGCTGGATCCTTTATGGCTGAGGCGCATTAAGTTAAACTTAGGCCTTCTGCATCGCCTATTCAACCGACGGGCTTACATAACTGACTGCCGTCCTGAATTTTCTTCCTGTCCTCCCTACAATATAAGCAAGCCTGGATTTCTGCTCCCATTGTCGGTCTACCGAACTGTCTTCAGACAAAACTTTTTCCTTTGCCTGTATTCCAAGCTACGGAACAAGATCTCCTTCCATATCAGTACTATATCATCTCATGTAGGATTTCGAAAGACTCTGGATTCTTACCTTTCTATTGAAAGAGCCGAGCATCTTTTCGCGCCACAACTTTCATCAGATACTTTCAATGAAACAGGCCCTAAGCTCTTCTAATCTAAGCTCTCACCGTAACTGTCCTATTAAATGTTTCTGGCACGTTCATTCACTAGCTTGAACCCCCAAGCGTTAACCCCCAAGTGAGACAAATACCCTCCCAAGTGCTCTTGTCCATGAATCACCATCTTGTCTTAACTCTTCTGAAGACGTTCACCTCCCGGGAGTACATCTGCACCTGCGCTCCGAAGCGTAGATGTGTCGCAGATAGTGTCTGGCGCCTGCCATCGTAATTGTTTTCATGCCCGCCTCATCTGACCTCGTTGCATTTCCTTATCTCCGGCCTTAGGCCTCTGTGCCCAGTCAAATTCTTCCTTGTCCTTTTAAGCCTGGTCCCATCCCTGAATAAATCTGTCAGCTCTATTCAATTTCTGGTGATTGGATTTGACATGATTCAACTAAACTTAGCCAATCCGAAGACTTATTTCCTTATTATTCAGAACCATTTCGCTTTCCCTGACCACGTGCAGGGCGCGCAAATCAAGTAGTGGCCCTGAAAATGAGCAGTGAATGAAACACTTGTTTGGTACCACTCATTCACACATGCACGTAACAATGTGGTTCGCCTCTATTTGACATAGCGGTCCACACCCATGCTTCGGCGTTGCTTAGCTGATAGCAGTGCTTCGGGCACTGGTGACTATTTCTCTTTCACATTCTTTGTCTCCTTGTACTGTCCAACTCATGTAATAAATAACAGTTCACCAGTTATCTCGGATGTTCACTCCCGTCAGCCCTTATACATCTGATTTCCACACACCACTCTGCGTGCTTATATCGGCCTCTACTAGATCCCCTGTAATTTAATATCGTATGTCAGCAAACCCACCCCCTGGTCGCTAGTCTAGTAAGTACAACTTCATCTATATCCTATTCCACATAATCACTTGTAATCACCCCAATCGCGGCAGACGTCAAGTTTTTTCCGATGTATATTAATGCACATAATCCTATTTGATGTCTTTTCAAACTCACCATGCTTTACTAATTCCACCCCACACCCTCATCTTCCCAAGCTTCGAACTTCGGCAATGCCCGGTTTGGAGGACCTGATTGGCTGTTACCCACTCCACCTGGCCGGTGATCTTCAACCACAGGATCCCCAAACGGACCATAAAAACCCTGCGATTCCATATCGGCTTCGCTCCACCTTGTTTCCTCCGAACATCCTGAAATGAATCCCGCCGCCCAAAGAACTGCACACCCCAGGCCAATCACCTTAAATGTAACGTCCGTTACGGGGCTGTCAAAAACTGAAGCGTGTCAGGCCAATGATGGCACGGTACTGCCATACCCAGTTTGATAGCACGCGCGCAACTATTCCATTTCTTCCTCGGCCGTGCTCTCTCGTCCACTCGTTCCATTAACTGCAAATACGACGAACTCCCCAGTCGACCCCAGCTGACTCCATGACACATTCATTCCAACCTGCTGAACTGTTGGTTGAAATTTAACCATCTCTGTGTCACTGTGCTTCCCACCAAAGTCAATAACTTTCTATACAGTTCGCGTTCCGGCTCGCATGTTGCCACCATCTCTCTCTTCCAAAGGGACTATTATGCCCGCCTCCACAACAGCGACACCAGTGAGTCACTACAGTTTCACTGCATACCATATTTTTGAGATCCCTGTTATCATTTACCCGCTTTGCTAGTCCCGCCATTTCATCATCCCCAAATACGCTTTTTGTGACCCTGGCCACGAGCCCAATAGTCCAAGGCCGCGAGGCCTCAGCGGTTGTTTTTGGCTTCAGTTCAATTTGATCGACTGGATGATGCCAACTTTGCCGCTTCAACAGATCTGATGTTCTGGTGTCTGATTTTCCACAGCTTACATTTCTTTTGTCATATTTCAGGCAGGAAGCCTCTTGTTATGCCTTCGTTTTGTTTTTTTCCACCACCTTCAAATCCTAACGATCTGAACATGCTCGGTGTTTTCTTCGACAAAAGAGCTTCCCTGCTCGTGCCGGTTTAGTGGCGACCACGTGTACATTGGATACAGCCCAACGCCTATGGCGCTGTCCTCTTTCCCCACCGAAAAACCTCTGTACCCACAGTCCCGCCAGTCATGCCTTTATTGTGACTGTAACCTTATGATCATGCCTGAAGCCATGCCCCCACAAGTTGGGAATAAATTATTATTACTATTGGTACTAGTAGTAGTAGTAGTACACAGGCTCTGAACATCTCCATTCAACTCCCATGGCCCCAAAGGTAGCTGCCGTTTCATTTGTCTCCGCGACTTGCCTCTTCCAGGGCTGCTTACTGTTTCCTTGTTCGAAATGACTGAGCCGTTTTATTGGCCTGGATTCCCGCTCTCCCCGACCAGATAAAATACCCGGTAGCTGGAGATATTTATTAATGCGCAAACCGCAATTATGACTGCTTGGTGGCTTGTCACCTTACAGATCTGGTAGCATGCACGAGGGGTAAAAACCCCGTGTGGTGGACGGGTATAAGCCCTACAGGGAGGGTCGCCCTCTTACGTTGCACCGTGGTACGTAAGTATACTCGCCACTTCTCCAGTAGCACGGGTGCATCGCCAGTCGCCGGTGGTTCTGAGCCTGGCCTTTAATTCGAAAAAAAAACATAAAAAAACACCGTTGTTGTTTGTCTGTAGCTGGATTGAACTTGTCCCAGTTGTCACTTGTCTGGCAATTGACAGCAGTCCTTTCGTTCGTTTAAAAAACACGCATGGGGTGGCCTGAAGGTATTGTGTGAGGCTCATGGCTAGCATCGAGTTGCAAGGGGTTGCCGCCTTCGTCTTAGTTGGGTTCCACCACCGCAAGTCCAGTCCATCATCCAGTCATAACACACACGTTCTTCCCTCTTGTTCTCTGAAGCAACCATATACATCTTAAACGTAAATTTCTCATTACTTCCTGATTACCAGCAGTCTCATCTGGCACCTAATGGCTGTTTTTGCCACGCACCGTTCGTTTCTTGGAGCTGGCAGCAATGACTCGGTGACAGTTGAGTTGACGTAGTAGAATCCAGTTACATTATGATTCCTCTGAAGCTTTGCCCAACCGCTCACATGGTGCTACTGATTAGAAATTTTCTGTGGCTATGTATTGGCCTGACTCAATCTGCGTCAATCTCCTCGTCTAACCCAGATCCAGCTGCCATACCGTTACGGGGCTGTCCAGAAACCGAATTATGTCAGTGCAATTACGGCATGGCACTGCCGTATCCAGTCTGATGGCACTCCCGCAAATATTTTCTTCGGAAACTCGACCGCAACCTCTCGTCCACTGGAGCCTGTAATCGCAACTACAAACCAATTTTTCACCTTGCCTCTACCGCCTCGTTCGAAACCGGTGAACCTATCGTTCGGAGTTGACCAATCTAGTCTCCTGCCATAATTTCGGGTTTCCTCTTCCGCAAGTTCAACTCCCTTTACGCTGTTCTTTTGGCCCTATGCATTGCCGCTATCTCGCCATCAAAACTATCCTTTATATCTAACTTCCCTACAACAGTGAAATCAATGAGTCTAATCAATTTTAATTTAAACTATACATTTTAGAAAAAACTTGCCATTTGTCTCCATTTCAAATTCTTCAATCTCCATCTCCATTTTCGCCTTTTTGTGACCCTAGCCATTTATTCGACGGCCCAAGTTCACTCACGGCCAGCAACGGATTCCAGTTTTAGTTCATGGCACCCGGCTTCTCATCTAAACTAGTTGTACCTCATGCCAACTGTCATCGTTTATTCAGTTCCCATAATTGCGATGACTTTTCACGCAATAAGCATGCCTCCTTGGTTGTAACTTCCTCTCGGTTGTATATTTGCCTGCCGCGTTCGGGGTGTAACGACCCGATCATGCCTCAATCGGCATGCTCCCTACAGGTTGGGAAATAACCCTATTATTATTATAAACTCCTGGTAATTGTGTTGCATTTCCCATGCCAGTTTAGGCGTGACCAAGTTTATTGCCCACTGTTTACGATTGCCGTCTTTTTCACGCACTCCCCACCAGCAATCTCACCCAGTCGTGCTTTATTCTGACTGTAATCGTGTGATCATGCTTCATGGTATGCCACCCACTAGTTGGGAATAAACATTAATATTATTATTAGACGTGTACGCCACAGACTCTCCTTTGGCGCCTTGGACTCAAACCCGGCGTGGAACCATTAAAGCTGCTAACCTCTCTAGGAGCACAACTCTCGTATCCCTATATTCGAAAGAAGACGAGAGCTGCCTAAGTATTTTCAACAAAATTCGCGATATTAAACAGTCGGCTTGCTTCCAACAGCCGTCCGTACTCGCAGTTACCCGAAACCCGGGGGGCAGGTGATGTTTAATTATAGCTTACATGTGGTTCTTCTCATCTCATTTGCCCCACCGACACCATTTACGCACATCTGTGTGATGCGATGTGGATGCAAATCCCGCTCAGTTGAACCCATTCTATTATTCTCTAGTGGTATACCATTGCTCTTCAAGTCCACCGGAGGGATGACAAGTTCATCATATTGACCTCCTAGCAACTGTCCTCCAGCTACCAATTCGCACATCTCTCGCTGGTAGGTGATCATACCGCTCCCAAGGTCTCCCGGATGGAACACTGGCGCATCGAACTCTACTGGACATTTTTCATCGGCATTGACCAAAGCCATTCAACAGAGCACCTGGACCAAAAATATTGTCGCACTAACCAGATACAGCGTAGGCCAAATACCATTCCCACCGAATTTGGTTATCCCCACCGAAAGGCAGTTCGCTGATCAAGTGTTAGTTAGGGTTCAACTGGGACAACCACTGTGTGCCGACTTTTGGATCTCATCTGCTGCTGGTCCAGAGGTGCTGAACTTTGAACGCGGACTGGAAACGTTTGCTGTGCAGGCTTCTCAGAGATGCGTAACTTCCTTGATCTGGGACCAGCTCCGGTGGAAGTGATATGCAGGACCAATGTCCAGACAACTCACTAGCCTGGTGTTCGTCCCAAAAAATCAGCACGCAGTCGGATGGATCAAAAGCTACCCAAAAGGATTTGATAAAAAGAAGATAACTACAGGTGACAGAAAATGAGCGGACTTTTCGTAGAGTGCACAACCGCTGTAACTCCGAAATACACCAATGGAACGTGAGTGAACAAGCGCGCTATTCGACCTCCCCTGACAAACAAAATTGCGCTTTTTAACTGGATGGGGCACCGCTGGAGGAATAAGCCAAACTATTCCTTCTTGAAGGACAGAAACGAGTAGTCCACGAATAACTCAATAGTGGTATCTGAAGTCTGCAGACAACACTATGCAGGTCTTAATCCCCCCAGGAACTTCGTCACATTTAATTTTCTCAAGACACAACCACGAACCTCGTCTAACCAACTTGGTCTTTACGGAGGGAGACATCCATTGACGCTTGCACAAGACGGACTCCTTGAACGCATTAGGGCCAGACAAGGTCGATCCATGTAGCCCGAAGGAAACGTCTCTCACACCGGCAAGGAAGTTCTACCTGGTGTTTCTTCAGTCACTCGACGAACGCAACATTCCCTCTGCTTGGAAGGTAGCGATTGTCAAGCCAGTCTGCAAGACTGACGACCGGCAACCCCGGTAGCTACAGGCCAGTTGGCCCCACCAGCGTACCGTGCAGGGTGACGGAACACGTTCTGAAGCGCGTCATGATATTTCATGTCAGTACCAACAGCTTGTTATCCCTAGCTCAAAACTGATTACTCCCCAGCTGTTCTTGCGTAACGAATATGCTCGTAGCTGTGGAGAACTTAAATCAAGCTCAGGGCGAAGGACTCATATCGGATGCTATATCTTTCGACTTCTCAGGGACATTCGATTTGGTTCCACTCGACCCGCTGCTTTACAAACTTGAGTCTCGCAGGATTCAAGGGTAAATTCTAAGCTGGGTTAAAACGTTCCTTTTAGACAGACCTTCCGAGTCAGTGTAGACCTAACTTACTATTCTCCGGCGCCGGTCCCCATTGAAATTTCTCAAGGCTCTATTTTGGGACCACTTCTGTTGCTGATCGGCGTCAACGAACCTCCAGGGGTTTTTTCATGTCCACGTTTTGCAGACGACTTGAAGTCATGGGTTTTAAATGTTGATGATCTCTAGAAAACATTACAAAGATAAATACTAAAAAGGATTTGGGCATATTGTTCTCTTCAAACGTATGCTTCTCACTGCACCATGTAAAGTCAGCGTACTAGGCATTTGCCGTTCTACGGATGATTCGGCGAACCTTCCCCATAATGCTCACATGGTACTCTAAGGGGCTTACGTCAGATCGCTTCTTGAGTATGCCACTCAGGTTGTCTACTCAGTGAGCATGTCCAACGGGCTGCTACGAAAATGGTTGCCGGCCTTAAATGCGTGGACTAGATGACGCGTCTCGCGGTGCTCGATTTCTTTCCTCCGGCGTGCCATGGTCTCTGAGGTGACCTAATACTTATTTGAACGAAGTTTGGCCAACAGGTTTTTTTTCGTTGACCCACTAACACGCGGCGGGTACATGGCAGAAGGCTTTCAAGCTCAGAGAACACACCTTCATTACGCAAGATTTTTCTTTCTGGCATTTCGTGCCTGGAAAACCTTTCTGCGACGGTTGTTCGCGCTGCATCTATTACCCTGTTCAAAGGAATGTTAGACGCCTTTTTTAGTTGAGCCTCAAGCTGGTAAGCTTACTTTCCCGAGCGGAGAACCTGAAAAGCAATTCTTCACCTTTTGTCGCTTGGGCCTTCCAGGTAAACGGAATCCGCTGAACGACAAGAACAAACCCGACCCGGGATGCTTGGGCAAACGCCTCGATCCTATGTATCAATCCGTGAATCAGTGAATATATTTCCGTCATCAGAATTGTCCAAAGCACAAAATTGTCCTTTTCACCGCCCAGGATGAACGCTCACTCCATCCTTTGAATACCGGGCAACTGTGCAGCACAAGTTAGCCTAGTTAGCGCACATCCGAACTCGTACTAAAACCATCGGCGCATGATTCAGTCTACAAGGTTATTTACGCACGCACTCTGGGCATCAGGTTTACACACAAGTCTGCATTCTGATTGGTTAACTTGTCTTCAGGGCAAGAAGGGCGCGCTCTCAAATCGAGATAAAGATTAATCCATTTTTAAAACGAGCCAAATGCACATTGTGGGCAAAACGTGTAATTTGGGAGAAAAATGCCAATAAATAGTTCAGAATATTTTTCGGGACACAAAATAAGCACATCTTATTTAAGACACGAGCGATTGTAAAGAAACCATGCTTCTATTCCTTATGATTGTTAAGATGACATACTATTGAGTCCCCTTAGCTGGTCTCCTACGGTAATTTTCCTGATAGTGGTGACAATAAGTATAAATACTTTAATTTCGGATGTCAGCAAATGAAGTGAGCTGTATACCCAAAATCTGATGTGGTCACCGTCTGGGCTAGGAACAGCGTACAACTGCTTTCACACTGGTGCTGGGAATGACTGCTGGCACAACTGACAATCTGTTGTTATGACACTCGAGCATCCTATCGCTGCCTGCGGTTTACCAATCTCTTCCGAATATTAAATGAAGTCAGCACAAGGTTACTCGCAGAAAATATCCATCTTTTATTGAGAATAAGAAAGTGGAAGCAACTCGAGCAACGGGGCCTGTATTTGAACCAGGACTTTCACTCCCACATTCCAACAACTAACCCCAACACATTATCAGACCGTGGTTGTCTATTGGCTAATTGCCTATTCGAGCTAGCGGGCCTGCCACCGTTGGGGTGCTCACTGCCCACGTGACGCTCTTTGATTTTGTCAAGTGACCCTTTCCGAACCAATCACCTGCTTGGGTGTGGTTTTTGGGTGAATCAACTGTGCACCTTTCTTTTATCTCTGGTCTGTTGCTTATAATGACGGAATTGAATGAAGAAGCACAAAATTCTGGGTCCAGTTTGTCGAATGCTGCCGTAACGACTGATGTTCGGGATGGAGTTTCTGATAAACAGGACCCAGAAACAATTGAGGATGTGCCCTTCACGATTAAGATTATTCCTTCACATTCTGAACCTTTCGAATTACAGGTATAACTTTGTTTGATGAAAATTCAGATTCTTTCAGGTTAGCTCGTTTGAGCTGGTTCAGGAAATCCACCGCGTCCTTATGGACCGTGAAGAAACCTGCAACTGCACCTGCTTCTCACTTGTGCTAAATGGCCAAACACTAGATATGTTTGCGGAACTTAAGTCAGTTGAGGGCCTAAACGATGGTGCCGAGATTAGAGTAGTTGAAGGTAACCAGCCTTTGGTTCTCACCTGCTGTTTAGAACGTTACAGCGTGCGTGAAGCCAAGAATCACGTTCGACACGTGCATGATCTTCTGTACTCTGTTGAGCCGTGTGATGCCTACGCAGGTCGTGAACAGATGTCGCTGACATTCGTGAACACAATTACTGGAGATCTCGGTAAGTAACTGCCGCATTTCAGCAGCAACCAAATTAACATGTGAACTGGATAAAATCCTCAATCCAGTCGTACTGAAGATCATTGTTATGGTTCATCGGAATTCTCTAGGTGAACCATAACCAGTCCGTTGAATTCATTGGATGACGAACACTCGCCCTTATTCTTCGATCTTGTAGAGATCATCAGGCGGAGGCATTGAGTCGAGTTTACTGAATGGATGCACATGAAAAACTGGTTTATAGATAATTAGGTACTCGGACTTTTTTTCCGAGGCATCCACCATAATTTTTGGTTGAGAACTACAATTGATATATATGCCTGGTCCGCATGTATGCAGACTAAGCTCTAGAGCAAAAGCCGTCATCTACATCTTTTGGGTCTACAAACTACCCTTCGTTTGATGTATTCTGTTGGAGTAGGAGAGGAGTGACTTGCTCTCGTAGAGTTGACGAGGCTGGCATTAGAGGTGATGTTCCCTAAGCTTGCACGATTCCGCAAAACGAGGGCCAGTATGTGTGTATGTGGTTGCCGCACGGCTGTGAAGAATATATTCTGACAAGATTTTGGTCACCCAGACAGTTGTCCTTTGTTGGTATAAGCAGTACCATACCCACTGGAGGAGTTTCTTGCATCCCATACGCGGCGAGTTTCTTTCGTAGGGTTTTGTGTCGCGCCTCATCAAAAGCCTTAGAGAAGTCAACTAAGTTGACACCAGTCTCTGCACCCTCATCAAGATCTTTCGACCAGCTGTCCTTTGTCAGCAAAATATTTGTGTGGAATTACCTTTTGCTTGAAATTGTGTGACTGACATCTATTCTGTATGTGCACTCGGTGGGAAAAGGGTGATCAGCCTATAGTTGGGCGGTCGCATCGTCGGCTAACCTCGTTTGTTCAACTTTCATGTGACTTGTCGAATCCATTAGACTTGCAAAGGACTTGAAGAAAACTCATCCACGCCGCTTGCCATGTATTAGAGTATTGCGGTTTTGATGTCATTACCAGGGGATATTGTCAACGGGGGGTTTCTCGGTTTGCGTTCGACGAGGATACGCTTGGAGTTTAAGTCGTTGAAAACAATCTTAACTGGAGGGGAAGAAGGTCAGCAGGTTGACTCACTGTCGCCAAAAAGTTGGCAGTCTATGCTCTTCGTGTTCCGTTATTCATGAGAAGGAGTAGGACCTTCTACTTAACCTTCTGTCGGTTGATGAGCTTATGCAACAGCTTGAGGTTTATCGTAGAACAAGTAACCGTCGAGGCTTGCAAATCGCTCTTGTCTTTGCGAGCCAGTAATGTACGGTTACTCCTTGGAGCGTTATATCCTCCCCGACGACCACGGATCTGTTTAGTTGGTCCTGTTTGCAAGGTGTGCGTCCGTTCACACTGGTCCAGCTCACCATCCAACTCGGATGCGAACGACTTTACAAGTGAGGTAGTGTCAGTGAGGATCCTCATTTTCCGGGACAAAACATCACACTCACTATCTACGGGTCTCCCACTCCTCTCCGCGAACCATGAGTTGCGAAACCTCTAGCTTTGTGCATGTGCGGAAGCCAGAGTTTCTGGAGGTGGTTTGTTGGTACCTTGCTGACTCCTCGATCGGTCGATCTCGTTAAGGGGTGGGTCGCACTTGCTTAATTGTGGGCTTTGACCCCTTGATTCTTTTCAAGCAGTCTCAAAACAAGGAGAGGTTCAAGCAAATCTTAGTATGTTTGTGTCCCATGTTGGATGTGGATCAGTGGGTTGCTAGGATTTTGTCATCATTGTCTGCAATTTATCGGGTGTACATTAGATAACTGTTACTAAGCTTTTATCATTTTTGGTAAGTCAGACTCCAAGACTTTTGACAACTTAAAGGAGAGGTCAGTCAGTTACCTCAAAACTCGTGTGTCAATGATTGAGGGCAAGTCCTTCATGCATGGTTGACCTTTTGTGACGAACGTTAGTTATATCTTGTAATGGGGTTTCCAGGATGATGATGCTAATGGCACGCCGTGTTTCAGTTGTAGTTCAAGCCAGATTTTGTCAGTGGCTTCTATTGCTCAACTTGTGAAGGCGAGTCTTTTATCCAGTCACTGAAATTGTACTAATTAGCGCATCCATATCATGAGTCAGCCGATTGGCTGCCTCGCCTCAGTTGAGGACCACTGTCTTTTAGTGGGTCACACCAACTCATGACGGTTTGGGTCGGGACCGGTCCTGATGCCGGTTGCACCTTTTTCCCCTTCGTGACTAAAATCATCAAGTTTCTTACTGTCCCTTGGTCACGTAGTCCAAAACAGTTCGAACAGGCAAATGAGTGTCAAGCTGATGCTCGGGTTTTCGTCTGGCATGCAGTCTCGTGGTCCTCCAAATCACGTTCCGGTTCAGCAATTTATTCCATAGAAGTGCGGTTTTTAGTAGAGTCTACTGTGGACTACCGCTTCCATGCGGTTAGGCTGAGGACCAAAGACCTGTTGTGAAACCTAACCATCTTTTTTCCTATATCACAGACATCTCGGTTCTCTTGTAAACGTGACTCATAACTGACTTGTGCCAAGTCGGCCTTCCTGTGGTGCGACAGCTCAGTGGCCTTGTTTTCCGCGCACGCCACAGTGGATACGTGCAGGTCTTCTACCTGTGATGGCTTTCTTCATTCTTTTCCCCTATCGTGCCCCAATCTTGACTCAGTTGAATGGCTGGTAACGATGTTTTTGGGAAAACCACGATATTTTTTCCCCTGAGCTTTGCTTTTAGTAAGTAGACACGAGACCAGAAGACTCTAACACCAGAAGGTCGTTATTTCTCCCGGCTTTCCTACCATGTGGTAATTCGTTTTGTGACTTTCCCTTTTTCATGTGATTTTTATGGTTGTTCATACGGGCACATTTGCTTTCACCTACACAAACACCAAGCGTGCGCCAACCCGATCAGTTTGTCACTGCACTCAGTCAGACAATCGATTGTAGTTTGGTCCGACTTGTATTCCCGCGTGGCATGCAGATGCTCTATTGCCCACCCTGTGTAGTAAATGCCATGCTGGCGTACGCTAATTCTAAAGACCGAATCTAGGGGAACAGTGTCTGAGAATCAGAGGCATACCGGGCTTACTTGTGTGTATTTGGAAATGCTAACCAATCCCCGTGGGTGTATGCTATCGGATTACTTAGTGCTTGGTTCATGTTTAGTGGACTTCGCAAGCGATACTAAATCAATGCTTATGGCGTCTTCCGGTATGGTTTGTTGATCGCTTTTTGTCGTCACTTTCGCAATTTGTCGAAATTAAAAATAACTACCAACCCTCCCAACATGTTTCTAACTTTATTGCGCAGATCGGAAGAGTGTCCAGTCCCGCATAGATTCCCGTATGGAGTTCACTCCTCCAGAGCATATTCTTCCCGGGTTTTGTAATAATGGACCCCATGATCTTCCGTTGTGTCCATTACATCCCCTTGAGCATGAAGGCAAACCTATACGATGCGTACGCCAACTCAACTATAGCAATTGGAATCCGCCACCTCCTCCTCGACGGCTTCTTGGAGATTTGATATACATTTTCTTTCATACACTGGAGGACAAGCGTTACCACATTACGGCATGTCCTAGAGGCTTTTTTGTCAATATGTGAGTTAGCCTGTTTTCATATAACTTCTAGGCCTCAAAGCCGTCCGTATAATCTGATGAGCGTGTTCTTTGTGATCCTTTTTCATCCTGAATAATTTTGTTCGAATTTTTCGTATGCTTATGCGGGGTATATATTGGTCGACCACTCTATCACTATCTATATTGTGGATAAACGGCTCTACTCTGCTCGACAACTAATCTGATCGCCCATCCTTCATTGCCTTGGTCGTCGTTTTCTGCATTTTTAGCTGTTATATTGGTCTCACTGAAGGGATGACATTAAGGGAAACGAAACTTCTGCCTCCTCTCCTGCGGGATTAGCTTCTTTTTGAAGTTATTTTACACTAACTCCCGAAGGGGGTGTAACTGCTACCTTTCAAGGGCAGTGACCTTTACGGGTGGATTACAGTAGCCACACACCATGGCTAAGACCACCCATATCCCTGGGGATACCTTCAATCAGTCATTTTTGAAGTCCAAAAAGAAATTGTAACAAAGAAAATTATCTGAGGGGAGCGTTGCATCCAGGGAAAAAGGGGAACGAAGGCGACAAAACTGGCACTAGTTCACTGTCGGGAGATGTTGTGCACCGACACTCCTAATTGTCGCTGGTTTGGATTGTGCTTCGCACGTCAGAGGACTCTCTACCTCACATAGTCCTGTTTGCTCAGCCCTGTGCTGAATTGAAGCAACCGAAATATGGACACTATGACCTGGTAAGGAAGTTTGAGAACACTAATCAGTAAACTCATTTGGGATGACGACTCGCTTCGCTGGAGGGGGACCCCGGGACCCTGCTGATCAGTGGTTGCTGACACTGGCAGACATGGCTCAATCGCGCAGTCAGTGGCGTTCGCACATCGCCTTCAGCAGGTAGCTGTCCAGTTTCCCGTTCCATTAGAGCACTATGCAATGCCACTCATTATTATTAACGTTTTCAACTATATCCAGTGGTCGTTTGAAGATGGCGGATTGGCGTGCTCTTTGCTGACTTGCGATTGCCTGAAGGGACATGTGTGATGGCACTTTGACGCGATCGGAATCAAGTTGTGTACCTTAGAAGAAACCTTGCTCTTGAATTGTGGTTCTCCACCGGTGGCTAGTAGCCACATGCTCTAGTTGAGTCCACGGTTGATTGGGACTTGGTGGCAGCCAGCTTACACTATCGGTGTTTATGTCGAACATTCGAGTTGGCCAGAAATAGCTAATGGCCACCAAATAACTGGTGGAGTCTCTTTACCATGTGTCCGACGAGCACAAGCTTCGAATTGACCGCCCGAATGTGATTCCCAGGGAGCTCAGAAGACAGACTTTGGTGTTCATATCGCTCGCAAGAGTGACACTGTCAGTGTTCCTTGCCTGATGAATGAGCTGGGATAAATCTCGTTAGGAAGTGTCTTCAGCTTCAGAACTGCAGTCCGTCTGGATGTACGCCGATACTGTGTTGTTGAATGACATTCAGCGTGATTAACCTTGATAACCGAACGGCTCAAAGATGACTATTCATTGGAATCCAATTCAGTAAAGCGCGTTCAGCTCCGGGGCTGAGTACAACTCATATGCCATATATTATACTTGAATTATTGGACCTACTGAAAGTAAAATGTGAAAAAGCTGAGTTCGCCTGTTGCACTTTAAGATGTATAATCACGCTTGAGTCGGATACAGCATATGTCAATTTCAAGGGAGTACAAGATGTGGGACAGATTCATCTGTTCGTCAGTTTGACGTAGAGTATGGAATTTGAAAGCCCCTAGAAGGTAGGAAGGATCTCGTGGGTTTGGTAGCGTCATTTTGTTTATTACTAATGGGCAGCGGATTGGATCAGGCATATCGGTCAGAGAACGGACATCAAATGTTTAGGCGACTTTCGCTTGTTCGGTGGGAAGGGAGTGTGGAGAGGTATCGGTGGACAAAGAACTGCAAGCAAATGATATTTCCCGGTTATCCAGGCCGAAGGGAGTTTAGTTGAGGTACCACACCTTTAGCCTCTGACTAAAAAATCTGACCCACAGGGCAGTTGGAGGACAGGAGGATGTAGGGTTTTGTTCGGGAACCCCGACCCTAGCCTTTGACTCGCAAGGCAGTGGGGACTAGGGTTTTCTAGCGGGACCCATTCTGGAACCGATGACTCAATAGTTCAACCTTCTCCATTGCAGGGGTTCGGCTTAGCCCCAGAGCGCATGGAATAAAGCATATATGTCGCGTTTCTGACGCTACCGCGCACGGCCGCATCGACTTCATGGCAAAGCTTATTTGCTTCTGGACCGTAATGGATAACTCACCAGCCATCGCGGTCAACCTTTGGGCGATCGGAGTGTGCGGCTTATCAGGCCGGCCTTTTGTAACTCGTTCTTCTTCGGAAGAAGATAGCATCGCTGCTTCTGTAAATATGGTCATCTGAAAACAGTACAACTTTATCTTCAGAATGCATCATAGTATGGGGTCTCGCTGCTTTGAGTTTGTTTGCTCCTCTTTGGAGTTCCTGGGATTGTTGCGCCTTGTGGAACTAACTTCCAGCCAGTGTGGCCCGCAGGGTCATTGCAACACTGAAACTCAACCACCACGTCAAGGTGGCAGCTTTGGGTCGGAAACATGGATGGGGTGGGTTGGCTTCATAGTTGTAGAGGGTCACATCTCCCAACGCTTGACCATCGGTGGCAAAACTTTTGTTTTTTTGATCTGCTTCTAGAGGCGAACACCGTAAGTTTTCTGAATTTCAGGACAATCTGTTTTCGGTTTGTTTTTGGTAAGTCGTACATGATAAAGCAGTTTTCACCTGAATAAAGGCCCTTCTGATACCGCTCTTCACCTCTATGTCTATTCGAATGCATGAAATGATAAATCCAAGGTTTCATCCGTTCTCATGATGTAATTGGCTAGCGTTGATATCGGATCTGCCATGTGTCAGTAGAGTTCGAAGGAAGACCGTTACTTCGCCCGTTCCGTTTCGACAGGATTGATTACGTCCTTTTAGCACTTTAGAGGCGATGGTACCCCCTGTCAAAAGATACTCTTTTACCACGTTTCTGGAATATTCAAGCGTTTTTACGCTTTCACGCACTGTCTACGTCTGACCGCACGGTAACCTTGAATTAGAGTGATTATGCAAAAACAAAATTGTTCAGCTGTAGCACCCTCGGTGCCTAGCTGTCATGCCAACGGAAGGAGGTACGAGAGCTGGAATACTGCCAGTTTGCCCAGGCCTAGACAGGAGCAGTCGAGATGCTGAGACTGGTTTCGAACGACGGATCTTCCGGTCATTGAGCTGGTGTCATCCACTGAGCTATTTCGAGCCCATTGATTACATTCCTTTAGTAAGTCACATCAGAAAAGAGTGCCGCTGGACCAACTGCTGTGGTAAATTGTGATTTGCAGCTTCTGGTATGTCAGTCTAACAGACTTCGTACGATCAACTGGGTCAACTTCAACTTGCTTTGCTTGGTAACCCAATTAGTTCGCTGGATCCAGAGATGAGTCTCTGTTGATAGCCTGTTTGATAGCAGGTTCATTGAGGTATTTCAAATTCTCTATAAAACAATTAGTTTGCTAAAATGGGCCCTCCTTCAAGGTCATAAACCTCACACGAGGTACATTGAACTGTGTGATTAAAGGTTGCGTATCGCTATCTTATGTTCAAAGACACGCTCATAAAATTTTTGATCAAGTCCACGTGGCTGAATTGTACACCTTGCAACTATTATCCGGAAGATCGTGTGTTTAATTTCAGAGACGATAGGGTATCTAGTACCACTGACAAAGCAGCCATGGGTGTTTCTAGGCTTTCCAGCGTAAGTTGATTTCAATTGCTGAATGAATTTCAGATGGGGATCTTCAATGTTCCCATAGTACGTTGGGGGTGAGGATCCGTCCAATACAATCTACCTTACATGGAGATGGATTCTCAAGGTTATGTTCATTTCAGTTTGACTTGAACACACGTACACAAGCCAACCTCAGCTGATACCTATTCTGTATCTTCACTTGCCGTTGGCGATATGTCAATTTTCTGAACCAAAAGTGGCAGCCTTGTGAGCAAAACAAGATTAGTGAAATATCGCTCTATTGTGCCTCCCTTTCACTACCTTAAGCCTGTTTTCTGTTGTCATTGTGTAGGTCAACGGAAAATGAATTCAATCCCCACCCGACACCACATGCCTATGTGGCTCATTCCCTAGTAGACCTCCTCAAGCAACTCAGTCCCGGTTTTAAACGGAACTTTGAGGCCTTGTTGAAACGCCGGGCGTCCAAGCATCCTTTTGAGCGTGTTCCGAGCCCATATCAGATTCACAGTTGGTTGGCACCATCATTCGAGCACACTCCGGATTCGGTTCGAAAAGAAGAGGGTAAGTTGTACCAGTTGCCGTACTTTGACACCAAACCGTTTTGGTACGTATGTTTTCGTCTTTCAGCGTCGTTGCTCATTTTGTCGTTGAGGAATTCCATTGGGCAGGCTGGAATATGGGGTGCTAGTTTCACCTGCTTCCAGTTCAGTGGGCAATAGTTCAGTGTCTCTTTGTCCGTAAATTTATTTCAGACGGAAACAACTTTACTTAAACTTCCACAATACCGCCGGACTCAGTCACGGTGACCCTTTTTTCTTTGCAGTTTATGGTCGCGTGCCGATATCTTACGCTACGGTAGTTCCTTTTCCATGAGTCCGTCAGCATGAAATACTTTTCCGCCCATAAACGAACCCGCGCGACTGAAGGATCACTCACCCGCAACAGGCAAAGCTAAAGCTATGGGGGGGGGTCATCCTTTCAGTCGACATACTAGTGACCTTGTCACTGAAACATGTTTCACTTCAGCTCACGTTTGAAAAGATGAATAAGGTCGAAATTTAACCTCAGAATTGGCGTATATCTTGTGCGATTAGGGAACGGGTGCTTCAGTTTAACTTTTTAACTTGTTCTATGGTTAATTGAAATGAAACGCACTAGTGGCACATTAGTTCCTACTGCTTTATGGGTTCAGCGTCGCTCATCCCAAACCACCGATCGCTATCTTGCTTTCATATATTTTTTACTGTAATACGCAGTATATATTTAAACGTTCTCCCTCTACGTATGGAGAAGGAGGGCTCACAGGTCATCTGTTCTGGGGAAAGATTTACCATCTGTTTACACATCAAAGGACGAGCCAGGTGTTATCTCTACTGCGCTTGTCCCTAGAGAGGAACTGTTGAAGTAGTCACCCTCACAAACACTGATACACCAGCAGAAGTCACTGGTGCTTAACTGCCACACACTGCAACTGTCACATAACACATGAATATATAGTGTTCGAAACGCTCTGGAAGGGAATAGGCACAATTTCGTGCCATACCTAGTTACTTCCAATGATTTTTGTTGGGTAAGGGGTCCTTCCACTTTAGCTAACTTAGTTTAAAATCCCTTTCATGCTCACTTTTCATTTTCCAGCGTTCTCTTCCCGTATGGCCTGTGAGGAGAATCTTCCTGGCCAGACACGAGATTGGAACGAGGAGTTACAGGTGACACACGAACTTCCTCAGGAGCGGCTCACTGAGCGATTATTGCGGGATCGGGCAATATTTAAATCGAACAGCGACTTCGTGGCCGCTGCAACCCGCGCCGCCATGAGTGTCGTAAATGGTGATATCATGGCTATCAACCCGGGGGAAACGCGCAAACAGCAAATGTTCATCTGGAATAACATGTTTTTCTCCCTTGGCTTTGACGTGAAAGACCATTACAAACATTTCGGAGGGGAACACGCTGCTTATGTGGCTACCGTATGTTGTTCGTCTTTTACTGGTGTACTGCTATTTGGGACGCATATCACAGCATTAGTTAATTGTTCGTTTTAGGCCGGTGTCAGAATTGAGAATCACTGATATTCCTCTCATTTTATTTTAGGGTCGAGTGTACATATGGAGTGAACGATTACTTTATCGTTATTCCAGGGTGATGTTTGATGTCTTGGCAAAATTGTCACGAAGCCACGTGTGTTCTGAGGTCAGCTGGTCCTCATACACAACTTAAACTTTGCTTCCTTACTCTGTTTCTCAATCAGTCGAGCGACTTGAGTGGCGTTCGAACCTACTCGATGCTGGACCAGGCCGGATTGCATACTTTGGGCACTGCGATTATTGACTATCGGGGCTTTCGTGTCACGGCACAGACTATTATTCCGGGTATGTCCAACCACACATTTTTTGTTTGGCTCGGTTTGTCGCTTTATGTCCTTCTTGATGGGATCACATGTGTACAATACACCAAGACGGGGCCAACGTCGAACTATGGGACCCACAAACACCTATATGTGTCTAATAATTTGACTGGGTTTTCTGTTATTTCTGTCCTTTAGTAACACCAAATGTTTCTATATATATATATATATATATACGGACAGCCTAATTTTCAAATAACAAGACCAGACAATTCGTTTGGCGAGGTATATCCAGCTCCGCTCTTATGAACAATTTTTCACTCACAAGCGCGGAGCATCAGTGAATGTGTTGGAATATCGTTAAAGGCACATTCGATGGTAGCCACAGCCATTTGATCAACTACCATGATTGTTGGATGAGTGCATCGTTTTAAAGATGCAAAATCGGAGTTTCGCAACGCACCATGAACAAAATAACGCTCTCCCCTTTTGATTTTGAACTGTAGAAACCACGATAAACGGTTTTAGGAAGTTTCAAGATTAATTTTGGTGTACTCAAGCCGATTTTCATGTGCCATAACAGCAGCTTCATCGTCCCCTCAAGATGAAAATACGGTGCCCCAGGGGATGAAGACTTATCGCATACGCTCAACAGCATACACCTTTGCAGAATTCAGGCTGTCCACCAGGCTATCGGGATATCCAATGCCGCATTGCGTAGAAATGCACCCATGTTTCAGTTGCAATTCATTGCATGGCTGACTCCACGCGTCACTTCTCAGTTGGATGATGTAAGTGATGTGCGTTACGTTGGTCGAAAGCTGGGACTGTCGTTCACCGCCATTAGGGCAAGATCAGAACCCAGGTGCGAACGGGGTGACTGGCCGATAAACGCGTGTGTATCCGTGTGAGGAGCGCAAATACAATAAATCGCGTGAATTGAGCAGCTACCTCAGGCGGTCTGTTATCAAGGTTGAATCGACACAGTTATTCGATCGACAGGTTTGTCAGTGGCCGACTGACAGTGACAACCGAATCGAACGGGTCTTTCGGTTTGACAATTCATTCAGCAATAAACTAAGGCGTATCATCCCACCTTACTGACTTGCCCGATCCGAACTATCACTGCGTTTGGTTCACTTTTTGAGAGGCATGGTTTTGCAGAGTGCCCTTTTCTGCTACGATCACCTGAAGCATTTACATGCGCTTGCACATATTTAACATTGATAGGCAATCCGTTGCTCTCAGCCTCACGCGGAAACCAAGAGACACACTTACCTCATGAGTTCCAAGAAAAATGAAGCCAGCAGTAAGCTGTCCAGGGTTTTCGCCGACTGTACGGGTCGACGTCATTGCAAACAGTTATCACCATATTGAGCCCGACAATTACTGTGACATTGTACATAACACCATCTGGATTTCGTTTAGTCGATGTTTCAACTGTGAACTGTTGTAACAAACATGCTTCTACTGGATTGCTGGCTAAGTTAAGCCAACTCCCCTCAGGAATCATCCACTGGCGTGAAGAGCTTCGAATGCAAACAAACCTATGTCGGTGACACGTTTTGCCATCTCTTTGGGACTAGTTCAGCCGTGTGAGGAGCAAGAAACTATCTCTGTCTGGTTCCGGGGCAGGTGTTCTCTCGAGGGATGCCGCAATGAAAAAAATGCTTTCGTCAGGACTGTCTCCTCGATGGAGGCGTTTCTTTTATAGATAGAGACTCGGTTGAATACTATGCGCCATTTAATGGGTCAATTAAATAAGTGTGGAACAAGGTATGGAAGTACAACACTAGTATGCTGTGCTTCACTGTTGTACACTATAACGATGGGACTCTCGACAAAGCACTTAACTCTGCTTCAACGATCCAATGACTCTATCTGGCTGGGTCGACTTACCGTGGTTTCGACAGAGTGTAAATTGAAAAGTTGTAAATTGTTTATCCGTGACGGTGTCCAGCACCCACTTCGTTGTATTAGTCAGACCGCCGTTGGCATATACTACTTGTGAATTGACTTTTAGGGATATTTTGGGGCTACCTGGGCTGTCAGATTAAGACTGCAAAGACCATAAGTTTTGGTAATACCTGCTTTCTTGTAGAATGCACTTTATGTAGAATATTTCAAAGTCTGCCACTGCACCTTGACGCCGCTTCGCTTGTCCTATCTCACACTATCTTCTGGATATATGGTTCAAGGCGACCGACCATCTTGTGATGGAATTGTCATAGCACATGGTGTCATAGTTCACAGGCGTCCCAAGTGTGGTGTAAATTGAGACCGAACCTTTCTAGACACTACTAACACAACTTTAGTAAATGAGTAGCTAACTCTTTCTCTGATCACATCGTGCGGCGTGCTGTATTTTGCGTCACTGGTGGTGCGGCATGTGAAATGGTGCAATCCAATTAAGGTTGCACTCAGATATTTGGACGTTCTATCTCAGACCTACGCCTTTGTTGCAAGCTTATGAACTGGAATTAGGCTACTGTTTATCAATGCTTCTTCACCTTCCAAATACTATTGTTGTAATTCCTACTGAACTTTAAACATGTAAGTACCAGGAGCAAGCCCCCGAAATCTTCCTGACTTACAGCAAAGGAGCCAGTTCTTTGCCTGGTAAGTGAAGAATCACCAATGTACCAAAGCATCAACGTGATGTAATCTGAATACTTTTCCTACATTTGTCTCGAAACTACTGGTTTCACCGGTACAAAGGTCATATCGTTCGTTTTCGCCGATGATGCTGTCGACGAACGATGGTCCGAACTAACGAAGAAGCGTCTCGCAGTCACACGTGACGTGCCTGCTGCATTGCATTCAGCTTTCATCCCCCTGTACGTGTGCCAATTGATGAAGGGTGATAATTCATTTTCACCTTGTTCGTGTATTCCTTTTCTATCACACACACAGGAATATTGGAAAAGGAGCAAGAACAGTTGGTCGTGTATGGTTCGATCGATTTCGGGAAAACCGTGCTTACCGATAAGCGATATGAAGATTTGCTGTCCAAGACAGCAAAACAACTGAAAATTCGACCACATAAGTAAGTTTCCATATCTGACAAGCTGCGAGCAAGATGAATAACAGACCAGTTTGCAAGTGATAGTTGGTCTTGGGGGCGTATGACATTTTACCTATTGTTGCCGGTGCCTGAACATTTCTAATTTCCACAAAAAATTAGCCTTGCAACTCGGATGAAGCAAAGTCAAAGGTTGACCGCCCTGCTGACCCTTGGAAACATTAAGTCCGTTCCTTTCATGACTCTTCTTCGGCAGCTCTAAGGATAATATTGATTTAGAAGTAACTCAGTGTTTGCGCGAGCTAATGACGGATCAGTCCATGATGGCTCCTGACTGGATTGGGACAGTGTTTGTCTGACCTCATTTGGGCCGCGTGACAGAAAGATTACCGTAGTTGAACGATCTTATTCAATTGGTAAATAATAACACTCTATTTTACACCAACCAGTGTTGTCAACACATTCAGTTGTTGACACTGGGCCTGAAACACGGACCGAGGATGCTGCAGGTAAAACAGCGGTCGATCGGCTTGTCATTCATCAGTGAAGAAACCATTCACCCTAAGAGCTTCAAGGCTTTTTGTTCTGTCTTGCCTGATTCCAAGGCTGACCGTCCCAAAATCCATGCAGGTAGTGGCCAAGGCAAAATTACTGTTACACAAGTAGACCTTGACGACTAGCGTTATCGTGGTTCGAGCAACCGAGAACCTGTTGACTACGCGTGGTCCGTAACACAAGACCAAGTGGATGTCATCTCACGTAACTCTAGATGTATAGATGTATAGACTGGGTTCATTAGATTGGCTGCATGGTGTGCTGCAATTGAACACCTAATTTTTTTAAGCAACGACACTATCGTCTTCCCTGGAGGGAAGGGCTATTGCGCTGTATCTTACCGGTTTCACTCCAGTAGTCATCATTGTATCCTGGACTTCATATTCTAACTGCGCACAATGGAAACGGTTAGAGCTGCGTTCTGTGGTCAGGCTGTAAACGAACTGCATATCGTACAAACAGTCTGTAGCGTCGCTGGTTGCAACTGCATGCTTTTCCAAGGTCGTGCGTGATGTTCAGATAACAAGTTCGATTATGTGATAAGCACAGTTAGCCACAATCAAACGCCGTACTCTCTGGCTAATGACCCTTCTTGTAACCGTCTTCTTTCGAATATAATTTTGTTGCTATGTAGGTGTCACACGATTAGTCCAGTCCTATTATGATCACCTCCAATATGACCGAACTCTCTTGGTTTTCCGGAGTTTGTAATAGATAAGAACTACTAATACTCCCTACCAAGAGCGAACATCCTAGGTGTTTGGCTTAACTGGTGCTTCTGCGGGTATCCACCATTCGGAATGCGAATGTCAGAGTTCCGTCTTGCGAAGCTAGGTCAGGCTGTTGAAACCCGTCAACAGCGAGTACCTGATGGAGCCCACCGTTGATGGTTCCTAACGGGAATTGCAATGTTCCTTTGAATCCGCTGATATGGAGTTCTGGTAACGTATTTCTACGTCACTGGCGTCTTCCTCATCAATAGTTGTGAGATTGTATCAATTCATGTGCACTCTGGTGAACAAACAGAACAGATCTCACATGGAAGTTCAGTTACTTCGGTATCTAACTGGAGCAGCTGTTGGGTCAGAAGAGTTGTTGAATGTAACGGCTATTTCTCCGGTGGATCCGGATTTATCTCATCCACCCAATCTGATGGACCTTCACACTTGTTTAACTCACTTTTGGTAAATGTGTTCGTCCGAGTTAGAGCGATATCGGTGACGATGCAAGTTCTCGGCCGGATAGATGATAAAAACACTAAAGATAGGATGATCGTTCAGCGGTGACGTCCTTTCGGTGCCTAGCTGCCATGCCATCCAAAGGAAGCACGAGGTCTGGGATGCTGCCAGGTTGCCAAAGCCTGGAAGTCGACAGGCGGAGGTCGAGTTCGAACCACTGACCTGCCGGTCAGTAAATTCGCGCTCTAGCCATTGAGCCATCTCGCCCACTGTTGGCTTCAGTCAGTGACTCACGACTTCTCTGGTGAAAAGTCTATCTACTTTTGTTCCCTACACTACGTTTGATAATGGCGACATATCTGGTGAAATGCACTTACAAATAACTAATCAGTTTTCTCCTGAAGTCAGCACAGAACCCGGATGATTCTATCCTTTGGAAACATTCACTTTGATAACCCATTTGAAAACTTGCAGAAAAATTAACTGAGCTGTGATCGTTGGTAGTGCGCTTAAGCGCAGCTGGCTTTGTAACAGATCACCAAGTAACACTGCCTTTTACAAATCCGCGTTTGTTTTAACAGAGTTGTCAATCAGAACGGAGATGTTATCCAGCTGTACTCGTCAATCGATTGTAAGGGGATCGTCGGCAATGACAGACGAACTTATATTCTCGATTTACTTCGCACCTTTCCACCGGATCTCAACTATTTCGGTTCTTGTCCAACGGAGCTGCGTCCCGAGTTACCTGCTTCCCTCACCGCGCTTGGCTACCCGTATAATCACCGACATTTATTGTCTACGTTGCGCCAAGAGCTAATTGAGGCCTTCTTTGAGTAAGTACTCCTAATATGTATGCATCCGTTATTCTACAACTAGTTTTGTGAGTCAGGCTTTCACTCATATGGGCGCAGTTTCGCGCTCATCCAGCAGGTATGCACATCTCCAACCATTCTGACTTGTTAAAACCATTTCCAAAAGTTACTCCAGCTACAAATCTTAGTGGAAACCTGCCCGTCACCTCAGTGCTACATTTCATTGATTCATCTTTTCGACCGACAGATCTGCATTTGCTTCCTTTTTCCCGGGGTGCTTGATGAATACCGGCTGCTTTTTTTCTTCCCACAGATTTCGGCACGAAACATTCCTACGCCTTGCGGCATTTGAGATACAGAAAATGAAGGCTGAAAAGGCCAAAACTCTGCCGTCGATGGTAAGTATCACCTCATACTAGCAGTATAATTGGGATCCGTTCTTAATCTATGTTCACCAGCTGAATGTGAACTCCTTTTTGTCTTGTTTTTAACATTGCAGTGTATTTTTTTACTTACATCCAGTTAGTTGACTCTGTCCCAATATGCGAATTTTTTCAACCGAAACTAATCAATTTTTGGATCAGGACAGCAACACATTCCACCTGCTCCGGGTCGTAATAACGAACTTGTTTATATCGTGGGTTTTTACTCATCTCTTGCGCATACCAACCCGAATATTCTCTCAGTGACCGATAGTTTGTTGTCTAAACGCTGCACCAACGCCCGTGTTATCTCTCAGCTCTGCACCTGGGCCGCGTTTCTGTATCTTCGGATACATTTCTATGCCACAAGAGAGAGCTCCTGTTACAGCGTTTAGTACGCCCTATAAAACCATTTACGCTACGGTTGCTTGCTCTGTAGGCCCTCCATGCGTTTTTCGTTCACGCTGGCCGGCTATGTCAGCTTAGATTTATTGGGCAACAATCTCCACTCTTACTATGTTGTCCGGATTTCATACACTCGAAGCAGTGGATCGGTGCGTCAACACTCAACATAAGAATTCGAGCGTAGTTGCTTGCATCCGGTTCGAAATGATGAACTGACCGATCCCCGAAAACTAGTTCCACTGCTGAACTTAAAAGCAAGTCATGTTCTTTTTGCGGTTGATTTACCTCCTCCGGCTATCTCGACACTCGTGGCTTATTGCGGAATCCACACAGGCAATTTACTAGTGATGTCTTCATTCTTCGGTTATTGGTTTTTGCTTCATGCCCTCCAGCTGTACATTGGAGCGTATCGTTTCACAAGTCATCGAATATGTAATTTCGTGGACTCCCTTGTAGTCGATCCATATTGGATTTCTTATCAGTGATAATAACGACAAGCTAGCGCGCTGTTAGCATTTAAAGCGTAAAGATACATCTGGCATCCACTTACCGTTCCGTTTTTACATGTTATCTCCAATCTCAGCGGGATCCCTACCATACCATCAAGTGTTTACAAGAGCTCAGAACATCGTTCGTGTTAGTAGATTAGTAGCCATTTCCCGGAAAAACTTATTTCATGTACGTATCCTCTAACTTTTGGGAGACAGCCTATCGTATGAATCCTTTCTTCGTCCTCTTGTTTCTCAGGCCAATGGTACAAAGGAATCAGAAGAAGAAACTTTGGCAGCTGACAACCCGGTTTGCCCTCCGGTACATTTTGTCAGGGAAGATTCTCCAAAAATAGATCCTCAGGCCGCCGGTGACCCGTCCCATTCCGTGGCTTCCGTCGTAACAGCCAAAAAGCCCACTTCAAGTGGGACCCAGTCAGATGATTTAATCCTTATGAAAAAGCTTTTGGATACCGGTTCAAACGGTGAACTAGGTAAGTAAAAGCCAGACATATTCCAACTTTTTTCCGCCGATATGCGTCAATCACGGATATGCAGGATTGTTCGATTTCTGGAGCATTCACTTCAGACGAAGTGGAAAAAAATTTATCTCGTCCTCACCAATGAATTTCCGCTGCGCTTGTGCAAAAAGCTTGCGATACCATTTTTGATCAACCTCCCGCGAAGAAACACAGTCATTGAGGGAATATTTTAAATTCTTCCAAATGTGGTTTCTCGAGGAGGAGTACTGTAATACCAAGCTGGAATCCTTTCTCTTGCCTAGTGACCCTGGCCCGTCACTTTACTTTTGCTTTCCTGACTTAGTCAACTCCATGGCACTTAAGCCGTACACCTCATGACAACGTTCGCTGTTCTGGTCATTTGTTAGGCACAGCACTGTCTCCATTTACTCAATGAATCGGTGTTTACGGCTCATAGAGCTATGCACGTTAGTAACAAGATATGCTTTCGCCACTGATATGTGACCACTTCCGTGACGTGGTAGAGTTCATCTCGATGTCTTAGTGCCGAGAGGGTATCCTGTGTGCGTATGTTTCCTCATTTGTGCTGAGGACATGCATGTTTTCGTTTTGATAACGTCTCATCCGAAAAATAAGAGAAAATAAGGCCAAAACACGGTTTTGACCTATTACAGGGACGCGGGTGATATTAATAATAATAATCGTTCAGCTGTATCACCCTTTCGCTGCCTAGCTGCCATACCACCCGAGGGAAGCACGAGGGCTGAAATACTGCCACGCTGTCCAAGGCTAGACAGGAACAGTCGAGATGGAGAGGTTGGATTCGGACCAGGTACCTTCCGTTTAGTAAATTCGCGCTTTAACCACTAGATACATTGTGTTTGGTGTACTGGATCGGCGTTGATGCCTTTACCTATCTCTTTCTGTGGTATAAAGAAGGGTCACGCATCCGGGTTGCGATCGCTTCATTTTCTCTTGTGTATGTTCCTGTGCTGCTCAGTCGGGTGGCTGATGATAGCCTGTTCTTCATCATCTAACGACGTGGCTTTTAGTCAACCTTCATGCATGATTTGCATAGTCCACATGTATCTTCCCCATCACTCCCGACCTCCCAGCAAAAATAATTTACTTCCTCTACTTGCCTGCTTCCGTTCTATTCATTCAGAGGACTTGACACAACAAGCAATCCAAAGGGCGGCCAAAGCAGTCGGATCGGCGTGTCCTGATAGATTTGAACTGGCGTTTAATCCAGACGTTTGCCAACAGTTCGTCACCTTCTGCGATTCTGAGGTAAGTTTGTCTTACGTATTATGTTGTCTGGTCCATTTCTCGGGACAAAATTGAATTGGTAACAGTTTCGTCGCTTTTCATCCCGACGACAAGTTTTATCTCCGTATAGCAGTTTACATATATGGGTAATCTCTTGAGTTTTATGGAGATTAGGTGGTACTTTTTGGAGACCGCATGGTTGAGTGGTTCGAAATCGGATAACAAAGTATTCACTACTGAATTATAGGGAATTTGGTAGCAACTAACCCCTTGCGAATCCATCACCAGTTTCCATTGGAGCACATGTGTGAAGTGCTATTTGTAGTGTGAGAGGGTGTTGTGAGGACGTGCCTGGACTGAGTAAGGTAGACCAGTCCAACACCCCTTCCTGAGCCTCTGACCCCTCTGTGTCCCACGACTACGCGCATAACGATCTAGCCCAATTAAACATAGAGTCCTCGTTCTGTTACGATTGGTCATTCACGGTGGACCTGTAGCTGGGCTATTAGTTTCGGCAACACAAGATGGTTTATGTTGGATAATCGTACCACCGAATAAGAGTGCAAGAGAGCCTATCAGTCCAACAACCAGTCTCTACTGTGTGAATCCTGCTGCTGCACTTTAGCTTTGGCTAACCAGTACTGTTGTTCCACGCGATACCTGTGCGTGCTTCTCTCTTGTTTACTTCGGCATGGTGAACTATAACTGACTTTACTTAGTGTCTGGAGGCGTTCAGCTTCCAAACACATGTATCGGCCTTTGTGAAACGGTGGACAAGTCCGTGATTCATCTACCTGACTTGCTGTACTTTGGCCCACGCCGCGGGTGTTGAACATTCCGTTTTTCTTCCGATATATGCACTTGATAAGTTCTTGCCGTGCGGTCTATAGGCCCAGTTGCACATTGCGCATGGCTCTACACTGTTTCGCGCGGTGATTAACGGGTGCTCATTGTACAGTGACATGCGGTCAGATAGAGCACGGGAAACCGTTTCTGGGACAGCGCTATTTTATCAGTGTTTACTACCAATCTCAGTGCGTTTGCTACTGTTTTCGTTGGATGTGGTATTTAGTTAACTTCGCTGACCACAATTGTTTTATCTGTTAGATCGCCAGATATGGGCACTTTTTTTTAGCTCCAACCACGATGGCGAATGCATTTTCTTCTGAACAACGGAATCTATGTCCCTCCATTTTCTCGCTGATTTCTCATAGCTCGAGGCATTGGAGGCTGACAAAGCCTTGATATGTGATGCCTGTGACTTCCTGGTCAACAAACAGATCCCCGGTTTTGTGAAGGACTGCCTTAACTTGTATGTAACTCCACAGGACAGTCGAGCGTTGGTGGAGATTTTACATCAGAGGTAAGTGAAATTCACATTTTGCTGCTTAACTGTATACGCTCTACTCTATTAATGAAATCACCTGAATTATTTTCATTCGGTTGGTCTTGTCACGTTGTTTTACTTTGTAAACCGATTTGCTAGTTGCGGCCTATTATTTGTGTTGATCAGTTGCGTCTAAGGCGTCTATCGTGTCTGTTCGTTCTGTCCAAGGCAGACTTTCAAACAGTGCCGCATTCGCACACACATTTACTTCCTTCCATGGATTTACTATGCAAAAAACACAGTTAACTATAAACGTACACAAATTTTGAGCGTTGACAAGGTGACACTACTGACGGTGTGGTTGTTGGTTTCCCGTGTATCCCGGTTGTAACGATACATTCTACTTTCGCCTTCTGTGGGCTTTTGTAAGAGTTTTCTCCGTTGCATTCCTCGTTATACTATCACTTGCCTCATATCCATCGTTTGTCATCCAAATCACACAGATTCGGTCACCCAGATCACATCAATTAGTACATTTTATTGCGATGATAGCCTCACTGTGGTGAAAATGTTCATTTTGTTAGTTTCGTTGAATTTTACCCGCCTTTGTTGCATGACGTCCGGTTTGGTTGTAACCCGAGGATGGAGAAGCGTGAGTCGGTTGGATTACGAGCACAAAGTGCAGGAGAGTAGGTCCTATGCAACACAACTGTGTTTCAGCTAACCATGCGGGGGCTGTCTATCGTTGTCAGTCAATTTCTCTGGATTTCCGCAAAAGGCTCTGTCATGGTATTCGCTTAGTACTCACTGTACGCCATCAGAATAAGCTCTTTTTCTTCAAGTTTACCACGTGCCAGAACAATTCATAGCGACGATAGCCACATGGGGCAAACACTTACTTTGCTGACCTTCATCTATTCTTTCGGCTCTAACGATATCGTCATTTTTATGACTCATGCTAACTGGTTTTCGGAAAGAGTGTGTGTGTGTGTAAAAGTCTTCTAAGGGTACTGGGCGTGATAAAGTCTTGTCATCCGAGAGAACAAGCAATTAGGAAGATAATGTGAGCGTGTATGTGCAATCAGATTTCGTGAACTTCGGAATATTTTCCCGTTGAATTTTTTTGTTCGGCTTTGGGAACAGGTGGAATTCTCCAGTAATACCTATTTGGCTCCAGTGAGTTCGAAGAAGAGGCTGCAAGCTTACGAAACACTAATTTGACAGCGCAATCTGTGCAAAAGATTCGAGTCTATCACCACAGGCGACTTCCATCAAATTACTGAAAAGAGCACACCTCATTGCACTGAAACACATACACAAGTACATTACTATCTCCAACATAGCTTGTGTTCAGCGAGTGTTTGTTTTTGTGGGATCACCCGACGGGGCATTTGTCATACTTGAATTACGGGAACTTCAGCCGTAGAATGGATATAAAGCTTAGTCAGCATCTGGATTTATCCTAACGTCATCAGCACTTACTCCCACTACCTTCACAGTGTTTACTTCCGAACTGTTCGTTAGAACGAAGCTGCATGTCCTGCTTCGTAGAACACACTCTGCCAACTTTAACCATCGAACGCACGAGCTTCAGTGCAGGCTGTACAAAAGATACGAAGTCCGACTGATGTACTTTTTTATTGGCAGACTTCATTTCACCCAGCCCATTGAGAGAAGCGCAGCGAAAGCATTAGAACGAAATATTGGCGGCACCAACTAGACCCGTTGGTCAATTACACCAGACTCCCAGACTGCTTCAGCGGTAACAGCCAGACGATATAGAAACTGATACCCGCCCTTTTTCCCATCCGGATAACGGGTTAAAGAAAGCGATGCTACTAGTAACAATCTGCCCCGGCATGAGGAACCAATAGTGAAAAAAAGAATATGCTCCTTGAATTTGCTTTTCCTCGAGGGCGCGAGGAATTTCGTAACTCTCAAGGCCATTTATGGGCCTTGCATGAAACCATAGGAGCTCTAGAAGCTAACGCAATTTTGGAGCAGATGTCGGCTGCGGTGACAACTCGACAAGTTGCTGACCAGACTAGCGAGCTTCAGTGAACAGACAACTGAAACGGTCGTTGAATTTTGGTCCCACTTAATAAGCAAACGCTCAATCACGGGGCAAAACAACCCAACCCTAAAGAATGCATCGCTTCAATCGACTCATTATCCAGTAGAAACAGCAGGTTCCATCGGATTTCCTGAGCACGCAGTCGACAAAAAGCACGGCTCCGTCCGACAACTGCAGAGGTTTCAGTCTGTTGAGTTGTAGGGGCAAGTTATTTGTGCGCGCTCTGTTCAGTTGTTTGACTTGTATTTATCGATACAAACGTTCCAAAACAACTTACGGTCTTTGTGAAAATCACAATAAGATGGATTTCATATTCGCTAAATCCATCCCAGAGAAAATCCTTGGGATTTGTATCCTTTTTCTGTTCCTCATAAAGGCCTTTTATCTGGCAGCGGATTACCAGTAGGACCATCTCTTCCATCTCTTCAAAAAATTTTGATTCGCATCCGAACCCTATAGGAAATAATGTAAGTGAAGGTGCAGACCTGTTGATTGACCTCAGGTAGTTTTGAAGTCGTCGCGAGTGAAACCTAGTTGTTTTTGTGCGTGCTGTTTTCAACCCACCTCTAGTGACCATTGTTGAATTGGCTTCCATGAAGCGTGATAATGAGCTGTCTAAATATCGATTTGCAGGTGAAGAAAGCCCTGCTAGCGTGTACGCGTGATGAGCTGCAATCTCTCTCAGACTAATGGGTAGCTGCAACCCCAAAGCTCGGTCACTGTTTGAACACGTTCTCCACGTTCTTCGCCGGACGAAGTCTTAAACTCTTCACTCATCAAGGCTGGAGCGGTTTTCTATTCACTTCAACTTTTCAGCTATAAACCATGCACTAAAATACAGTGGTTCCAGCTGTTACAGTTTCGTTCACCGAGGAAATTGATAATAAGGAAATGATAGTCACGCGTTAGGGGCGGTCACCCAATCAGTTCATTGACGCTACGTTGTCGCGTTTGTCCGGTAGGGCAAGGAGTGAGAGAACCACACAGTGGTTGTAATAGCAAAATCGCCATGGGTTGTGTGGCACGACCATATCTGTCCGGGTCGCTAACCGTTGGTCCTGGCGTTCCCATTCGGGGAGACGGCAATTACAAGCGCTACTGAGTTCCCTGGTAAAGACTGCCATACATCGCCCCTGGGTCGTCTTCATCTTGTACGTGGTTGGTCGAAGCGGGCTTTGTGAGGCACATGGCAGTCACGTGAATCACATGGCCCAACCAGCATAGCCTAAGCATTACTGATCCGATGTTCCCACTGTACTCGAGCAATGCTTTGGAGTCAAGACCGGAGAATCCTCGAGGATATTCTGCATACAGTGGCCACGACTCTGATCCATGAGGCTATACAGATCGAATCGCAGCATGCACACTCCAGCCTTGACAGCCAAGCTGATATCAAGTCGGCGCCACAAGTATCGGAGGTCACCAAACGCTATCTTGGCCTCCCCAATTCGGGAATTTACTGCTTATTTCACCAGTCCACAGGGACTTATGCATTCGTTTCGTTCTTAGCTGTACCACTCTTTGGGGGCCTAGCTACCATGTCACCCGAAAGATGCACGAGGGCTGAGCTACTACCAGGATGCCCAAGCCTAGACAGGAGCAGTCGAGATGTAGAGGCTGGGTTCGAACCACGGGCCTTCCGATCAGTAAGTTCGCACCTCAACCACTGAGCTACCTGGCACTGTCCAAATAGACGAACTTATCGACCACATCTGAAAACACGAGGTTGAGTTTACAGTAACACCTCACTTTCTGGGTGTGGAGCATCTACCGAATGGTGTCATAGAGCCATTTAGTTTACCTAAAATGGTTTGCATTTCTAAGGGGTCTGGTCGAAGAAGACTAATATCGTTAGTGTATTCAATGCCCGTGAGCGAGTCCCCGGGTGTATTTCGATCCCCGAAGTGCAGAGACAGATTAAGAAGACTCGAGCAGAATATCGGTTGCGAACTTAACGAGAAAGAGTGATAAGAGCCACCCTTGATTTTGTGGAGCACTTTGCAGACCTTATCACTTCCGTCGGTTGTTCTGACCTGATTACGATCTGTGATCTTGTCTTGTCAAGGCCAGTTTAGCACTTGAGAAAAGTTGAGGATCGCGCCCAGAAACCTGACTGCGTTTCTACAAAGCGATAGTTTTTATGTCCTTCTGAACGATATTGAAATGCTGACTATCGGCACGCTATCCAGTACCTTTAGACGCAATAACTAGGGTGCGTACCTTAAGTGAAGGTTCTATGTATGGCAAGTATTGTTGGAATACATTAAGGATGGTTGGAACACTCGTCGAATAGACAAGGAATGATCTCTAACTCGGTCCTCTATAGATAGTATATATAATTAATAGTATACTGGCGAACAGAGGCGGTGCTAGCTGGATAGCTTGGTCAAAGTCCCGAAGGCCATCATTATAGAAAAATGAGAGAGAGTGAGTGAACAGGATGGCGCGTGCTTAAGTGATGGGCAGATCCAACAATCGACGGCTTTGGCTCAAATAACCGGAACACTCCAGGTCTATTGGCGATCTCGGGGCTGTTGGACCTGGCAACAGCACTGGTTGAGTTCGCACCGTTTGTATTCGTATTTCCCTGGTCACTTTGGTCTAATTGCTAATCGACAGGTGCGCAGCGCTTCGCCTACGGCTAGAATGCGTGAGGTTTGCTTGGGCTCCGGGGTTTTCATCTAGCTGAATTCGCTACTCAAAGGGGTAGCAGTCGTACTTAAAAGGAGTTTGTGTCCAGCGCGACCGATCCATAGTTAGGGCTTGAAGTTGCTGACCGGAATGTCTGTTTTTTGAACTTAACCGTGCCCCTATCTACGCTTGGGCAGCCTGACACTATCTCATCCGTCGTGCTTCCTTCCAGTTTCGTGGCAGCAGTGCATCGAAAGGGTGCTACAGCTAAGTGGCTGTTATCACTTTGATGTTGCTTCACACACCGTGTAGGCTTGCATGGATCTTCGAACACTGGTCACCAAATTTGCAAACTATTCGTCACCATGTTGCAGTCGTTTTGTTTATCTCATTGAGTCTTATAATTTCACACCAGCCCCTCCTAGCTCGCGTGCGTGCACTGTCACTCGCCGATCGACTTACTGTTTCCAGCATTAGTGCACGTCTTCACCTTCACACACACGCATCATCTGCCTTGCTGTTTACGCATACCGGTTAGACAAGTGGCTGCAAAGAGACCGGACCATATCGCGGTGTGGAGGTTTGTGTATCTCTGTGACACTGAGCCATACTGGGGCGTTTCACTTTGACAGTCGCAGAGTTTCTCATACCAGTTTTTGTTAGCGATTAGAGATCCGACGAACACAGTCTCTTGGTCCTCCAGGTTAGAGGTTGGAACAGGCGCGCCGACTTGCTCCTTAAAAAATCCCGTGCTGCTGTAGTGGGCCGGTACGTCCCCTCCGCCTTGCGTTCAGGCTCCTGAACCGAAGTCTTTAGGTGAGGATCTTACTTGTCTTCTAATCAAGGTGTGGGTGCCCTGGCTGCACGTCAGCGCACGTGCAACCATGAAAGTCACAACGAAAAATTGCCGTGTCACATCAACCGCCGTGTGATGACATCGGCCGGGTCGCCTTGCTACATGCACTATGGCGGGTAAGCGAAAATCCCTTCTTACACTGCCATGTTCCGTCTTTTACCCTACCTCACTCCAATGTGAATACTCCCCCCTGCAGGTCCCAACACTATGTCTGACCGCTCTGTTTGCCCTGCATCACAATCAGCTGCAGCTTTTATGCGTCCGACGTCGCTAACAACCCTGAACACCTCCGAAGTCCGTTTTCAAGCTCCGAAAGCTGGTTTACTCAGCTGCTTTTAATGTAGCACTGAAGCAAGCAGGACAACAGGCGGCTGTCGATCGTGCGCTGGATTCCCTCTGTATTAATGTATGATGTCTGTCAGAAACACGGATCCAAGTACTGCAACTGAACTGACTGCTCCCTCGCTCTTTTTCAGCTTCCGGCTGCGCACCCGTGGTGATACGGAGACAAATGCACATGTTAAGGTGGATGCTGTGCTAAGCCATCTTGCGGAAGCGTCTCTCTTGATTGGATACCTGTTGATAGCGCCTGTGTGTGGTACCTTTCGTAGCATCCGTGAAAAACCTCGAGAAAGTGAGGTTCATTACCCCCTGTTCATTGAGTCTGCTTACGCCCCGGCGGACTGTAGCTCTGAACCTGCCAAGAACAGCTTTTATGATGCTCTAGGTGTTCCCTTACAACGGGCTGAAAGCTCACATCGTTGCGTTTGCTGGTATCATGAACGCCCAACCAGGTAGACTAAACGCTGCTGAGGCCCAGTTTGGTGATTGTCTTGGGTTGGACACGATACGCATGACACATGGCGGGCACCTGTTGCAGATGTTGATTGCAGACCGTTCCCTTCAGTACCTATTTCCGGGACATTTGAAATCGTTTGACCAAGTAGGGATAACGAACGAACCAGCCCTGAATCCAAATGGATCACATTGCCATGAGCTACCTGTGGTGAGGGTCGACCAATGCCTGCCACTCCGGGAATACCTGCATGGACTCCGATCATCCACTTGTCAGTTGCTGCCCTGAACTGAGTGTTTCAAGTCTACGCAAAACTCGCACACCTCGCTTCTTGGACCCAGAAATCAAACAGAATTATCACAGTCGGCTCTCCCAATCCTTGTCGGCTGGTCCGATGTCGAATGTTGATGGTTACAGAAGGTAGATGTCCAAGGCGCTACTCAATACCTGAAACTCCACCTGCGGCACAACCCAGACAACTTCATCCAAGCACTGGGTCTCTGATAGGAATGTGGCTTTTTTGTAGGCCCGGCGACGGATTTCTTCTGGTCGAAACAGAAACTCAGCTTGACACAGTCCAACTCCAGGTGAAATCACTTGCCCGTGCAGACCGAGAAGCTTGGTGGATCCGAAAGACTGAAGAAATGGAACATGCAAAAAAATGATGGAAATGTCCGCGGGTCGCTCTATTGGGTTCATTGGACTGTTTCCCGGAAGCCCCTTAACAGCAAAACCATCAGGAACCAAAATGGCTCTCATATCCAGCAAGGGAAAATGTTTGAACCGTTGGGCACAGTATTTTGTACGCCACCTGCTACCTCCGTTCCTGACTGTTGGCCCATAACGGAAACGTGGACTGCAGAAAGTGGTGTATATTCTCTCCACCCTTGTCCAGCTTCGCCACTGACGAATTATTTAGGGGAACGCCTGAAGTCTTTCAAAACCCAAATGTTCAAATCATTGCTGGTGAGAGCCTCGTCAATTTGGAGCACACAGATGGCATCGCCCCCATCTTTGAAGACGAAGATAAAGGTGAAGCACAAGCTCTGTTGAACAGACTGACCGCTATCATACCATCTCTTGGCATGCGCCATGCACCTACAAATTGCAACACCATGCCTCAGAACGTGCATTCTTTGAACATGGCTTTTGCAATTCAAGGAGAAGCGTTGGAGGTTGTGGAGATTTTTGTACAACTCGATAATTGTATTGGCTCTGATGGAAGTGTGTCTGTTGGGTTCAGTGAACTAGGCACAAAGACTCGAAACACATCTGCTAATTTGCGTCGCTTGTAGCGTAGAAAAGGCATATCACCATGTCTCAAGCGTCACATGTACCAACCTACTGTAAGGTCGTGATGGTATATGGTTGCGGGACATGGCTTCTGCGAACAGCTGATCCAAGACTTCTTCAGGTTTTTGACCACGGATTTCTCAGATGTGTTACTGATGTCGGATGGCGTCAACAGATGCGTAACGAAGTAATTAGAAAACGGTTTTTTGGTTGTGCAGCAGGCAGTCTAGTCACAGACAACACCCACCACTATCAACTGCGTTGTCCCAGTCACGCCGAAACATCGTCTGCCGAGGTGAGCGTTGTTCCGCGTCGGAATGGCGGAAATTGCGAGATGGACATGTTTAACTTTCGCAGCAGGGTGCGAAAGAGATTACGAAAAGTTTGGGTGTTGTTTATATGGTCTAACTTCTAGGATAGGATTCCTGTGATCCAATCCCGCTTTTGGATGGAGACATTATGAGAAGTGGCGGCTGGTCAGTGTCAGTTCTGCTCGTGATGCTAGTTGAGATTGTCTGATTGAGCATTTGGGGGTGTAGGCACCTCAGAATGCTTGTGATAGGCTAGCACCAGGTCTCTCCCTCGTCCACACTCATTTCCCTTCTTTTCACTTCAAGGTTTTAAGTGTAACTAAGCAAGCATTGGTTGTACAGCAGTGTCGCATCAGTTTCAAAATTGATGTTGCTTTTTTTAATGCTGACAATGATCACGGTTTGACAACAGAGTTGTTTGCCGTAATAATGGACAAGCCCCGACTTTTTAGTAAGGATGTGGGGTTGAAAAATTAATTTCTCTACATGTTTGCACTACATCTCTTGAATTAGTTTGTTCCCTAGGATCAAATACAAAATACTTGATCGTTATTTATTTTGTAACTGCTCTTTATGCATCAAATTATTCCGAGATGCTTAGATTTGGAATATTTTTCACTTTCATTTCAAGGGGTATCAACGTGAGGTACCTGAATCGTCTGATTGAATTAGTTGAGCGGAAGCCATCGCTCGGGTACCTAAAGGTGAGTAATAGCTTTTATGCCTCATCTTCACGTCTTTTCCAATGAGATTTCATTAATCAAATGATCTCTGGGAACTAATTGTTTCACTCCCTAGGGAAAACACCCCTCCCCGAAGGATGTCCATTCGTCTGAAAAGCATCCACTGCTAGGTTTCTGCATGCTTTATTACCTCGAGAGAGACCAGTCCCACTTCATAGAGTCCACGATTTTGTTCCCCGAGAAGTGATTTTATCCCCCCCCCCATCAGAAGGCCATGGTCTACGAAAAAATACAGGGTTTCATGGGACATAAGCCAACTTCTGCACAGCCAATAAATGGTTTACTTTGCGCTGGACGTAGCTGAACAGCGGTCTAAAATTTCTAACTTATGCTAAAAATGCATAGCTCTACTTCGTACTGCTTTGAATAGCGATGAAAAACGTACCTCCTCAGTAGCATTAGTCATGTGAGAGGTGCATACCATAGTGTGCGCTGGTTGTTGGTTTTATTGAATGATGTGTCGAATTCCGGGCGAGACAGAAAACAGGCAGGTGACCGGTCCAAGTCTAGGTAAATTTTTGGTCCACTCTTAGTCCGTCGCTGGCTGAATGCTGCTTCTGGATAGGTGGGTAAAGCTTATGTTGCAAAATGTAGCATTGGAAATGCGGCTTTGGGACTAGGTCAACCCATAACAGAAGCAGACACTGAAGTAATTTGCGACTGGGATTTCTTCGTGTAAGTGAAGTCAATCTATGCCGCAAATGCGAGAAGCACCGTGCAGCTGTTTCATCCTTATTGGTCGCTGTTCACTTGCTCTTTCCTCAGACGGAAGGTTCACTTATCGTGTGAACCTCTGAGCTACTTTTAGGTTGTTGGTAGCATGCGAGTCAGGAAGTTTCCCTGCGCAATTATCGAAGGTTTAATTCATTTCGTCCCTTTTTCTTGTTTTTTTCCAGCGTCTTTGTGTGATCGAGGTTTTGATCCGTTCTGCAAAACACGTCTTTAAAAATTACATCCAAGAAGTGGATCCTATGCTTCTTTCGGTCGGCGTCGCGCACTTTCTCAACTGCTTCCTCACCAGCTGTCCGAATCTCACACCACTAGCTGGGATCGATGAGGTGGGTTTCTTACTCCGACAATGATGTCCTGTGTCCCACTCATAGTTCACACTGTGAATTGTTCAACTAACTCATATTTTCTTAGAAATCATTGAGGTGACTTGATGTGAGCTTACATATGAAGTCTATGAAAACCCTGGCCCATTACCAGTTTTATCCTTTTTGTGAATAATCGGGCCCAGTCCTCGAATTCCCATCAACCTTATTTCTTTAGAGAATATTGTTAACGAGTAATTTGGCTAGATTCGGTTGAATATCCCGTCCGTCAAAACCATCCACCATGGTGATTGTGGTGTTTACTGAGGAAGCTTCAGAAAGCTGCACACTTGTCCGTTAATGCCTTTGTTTACAAAACTATGCAGACGTGCCGTTGTTCACGTGTTGCTCCACTGACCTGGTTCTGGTGACTTAGATTAAGAATAAATTCGGTTGTTGGATCAGTTGGTTTGGTTGCTTGTTTTTCTTATATGAACTGGAAATGTAGCGACTGCATGTGTGTTCAAAAATTGATACCAAGGTAGAAAGGTGTACAGGAATTTCAATGAAACCAAGACCTGGTATGTGATGTGTTGTGTTTTCAGGTCGCACCCCATAGTTTTTGGGGCTGTGAACCAGTTCAGTGGTCTCTGCGACTTAGATTTCACAGTTTTGTATCGCTAACATAAGCTTATTTCTTCGTGTAAAATACTATTGTCAACATTTGTTTAGTTTTATAATCGGCTGTTTCGTTTAGAACTAGTTGGTTTATGATGGAACTCTGTAGGTTAAGCAACTCATGCTTGTATTTCTTTTTGCTTCATTTCGGCGACTTGGAGCATGGATAAAGTGCAAAACACATTTTTCTGTTGGTAGGTGTTGGTGAACCACAGATTGTTTACGTGGAACCTGTTATCCTTTCGAAGAGAAAGTTTACGTTTCATTTCACTCGCTTTCCGAGGATGAAAGTCATTTCACAATCATATAACTGACCGAATTACCCTCCTGCAAAGAGGTAACATCACAATGACTGTCTCTTGTTTCAAAGGTGTATTTCGCCCGATGTCTCAAAATGGAGGAATATTGTTCAGTCGTCAGCTTTGTGCATCTCCTGGAAGCTTCAAACTCATAGCCTTCCAGAGAGTATTTTGATCCCTGCGCCTTTATTTTAGCTACGAGTGACTTGTCAGCACCAAAACATATAGCATCACTCGCCCTTCAGCCGCCTCTTTCCCGTCACGTGCGCTGGTGCTGTCTGACTCTTCTAGTGTTGGTTTCTCAGACTGAAGGTTCGTGTGCCCTGTGGGGTAGTTTTCTTTCCTAACAGGTTACTCTCTGGGCGCTCAAAACCCTCGTTCACTACACACGAAATGCCCGTTTTTATTGACTCACTCTTTCTCGACGGGTACGGTTAGCATCACCGTCACACTGTCGCGAGACATGACAATTAAACAATACAATTGGTTTAACTTAGTCAAATTTAACCGATCTGTGAATCATCATTTTTCCAATTTGTCTGGTCGAGATCCACAGGTGGATGCAGGGTTTTTATGCTGGTGCGTCCGTGCAATGCATGTGCCATTCTTCAAAACTCCGATTATGGTTTTCGCCATTCTGTTGTTCAACCGGATGATCAACCATTTGGTACGATAGCAGTTCTAACCTAACATCCGGATGCTATACGGATTGAAGCTACTGAAGGGTGGGATGAGCTAAACGATTTACTTTGACTTCGTATCCATCGAGTTCTCAACATTAACTTTGCAATATCAAATTACACTTTCTTCGCGCTGGTGTTTTGGTGCTGGCTCACACGCCCATAATGGCACAGATGACAGGAACTGGCGGCCTTTATGCAGCTTAAGCACTTGATTGTTCTGCCCAATCTATCCGTGACCTACACTCAGGGTAGCCGAACATGTGGAACATTCATTTCGATCGATGTGAAAATTTTCACCACACCCATCTAAAGGCTGCTTAAAAGTGATTGTGGGCTAGATGAAAGTTAAGTCGCTTATAGTTGACGTTGTATGCTCCTCCAAATGAATGCACTCCAAGGGCCGGAGCTGTTGAGGGATCTTCACATAAAACTCTTGGATGTTTGCTCGTTTTATGGGACGACTGTATTTGCTTATCGTGGATGCGGTGTTTATGAGTGAATTATTCCTGTGAGTCAACATTGTGGCGCTGGTTGTGAACCGTCGGTTACTTTCGTTCTGAGAGACCGCTCAGGGTTACTGTCGCACTTTGGATGCTATTCGAACATTCGCTTTTGTGTTATCTTTAAGGCCTACTTGTTTTTGTGCCTATTGCTTTAATCCAGAACACGTCTGTTCCATTGCAGCAAGTCTTACGACTCAGCCGAAATAAGAAAGGAAAAAAGAAACCGAAGAATCTTCGTGAATCACCCGGCAAGTTTTCCGTTTGCATTCCTATTTATCAGCCATAGGGATTTCTACATGGCGCATAACTAAATTCTATAACGGTGTCCCTTTCCGTGACTTCGGACGATCTGTACTGGTTGATTCTAATTTTGTTCAAAGTTTCAATTAGTCACTTGTCACCGTATTTGCCGTACTTTTTCACGATAATTTGTGGAAGCAGGGGACAGATACTTAAGCACCTGGAATCTTGATTAATGGATAGGCTTCTGTGACTCGTGTCAGTGAAGAGGCAAGTAGCTCCGTGCCGAGGTAAATACTTGGAACCACTGTTGCTCTTTCTAGAGTTCTGATTATTCAGCAAATGCATTGCCATCACATAGTCGTCGTCATCATCGACAGCAATAACACGAGTCTTCAACACTGATGGTTCGCTGCCGTAAAACCATGATTTATTTGAATGCCTTATTGCGAAGTAAAGAATAAAAGTGGATGGAGATGGGACTTAGTGCTAGTCTGCCACAATCATTCCGAGTTGCATACACCTCCAGACACTAATTCAGGCACCTAGATAGAAACTGACAACAAGAACGCCATTGACATCGATTAGAATCCGTATCTTCCAGCGTCTCCAACTAAGTGCAGTGGGGATCACGTGGTCCTGGAGAACGAGTAGCACCGACAACATCCAAACATCTCATAATCTCTTTCATACCCCTCTGCCGAGTCAAAGGTTGGCCACCTTTCTGCTCCCACCACTCTGAATTGGGTACGGAAAACAACAATCTGTTTGGCAAACGATGGTTCGTCAAGCGCAATACATGGCCCATCCACTACGACTTGCCAAAAAGAGGATTATCACCCAGGGTCGACACCATTCACTGCAGTTCGTTTGGTCGTCTGCATTTAGCCACTTTCACTTAGCTACTAGTTTCCACGTGGTCCTGGAGAACGAGTAGCACCGACAACATCCAAACATCTCATAATCTCTTTCATACCCCTCTGCCGAGTCAAAGGTTGGCCACCTTTCTGCTCCCACCACTCTGAATTGGGTACGGAAAACAACAATCTGTTTGGCAAACGATGGCAATACATGGCCCAGCCACTACGATTTGTCAAAAAGGAGATTGTCACCCAGGGTCGACACCGTTCGCTGCAGTTCATTTGGTCGTCTGCGTTTAGCCACTTTCACTTAGCTACTAGTTTCTACCTAGTAGCATAATTCCACAAGCGCTTTTGCGGGATCAGACTTAGACCACCGTGACATTCCTGGTGTTTGGTTTGTTTGATCATATGGATTGTCACGAGCAATCGATAGGCTTTGTGGATTTGACGTTGTCAGCCTTTCCTCCAAACGAATTTTCTTAAGGAGCTACAGGATAATCCATTTTGTTTGCTGGTTGCAAAAAGATGAATTAACCTTAAATTCAGAGGAAGAAAAACAGAAGTAAAGGTTTCCTTTAATTCCTTCGGAAATTTTCTCACTGGTGGTTTTGGAACACACTACATTCTTCCTAATGATGGACTTTTACCGTAAAACCATGTGGAGCTCACCTGAATTTATTGTGGGGATATCATGTTGCGCTAGACTCAGCTTATCTGAGTATGAAAAGTTTATACTGAAGTAACGCGAGCTACTTGAATAGCGATCCCAGTCAGTACTGATTAAGTTGCTCCTTAGAGACGCATGAAAATCCCGCTCCAAGTGAATCTTGACAGCACACGTCTTCATAACAAGATTGGGCGATAGTTACATGCCACATGTCATTGCCAAGAAACCCTCCTCTGGTAAAACGGTTTTTAACTTGAACCCCGGCACCTTGCACTTTTCCTCTAGATCTTCGATGTTCATACACAGACAGTTGGGAATATCCGCTCAGCAAAGCCCACAGAGTGTTGTCAATTTTTCACGATCACCCCGACGATTTATTGACAAGTAGGCCTACCACAGTTGTCATAACAAACAACGACCACATCGCCACACATCTACTGTACGCTAGAATCGGCAATGTTTTGGTAACTAATGAGCCGTTGAAGGCCGGAATATGGGACAAACGGGTACAACTAGTCCCAATGTCATCTATGGTTTGGAACATGCATTCAGAGACACTCGACCAACTTATAGCACCTTAAAGCTGCTACGGTAGATCTGTAGGCGCGAACTCACTGATTCGAAATCAACCCCGGCATCTCTACTGTTCTTGTCTAGGTGTGGGCAACCTGGTGGTATATCAGCCCTCTTGCTTCCTTCGGGTGGCACAACAGCAACAGTACCTAAAGATTGTTACGGCTGAACGATTATTAGTATTGCTAGTGTAATTATTATTATTATTATCCTTAGTTAACTCTCCAATGATATTTTAACTACATCTGCGGTGCACTTTTCACACTTTGTCTATCTGAAGCGTTCGGAGGAAGATTACTGCGTTTTTGGTAGCCTTTTGGAGGGTTGTCCGAATTATCTGCTCTTATCATTCGCGGCGTTCTAACTACTCTCTACAACAGTCTACCCATGCATAGTGTAGGTATGCAATACCTCGAATAAACCATTTGGTTTGTTCGTTCCGCACGACCAATTTTGTTTGATCACACGTTGTCCAGTCTTGATAAGTTGAAAGCATTTCACGCGATTGCCTTACTGGCTTGGCTTTCTTTTTGGTTTCAAAACTGACACTGGCAACTGAAATTGTGAATATGTGTGGGGTTGCCGAATTGGCTGGATACTTGTCTCGTTGCCGAAGGGGGACATTTCTTTTGACGAATATATATTGTATGCCATTTTTGGTACCAGCATACTTTTTTGTAAGTCAGATCGAAACTGCTTGTGACGTATGCGCAGTCCAAATTCAGCATGTAAGGGTGGCGTTTTCTTTGTTTTTATCCAACAGTGCGTCCGTCACTTTGGCAGTCATCAGTTTGTCTGCTAGTAGCCCGTTTTGGACGTACGTTGGTTTTCGCTACGGATGCTGCTGTTGATTGTTGCCTAAGAATCAAAGCAGGGACCTCAATTTCCTGGTTTCCTTCTCTGAACTCGGACTGCCCTCCTTCCACAAGGGCAGTCTGTTACTTGAAATGTCAGATTTCTTGAGTTGTAGAGAAGTACGGCTCCGTTTCTGCTAATTTACTTTTATCCCAGCGAATTGCAATGCATATTCATTCATCAGTTTCGTTCGGGGCGGACGACCGCTTACACTGCATTTAAGGCCAGGAGATCTTAAAAAAAACAGTTGTGCTGTCACTTCGGCGCATGGCAGCAGTGCAACCCGTAAGAACGACAAGGGCCGAATGATTACTAACTTGTATATTCCTTCTGTGGGGATTTTTTCAAATCAGCTTTTGAAGGTCTACCGGTATGCGGAGTATGATGTCCCACTAAAGGTCAGCTGAAACGCGGCTTTCTTCTACGTTTACTCCCCCACTGGGGTGACCACCTGAGTGGACGGAATGAAAATGGTTCTTTGTTAGGTTAATCTAATAAGATAAATGCAACAAATCACCGCGTCCGAAATTTGTTATTTACTTGTCGAACGTTTTGATATTCTTGATGTGTAAATGTGTGAGTACGTGCTGATGAACATAATCCCCCGATGATATGCATAGAAATAAACTTGGAAGGTTTCGGTCTGTATCTCCAGGGTTTCTAAATCAATACGGGTTTCAGCCTTAACAATTTCAACTTTGTACAACTCATGAACATTATTGTTGTTCTGTTTAACGAAAATGAAACGTTCAACTCGAATGGCTACCCTGTCATGTGATCAGCAATTAATTCCTTATGCCATATCTTTTTCTTTCCAAATCCATTACCCTAGTATGCTGTAAAACCAAATGTCATCTTGATTTGACATGTCGTTGCAACTGACATTGTCGCTATAAGTGGATGGTTCTTAGTCCACTTCTCATTCATCACATATATAGATCCATCCACTTATGTCAGACCAAACATGTGGTCTTATTTACCTCTGTTTTTATTGTTTTTAGAAGAAATGGCTTGGGCAAATGAAACTTCGGCATCACTTTGGGCAGAGTTGGTAAAAGAGGCAAAGGAGTATTATCACTACAACATCAACGCGTGAGTCCCGGTAACCTTCCACCACTGTTTTGTCTATTTGCTTCAACCTCTGTTGTTTGTTACTGGAAAGTCATTGATCAGACTTGTCCAAACTACAGGGGATCGGCAACTCTACTAGAGTGTCAATATTCTACTTTTATATAAATCTAACCTGTTGTGTGAGTTACTGACTTTAGGTTGAACGATTTCGTGGTGTTTTTCCAACAAAGCTGCAACCCAAGCAACTTTTCTGAAAATCCGTCCCAGCAGTTGCTTAGGGATGCCACGGAACAGGCTTTTTTCACCTATTGAGCGTTCACCGCAATGACTGAAACATTGGAAAATCGCTATCTATCTTTCAGTTCACGTTCGCTTCCGAGGTGATCATCTGTTTTCCCGCTTTTCATCTTGATTTTCTCCTTCCAGGGCCGATATCGATGCCTTCTCTACCCACTACGAGATTCATCGTGTGCAGCTTCTCCGAGCTTTCTGCCCTACTGTGGGCATTCAACTACTGCTTCGGGACTATCCGCTAACTCCTTCGAATGGGGCGAAGCACCACACCAAGCCTGTGTTCGTCACTGAGGACATCCTTTCTCTATATCCGATTGTAAAGCATTTGCATCCACATGCCACTGATGCCTATCATTATTTCACTACCGGACAAGCTCGTATTTCCACCGGTCACCTTCAGGAAGGTTTTGAATTGATAAACGAGGCCCTGAGCTTGCTCAATAGTGTGTATGGCCCTTTGCATCCTGATATCGGCGCTTGTAATCGCCTTCTTGCTCGGCTTTCCTATGTAATGGGAGAACATCAAGCAGCCCTACTTTTCCAACACCGTGCTACCATGGTTAGCGAACGGGTTCATGGGATCGACAATCCTAATACTACAACTGAATATGTGAGTGTCAGTATTTCAGCGTTCTCACACTGCTTGATTAGATCAGTTTTAGTGTCCCCTTTTAAATCTCCAGTTTGCCCGCACTTGAAACTACTTGTATAACGCTCATACTGTCTGATCGCTTTGGTCACTTGATTGTTTTTTCTACAGTAGAGTTCACCAAGTAGTCATACTGTATCCTTAGGTATACACTATTTGATTCTCCCCGTTTGGCTGCGCTTTGGACGATAATGTGGTGGTTTCTCCCATTGCAGGTTCATTTTGCACTGTACTCATTCGCTTGCGGACACATTGGACCTGCATTGCAGCTGCTATATCGTGCACGGTATATCGCTCTAATGTGTCATGGGGAGATCCACCCGGAAATGATACAAATAGACGTAAGTCTCGCAAGGCGAATCAACAGTCGGTGTCTTTTTGGCTTACCTATCATGTCGTGTGCGTTTCGTACGAAAGTCGAGCTGAGTTCTAGGATATAGCTGTTTAATCAACACTCAGTCGTACTCTCGGAAGTCCTGTCCATGACCGTTTGCGGAAATTAAATTCGATATTTTCTTCTACGTCCTGATTTCTGGGGCATGTGTACGGACTATCGAAACGGTTACCGGCCCAGGTGGAGTTCGTACCAGGGCTCACGATCATATCCATTCAGCCACCAAACCAGTTATTTTGCGCAACTTGCCAGTTCTCTTTTTATGTTTGTTCAGTTGCCTCAGTAGATACTTATACTGAAGATCTCCAAACGATGGAGTTTTTTCACTTATGCATGTTTTGCAACTGGGGAAATTCCTGTGTCCTAACTCCCGACCAATCCGTTGAATGCAAAGGCCAGGGCGTTGCCCAGTTTTCATCCCACCTTTCTCACGTTGGTGATTATTAGGATGGATGGATGGATGACACACCAGCAAGCGAAGTAGTTACCCGCCAACCACGCGCCTAACCGTTTCTGCTATTGCCTTTCCCAGTATGACTCGACCAACCTCAACGTTAGCTGAACAGCTGGATATTGTTGCCAGGTCGATGCTTGGTTTAGCTGATCTGTAGGGCACAACAAGGTGAATGTCAACACATCTAATACGTCTGGATAGATAAGCAAATTAAATATTGTTCAGAATCGCCCACCCATTCCCTTTCTACAGAGGTCAGACTTTTCACAAATATCTTTTGTGTCCGATGTCGAAATTCAGTTGGAGATAGCAATCTATTGGTCATTTTCAAATAGGGCAAACATTTTAATCGCTTAGATGACTGGCCACGTATTTGAAGCACAATCCTCAGGTCCACTGGTTTCTTATTTGGCTAATCTATGGAGTGGGAATAAATAGCCGTTTACCAGAGACTTTCACCACCCATCCGTTCCAGTTGCCTTCCTCTTTATTCTTCGGTGTTACGTGCATCGTAGTTTAGTACCAGTGTTTATCAATGGTGTATTACTACCCATTATGGTGGCGATGATGATGCTGTCCTGTAAACTACGTTTTCTATGTCCGGAGATATCGGCTACATTACATCATGTTTATCGTTAAAATAAATGTGACCTTCACTTTATTGTGTTGGCTCGAACTTGGAAACGCCGTGTTTTCCTTCTGACGTTTCTTTCGATGTTCGTGTTCAGGGTAAAACGTCGAACTGCCATTGAGCGATTGACAAATCCTCCATCCTATAACTTTAATCGCGAACTTTTACGCCCTCTTCTACTGAGGCTTTGGATAAACCATCACTTTATTCACTGGAAATTTTGAACTTTCCGTTCATCTGATTATCCGTAAACAAGGCGAAAGCTGAGGCTATACTTGATTTTGTCATGCCTGACACTTTTGGTCTTTCATTCCTCGTGAGCGGAATCTTTATTGATCACTGGAACCAGAATATGACTGTTTCATTGCCATCGAACGCAACAAGTCAAGCCAGAAGAATATCAACATGGAAGAAGAGAACAAAGAAGAAAAAATCGATGGACCTGTTGTCGCCATATCTAATAGTACTCGGTACCTGCAGTTCCAAACCCATTTGTTTAACATATTTGACAGCTGTAAGCTGCGAAGTCTACTTCCAAGCTCGATGAGGGTCTCGTGAACCAATGGTGAAAAGTGAATAACACCAATAGCACGCAAACTGTTCGTTGATTACCTTCATAAACATTGAGCAACTGATCGCCTCATGTTTGCGCATCTTTCCGCTGCACTCACATCGATAAACAATGACTGCTCTGAATGCATTACTTAGGGGAAGTGTGTTAATCTCATAAAGAGACCGCGATCATTTGGCACTTCCCCTAGGAGGGTTCGTGTACCACGTCTTGGTTGATGGAAACCGTTGTTGTGAGCTCTAGGGAATAGCTGATTTCGCAGATAAGTGCATCTAGCTGACAATCGAAGGTCCTTATTCACACCACGTTATGTCGCTTGTGTGATATTTGCAGATACGCAACGTAGACCCTAGTCAGTTACTTTGTCATAGAGAATAAGCCGAACAGCTTCCGTGATCTTTCGTCGTTTTTCAATTTCAGAAGTCTATTGTTACCACCATCCACAATTTTACGTTGTGCACCATGGGTGGGTTCTTTGATTTGATTTCAATTGTGGTTTCTTTGTAATTGGTTTCTATTATTGTTACTATTAGTATTATTATTTCCTTAGTACTGTGCCAGTAGACAAGCCCATATAAACGTGTATTGCAACACCACTCTGGTTGTATACTCACCTTCATGGCTCTCGTTTTGATCGTAGTTACCAGTCGTTCGCACACAAATGCTCGTGACCCCTCTGACACTCCACTTTTTAAATTTCAGACGAATATTGGCCTCATGCTGCAAATGGTCGGTGAGCTTGATTTGGCACTCGTTTTCCTTGAGAACGCGCTTTCGCTCAGCCGAACGTGAGTTGAAATCATTCTGTTTTGTCTTTTTTGGCCATAACTGGCCAATCACAATTTGTTTTTGGTGAAGCCCCTGTCAACTTCGAACGTGGCACATTGTACATACCGTTTTTCGCTTCACATTATTACGTACTAATAATGCCGGAGTTCCCTTGCTCCCAGTTGTTATAGTTATAACGGTATGTTCTGTTTCGGAAAAAATTGCCGATCTAACGAGGCTGATTTGGTAGCCTAGCCCTGTTAGTGAATAAATTCCATTTTCGAAAAACAGAGCTTCCTATCTTCCCACGACGTGCAGAAAGGAAAGCAGCTTTCGGCAGCTAAGATTATTTATCAAGCTGATTACTCGTACAGAACTCGGTAATTTGTTTGCCTCTGGTTTGTCCCATAACTCGAACAAGCTTTTTCAAGCAACTACTGTTGATTTCCTGAAAACCTAGTGTTCATAGGAGCGTGCCGTGACTTCATCCGCATCCTTCCATTCTCCTCGCGGAATTGTCGTTTTTGGCCACTCTATCTGTTTTGGGGACAATTTGTTCATCCGACAAATCGCATTGTTTTGATCAACGTTGGCGAATTTCTGAGTCGTTTCATCGAAACCACCGTTTTCTGTCATTCTGGCCAGGCAGCGAGAAGGCTCGTTAGGGTCACTTGCGGAGTAGATCTCAGAATCCTCTAAAACTATCAAAGCAACGGTGACCCCGTGCAATTTGCCGGTCGGATTTACCACCTGAGGCTTGTTTTCGTAGGTTGCTCCAAAAATATTAGCTGACTCAGATGACTTCAGAAAAAGTGATTCTCTTTATTAGCCTTTTAGGGGTTAAGTATACCGCTATCAGTTGTTTGAAATAAGGCGGCTATACTCAGTGAAAGATATCCCATGACTGTGTCAGACAGCCAGACTGCTGCCTGATGAAGTGTAACCAGTCCTCCTTCGTTATTTCGTAGGCTGACTTCCTCTGTGGTGATGGTCGATTGCAGACGTTCGCTCGCGAGATGGCCTAAGTGGTTAGAGCGCGAATTTACTGACCGGAAGGTCCGTGGTTCGAACCCGACCTCTGCCTCTCGACTTCCCCTGTCTAGGCTTGGGCAACCTGGCAGTATCCCAGCCCTCGTGCTTCCCTCGGTTGGCATTGCAGTTAGGCACCGAAAGGGTGCTACAGCTGAACGGAACCACCACTCGCAAGCCTCTGCATACCCGTCAGTTTTGTCAGTTTACTGAATTACGAGTCAAAGTAGCAACGTTTATGCGTGGCGCATATGGTGCAGCTTTGGCTGAGGCTATAGTATGCGGTGTGTGGTGCCGATGAGCGGTGAGTCCGGTGTCAGATGCCGGACAGTGAGATGACATAACAGACCGTTTTTTTGGCAGAAGCCTGCAACGTGAAGCTGAATTTCACGGATGGTTGCCCACTCGTTTCCTTGACGCACAGTTATGGGGCATGTGACACCACATGACCGCATGCCAGGTGTTTCAAGCTGTAGTGTGTATCGACCAACTTGCGGAAACCCAGCATGAGAGCATAAAGTCTTGTGCACCTCAGCATATAAATAAAAAAGACGATGTTTACGACTCGAAGAAAAGTTAACAGTTCATCACTTTTTTTCGAGAAATACACCAATTTGCAAATCAATTTGGTTTTGCGAGAGACTCACCTGGAAACCAGCTGAATCTCCCGTTTTCGATGTTTCCCTATGTGATTGACACAGACTCATCAAGAGCCTAAGACAGCTTCGTGATATTCAGTGTCTCTCAAGCAGATATGGTCCCCGAGTAGTGAACTGTGGTCAGATTTCCGGCACCCTATTCTGGACTGTTCACCATATGCAATCAATTCGTAGTACAATGCCGAAAGGCACTGCACAGCTGTTTCCTGCTTGTTGGCAATTTGAACACCACCGTTTGGCTGCAGGTTCCTGCTTATCAGTTTTGTTAAATTGCACCCAGACAGGAGATAGCGCCATTCATCTTTTGACCACACAGCCTGTGTTATGCGGTCCGGTGGTGACTGGCTCCTAGCTTGACGGTTTCTTGGAATATAGCTGTCGTAATACTGCCAAATGAGTTTTACAGCTTACCCTGGATGATTGAGTAGTAAGATCCTGAACAACCATGATGGCGACTCGGCTACTATCCCCATGTGGGCACCTTCATTTTGGGTGCTGGTCGCCGTCTTGCTAATCTGTACCTATATGGGGCTTCATAATTGAAGACGTATAAAGAAATGGTCCCTTGCCTAATGTCTATTATGACATCAAGAAATGCATTGTGGAGTGTGAGTTCAACAACGGCGTGTCTAGTGTTTCCAGTCAACATCACGGCCACTTACAAGTAGGCGACTTCGTTTACAAGCTAGGTCAACCACTCCATGGGAGCTCAGTCGTATGAACCTAGCTGAAAAGACGTCACGGGAGACCTCTTAGTTAAGGTACCGCTCTCAGTGGCCATCACTGTAGGGGCTACCAGTATCGTCAAAAGTTAGTGAGGCCACGGAACTTTGAGTTTCCTTGTTTCCGAAAGTACTTTCGTATATCCCACTCGTTTTATACCGAGCACCCTTGAATACTGCTGGTAAACTTTGAGTCAGCGGTACGACTGTCTCTCAGACTGCCCCTCAAAACCTTATATTACCTACAGTTTCTTTCTCAAAGTTTGTTACAGGCACGTCCTGCCTAGTCATGGTCCGGCATGGGTAGATAACTGTTATCCAGGAGGCTCTTTTTTACGGCAAATACAAATTGCTTGTAATAATGCAAGCTTGAATAAGCACCAAAATTTCGAAGATTCAGGCTGGTTCGTCACCGACTTTACATTTCGTCGGCATACCTGACAAAGTTCGTCCTCCCATTGTTGGCTTGCTTTCGGTCTCAGGGAGATAATCAGTATGCCAGCACTGTATTATCAGGTAGTTCGTGTAAACTATACCGTAGATTGTTTTACATAATGGTAGCTCTGAAGACGGCTAGTCAAACATTCAAACGGCTGAAGGAAAGGCGAAACACAGTGAACGACAACTGACAGGAGACTGATTTTGGGACCACAGAAAAATGTGCGGGGTACATGCTTTGCTCAGTAAGATGCGTTGGATCAAGTGGACATTCAGTTTCATGTTTGCATCCTATTGTGCAATAATTATGCTTCGAACTGGATCAGAATATAAATAGAAACAGGTAACAGATTTCTTGGTGATTGAGGTTAATTCGGTGATCACACAAAAGTCAGGAACCTTCCCGCTGAAGGTGCCATCAACCAGGCCCTATTGGATGGGGGTCACTGCGTTTTTAATTTGAGTATCCTTGGTAGCTTGAGCTTTTCTGACAACCCCTTCAATTTGTGAGACTCAACCCAATTTTTCGAATTACAGATGTACTAAAACTTCATGGTTATTTTATGCGAACTAGTTATAGCTCCGGCTGTTTTGGACGAGACATGGTTTGATGATGCAGACGAATCTACCTTTGTAGAAGTAACTAATTGGTATCGGCTTTGTGACTGTTTAAATTGTCAAACATATCATTATGAGACGAGTATTTTACTCTCTGTGTAACACTAAGTGATAAATGTACCGCTTCCTGTTACTTTTTATGGATCAGAGGATCCTAGGGCGACCACTTGGTTATCTCCTTTCATGTTTTGACACCCTGTCGGTGTTGTTGGAAAGAATACCGCATACATTCCTTATAACCTCACCGGACTGATGGGTTGAGAGATCTGTAGCGATTCCCTCCGGTTCACTCCTAAACCTTTATGGTTCCGTCGCTCCGCATGACTTTACATGTTCACTCCATGTTTGTCATTCACTGAACTCTTAGACCAACCGATGCGCGGTCGGAGGTAAAACAGCTGTTCCACTGTTACCTGCAGTCAAGCATGCACCAACCACAAAGTGCATCGGTTCGAACACTACAATTGCATACAAGTTCTCCACAGTGGTTCAAATTGTCCTTCGCCACCCAAACTTTCATCGATTTTCCTATAGTTCTTGATTGTAATGAGATGGGACGAAACTTCAGTGAACTAGATTTTAGCGACTGCAGCAGCGCAGAACGGTGGGTGGTCATTGGTTGGTGAGCCTGACTACTCATGGTCACTGTACATAATGATTGTTAAATCGGGTTGGTTGGTTGTATGATTATCGATAAGTGTTCTGTACGATCTTTTCTACTGTAACATTGTTGGATTTCACGGGGGTTCTGTTGATGTGGACTTTTGAGTAATCGCTTTTTAAGCTTTCTTGCACAATTTAACACCGTTGTCCTCTGGTTTGTCATTGGGGTTTTAAACTCAACCTGGTCTATTAACACACTCACTCGCCAATTTAATCACCCCAGATTCTATGGAGAAAAGAATTTGAAAGAGGCATTCACATGTCACCTGATCAGCCGAGCCTATACCTATCGAGGCGATTTTCGTGCGGCTTTGGACTATGAAAAGAGACGGTTCGCCATCTACAAGGATCGTCTTGGACCGGATAACGATTACACTCGTGACAGCGATGAGTGCCTACGACATCTTACTCAACAGGCAGTTACACGGGCACGGAGAGTCGCGGAATTGGCTGCATCCAGTGTTCCGAAACTCACCAACACAGGTGATCCCAAGACCCTGGGTCCGCAAGTCACAGATGCTGATGGAGTCAGCGGCATATCGTCCGCATATCCGCTCCGAACTCTCATGCCCACCACACTTTCGTCGTATGGTGTAACCCTACCTGTGCCTACAGTCACTTCCACTTTGGAGACTCTAAACCGCGTTAATGGAATTCTGGTACTCCAGCTTAGGTAAGCTTTGCTTACTAGTAGTAACGTCCTTTCTGACTTTTATCGCCGAACACTGAAAGATGAGAGGAAACGGAAACCCTAATAATGTTAAGGGAATCTAGTAGGAAGTGTCCTGTTGGCAGGTTTCTTTATCAAATATTTGTTGTTAATGAAATTTTGTGGACTGGACGAACCAAATAGGACTCATCTAGATCCCAAGATAGTACTTCCTTACTTCTGATATTGACTTTCATAGCAATCTGACATATAATTTGAAGTCTGATTCAGTTCGCATGGCATTCTCCCACAGGACCCAAGAAACGGAACAGACAACCGAAAGTCAGAGTACTGATGATACCCGTGCCAGGATCAAACTCTCAGCAGATTGTGAACTGATATCAGAGGACAAGCTCAGTGGACAATGCTTGGGTGTTGTCGATTCGGATAATGTGCTACCTGACGTCACCGCTGCGCTTTCAGTGGCCTAGAACACTTTATGTGTTGGACTTCTTTGAGCTGTTCGGAGGACTGTAGGTTTCTAGGCGTTATTTTGCAAGTGGTTACAAAATCTTGTGCCGTTTCTGTACTTTCTGTGACAGACTGCCACCATGTGATGTAAACAACGTTTGTATACGAGCCTATCCTCTTCCTTCGTTGTTTTCTATCAGCGCTCTCAACACCCTTTTCACCTGTACCATAGTTACCTAGTCTCACCGCCTTTTCCCTGGCCTCTTACTGCTGCTAGGGGCCCAATTGTTCTACTATTTTGAAACCGACCTATATTTTCACCGTGTAGTCTTAGATTATAGATAGCCTAGTCTAGCTATGCTCAGGAGAGTTAGATGCATTTCTGTGCGATTGTTTTAATTTATACGAACTACCATCACATCGTGGTCTGATCATTCTTCGTAGTCCGGTGCCACTGTGTACTACTCATATACTGCCTTCGGCGCAACCAGTTCTTTTGTCAAGCACGAACTAACAATATTATTGAACAATCTTTCTTTTCTTTCTAATTTTCTACTCGGGTTACTTGGTGTTACAGGTGAACAGTGTATCGTACCTCAATCTATTTCAGCTGTTATTTCAGTTTGTGTACCAGGAACGTATCAGGCATGGCTTTTGACCAGTTGCATCCTGGGTAACCAGTTAGACTGCAGCGTAACTTAACAGTAAACTTTATTGTTCCATGGGAAGCACGATAACTGTTCAATTTTGGGTCGGAGATTTTAGTCCCTTTCGAAATACCTCAAATGCGGTCCGCCACTTTCAAAGAATGATTGACAATCAGCTGTAGCGTGAACAGACAGGCCTTGGTAATGGTTTGCACTAGGGACTGAGGTATAAATAAAGCACACCGGGATAGGTTGTAGCGCCTAGTGCTATTTTCAGCTGGTAAGGGGGCACGTGATTACAAATGATTAAAGCTTTTGAGTCATTGGGACATAAACCCTGTCAGTGAGTTTGTCTTCACCTAAGAGTATGGGACTGGATACCAAGTGAATTTGGATTGTCCTCCACCCCTTAAGGTAGTGTCTTAAATCTTCTAACTTAAACTGACGCGGAAAATGCCTGCCCGATTCAGGGCAACTATAATCCAGAAAAGCAGAAGCCTTACCTCACAGGCCGTCATTGTAAGCTCCCTGTGTGACATTTGGTGCACTCAGTCGATTAGGTATCCCGGTTCATGGGACTGGAAGGCTAATTCTGACTCTGTAAACTGTATCCAAAGTAAGCACCTTATGTGCCTACAATAAACATCCAATGCGGCCTATCGAAAATTTCCACAACTCCCCGAATGACATGTTGATGTGAGTTAAGTGACGTGAAACAGGCAAGTCATAAAAATCTTCTGTTCTAAATTCGGTCATTTTGCGTTCCCTCTCGTGTCCTCACTGTGCAAACAGCAAGCCTATGCAACGTGACAGTTGAGCTCGCAACTTTTATCTTCACTAAGCATCATTTTCTCCCATTTCGTGTGCCTTTTAATCAGCTCGGGGCACTCACAATTTTCGTGTGTTTCAAATGCAGGGAAGATGCTTGCCACCCACATACGAAATGGAGACCATTTACGAAGGAAACGCTCGTTTCACGGTTTAACACTGTCAGTCCGAGTATACAATGATGCTTTAGAGTGGATGAAAACCGACTCGGGTTAAGCAAATTTCGTTGCAATGAATCTGGCGCTTATCCCAACATCGCTGTGCGCATAAGTTATCCTCATCCTCCAGGGGAAACGAGGGGGCGAATGGTACTTCTAGATCCCCTCAAATGCATTGATGTTGTGCTCATACCCGAGGCATAGCCCATCCAAGCTTAATAATCAATAAGAGGAACATTGCAATCGCGACCGTGATGTCAGATACAGCAATTGCTCAGCCCAACGAACCGGTCGACTACGCGATATGCACCTCCCAACATACAATTGTAAGTTTTATGTGTACTGGATCGACACCAATGGTAAATCCAGTAGACAGAGTTTTGTTGTGTGATATCTTGGAAATGTGAAAGTCCCGAGATAAATGAGAGCAAGAAATTATGAAAAAACGGAATCTTAATAGCGTTTTTTACATTATACACGATAGTGTGAAAACCAGGGTACGATCAGAGAATCCGTAGTTACATACGATTTGAGTTATGTCGCTTAGACTTTCGCTTCGGTTAGGGAGAGATGAAGGAAGAACTGTGTTTGTTATTCTGGATAAAAACTTGGTTGAACTTTAACAGCTCGCTGGTGATTCCTCTATTGTCCAGGCGATGTCCGTCTACCAGGATCCATTTCGTTCCCAATCAGAGAAAAACTAGTTCATCTGGTACACTGACGAACTGAATAGGAGCGGCACTGACGCAATTAATTTTATTGTGAACCTAATACCTCACCCATCTCATTCACCAACTTGTACTACCACCCAAGATGAATGAAAAATCACATTATCTTGGCCGTCCTGGAACATTTATTCTGGAAACATTTCCCCAAAAGTCATTATAAAAAGAGAGTTCACCCGGTATGCTACGTGACTCTCGCATCTTAGTAATGTATACATTTGGCTGGCTGTCCAGGACTGTTAGCACAACATCATAAGTTTGGAACAATTAGCCGCCATTTTTTCAAAGTGGTTTGAATGTTTCTCTCACACTCACGACATTTGATCGTGATCTGTAACTGGAGGTATGCTGCTTAAAGTATTTTGAAAGAGCTGGCCCAGGGAAATTGAAGTAAGCAACACGGTTGAACATCGTTTAGTCTTTTCGAGCACGCAACTCTCCTGTGCTACAGACATGATTCGCGGTCGCTCTACCCAATTTCAGCAAGAATCGTCACGAGCCCACTCAGTTAGCTGACCCTGTTTATGGACCAGTGAGAGCGAGGTTTGTGACGCCACGTTTCAGTGCATATGCTGAGGGCGATGGTCATTGAGTGATCAATTGGCGTTCGGGCTTTTCGAAGACACGTACAGTGCGGCATATGGGTTGCACGCACGGGTGATTTTTTCTACACAAAAAGGCAGATATCTGCGGACTAGTCGTACGGGGGCCAGTCACAATACGGTAGGATGTTTTGGTTTTGATACTTTTCATTGCATCAGAAATAGGCCATACGGTCAAATATTCTACCGTATAATCCAGAATAATGCGTCATGCTTTACTGCGTCCATTTGTGTTACTTACTGGAGCATGCCGTGATCACGTTAGGCGTAGGTAATCAAGAGACAGCGATACTGCCGGCTTGTCCTCAAACATGACTCGACAGGAGTCTGATTTTTAGTACCACTGTCTCCGAATAGAATGCAGGTCCGGATTCGCGAATAGAGAGCTTGATCCCTAAACATCATCTGGGAACGAGGTTACATGACATGATTACAGCTTTGTTCGACTTGGCGCTACAGGAGTGATTAGACAGGAATGCTGTAACCACATGCTCAAAATCTGTGTACAGTAGAACACTGGGTTTTGGGAGAACACACCATTCAGTAGCTTCATGGTGGGCGTCACGACTCCCCTGGAACTTGTCCATACAAAGGCCCTCATCTCGTACATGGAATATTTTCGAACTAAGCGGAATGTCCGACTGCTGGCTCATGCGCTTGCTAGGATTTTATTTATTGTTCGTAAGTCACCAGCACTGATTTTTAAGAACCACAGGACCAAACAGTAATATTTTGTTGGTTTTTTAATAAACAGATAATTCTAACTAATTGCTTTAATACTCCCATGGTTTGAACAAGAACACAGTGACAAAGATTAATGTTTTCTGGATCTTGTGTTCAAGTCAGTACATATCTAATTGTCAAAATAGGGGAAGATGCTGAAACAATCAGCTAAAATTAGGCTGTCTCACCAATTAGATGCGGAATGGGTTGCGCCGACAACCAGTCTTTCGTGTCTCCGTGTTTTCTAATCCACTAACCAATCTTAGCTAGTTATTTCATTACTTACCCCTATTTTGATTATTAACTGCTCAGCTGTAACAACCTTTCGGTGCCTAGCTGCCATGCCACCCGAGGGAAGCACGAGGGACACGTACAGTGCGGCATATGGGTTGCACGCACGGGTGATTTTTTTCTACACAAAAAGGCAGATATCTGCGGACTAGTCGTACGGGGGCCAGTCACAATACGGTAGGATGTTTTGGTTTTGATACTTTTCATTGCATCAGAAATAGGCCATACGGTCAAATATTCTACCGTATAATCCAGAATAATGCGTCATGCTTTACTGCGTCCATTTGTGTTACTTACTGGAGCATGCCGTGATCACGTTAGGCGTAGGTAATCAAGAGACAGCGATACTGCCGGCTTGTCCTCAAACATGACTCGACAGGAGTCTGATTTTTAGTACCACTGTCTCCGAATAGAATGCAGGTCCGGATTCGCGAATAGAGAGCTTGATCCCTAAACATCATCTGGGAACGAGGTTACATGACATGATTACAGCTTTGTTCGACTTGGCGCTACAGGAGTGATTAGACAGGAATGCTGTAACCACATGCTCAAAATCTGTGTACAGTAGAACACTGGGTTTTGGGAGAACACACCATTCAGTAGCTTCATGGTGGGCGTCACGACTCCCCTGGAACTTGTCCATACAAAGCCCCTCATCTCGTACATGGAATATTTTCGAACTAAGCGGAATGTCCGACTGCTGGCTCATGCGCTTGCTAGGATTTTATTTATTGTTCGTAAGTCACCAGCACTGATTTTTAAGAACCACAGGACCAAACAGTAATATTTTGTTGGTTTTTTAATAAACAGATAATTCTAACTAATTGCTTTAATACTCCCATGGTTTGAACAAGAACACAGTGACAAAGATTAATGTTTTCTGGATCTTGTGTTCAAGTCAGTACATATCTAATTGTCAAAATAGGGGAAGATGCTGAAACAATCAGCTAAAATTAGGCTGTCTCACCAATTAGATGCGGAATGGGTTGCGCCGACAACCAGTCTTTCGTGTCTCCGTGTTTTCTAATCCACTAACCAATCTTAGCTAGTTATTTCATTACTTACCCCTATTTTGATTATTAACTGCTCAGCTGTAACAACCTTTCGGTGCCTAGCTGCCATGCCACCCGAGGGAAGCACGAGGGCTGGGATACTTCCAGGTTGCCCAAGCCTAGACCGGGGAAGTCGAGAGGCAAGGTCGGGTTCGAACCACGGACCTTTCGGTCAGTAAATTAGTGCTCTAACCACTTGAGCCATCTCGCCCCCTTTTGATTATTAGATGTGTAGTACTGATCTGAAGACGAGGTCCAGAAAACATCACTGTTCATCAACATATTCGTGTTGGGTGCTAACTAAACCAAGTGATGCCAGAATCTTGTTCTGGGGGCGATGAGAACAGGTTAATCGTTTCACATCCGTTTCAGTTTGCCTTGATTGCATTCCGTCACATTCGGTTAAAGCATTAACCCTGAGGAAGAGAACTAGTGCTGTTGAAAGCCATTGTGTATTATGGTCGTACATAGACACTCCAAACAGAGTTAACATTTCTTACACCACAGTGAATTTCGGTGTCCTTCAAATAAAAGAAACGCATTCGAACTTTTCTCACGACGATTTTGTTTTCATTTAGTCGATAGGAAAGTTGTCTTGCTGAACCGATGACATCTGACCGGACTGTTTCGCGACAAACAATGTGTCTGTGGCACAGCTGTTTTCAAGTACCAAAACTTGATTGAAGGTGGACGGACAGTGTGCCGGTAGGAACGGTCCGGGCGGTCTTGTTGGCGAGTTGTGCGAAGGTTTTCCTATCAAGGCCGTGCAGAGAAGTTCTTGCGCCTTGTGGGCTTACTTTGTCTGGGTCCCGGTAGCTAACCAATAAACCGACGGATAAAGCACGTACTCCCCTACTAAGGTGACAACTTTCGGCAAAGCCACTGTCCGATACGGGTGCTCCCTTTTTGAAATCGGATGTTGAATCTAACTTGACAGCTCGATAGTTCCCCTATTCATTTACCTACTCCACCTGTGTACATATTGATTACCATTTCTATTGATGCAGCTCCGTACGTATCCCTAAGACGCGTCACTGAATTAAAGTGAATAGAGATTCGGCAGCTATTGCCGGGAGTTCGTGTTACGGTATAGATGGTTTCTCCAGATCTACCTTAGGGTGGGGTTGTTTGTTATCAAGAGTGAAAATAAGCCACACGTACTACCCGTTATTAGATTCCAGACGGCCGTTTTCTGGAACTGAAACAATACCCGACTGAGAAAACTGTTCGAAAACCAAGAACATAAGTGTCAGCTGACCACTTACTGGTAGGCTTCCAACAGAACACTCTGAATGACAAATTAGTTGGCATTGAGAGTTGCATACAGTTCACCCACTGAGTTTCTATCTACGCCGATTGAGTAGCGCTTGCATTGCCGTAAGAAGTGGCCAGACGCTTTTGTTCTGAAGGCGTAGCTGAATCTCCTGTTGGCTCAACTTGGCGCCACCCTCTGGTCATTGGCGCTGAACTTGGATCAATGAACGCGGCCCGTAGTTGCTATGGCCTAGTTTTTTGAACGCTTGTGTTTGAGGTAGGCCCGACACAGCACTGGAGATGGACAGGGAGGAAGGCAAAATGAATTGTCATTACGGCCTTGTCCGCCATCTGGGTTGGGTCTCAGTGATGAGGCATGCGTTGAAAAAAGTCGAGCCAATCAATGCGTTCGGAGTGAACCAACAGGTAGTCGACTATCGAGTGGGTGTCTGGGACATGAGAACTGAGCTTTCAGCACGGAACGGGATTTAAGATCTCAACTTGAGTGACACAAAATGAAAGAAATCGTTAACTGGGCTGAAGACGACCCAGAGATGACGTTTTTCACATAATGCACGGGATTCGCGGCCTAATCCGACAGCGAAGTGATTTTGACAGCACTCGCCAGCTACCTCGATGCTTAGCTGCTCGTGTTGAAGAAAGCTCAAACCAGACGTGAGCTGTTCAACTCAGTGACACGAAGGGACTGAGAAATAAGCCTATTCCGGGAGTTACTCAGTTATAGCCTGAAGATAGCATGATCGTTCTGATCGATGAGACGAGCATCTTCACTGATTGTTTACAAAACTTTTCTGAAACTTCAAATTGCTTTACTGTCAAGCGCGTGTCGCCATGGCCAACACTAAAGGAGGAAACCTACGCATCGATACTACGTTAGTTACTGGTCCCATAGGTTTTGCTGGTCAATGGTACAATCAATAGATGCGGGGATTGCTGATTTGATTGCTTTCGCAGGTTGTTAATAGTCTACATAGAAACAGTTCAGACGCTTGTGTCCCTAAGGCCCTACTCACTGTCTCTCAATCCAATTTAGAGAAGTATCGTCGCGAAGTTCATAATGTGATTGCTACTTCAGGGATCAAGAGCTATAAACAAGGAGCCTCAAGAAGATCCAACTGGGAAGCTCAATTAACAGGACTGAAGGTTACGGGCGCCGTGAATGTTTCTAAAAAACAGATTGGCATACGTATGCAGTTTTAAATTACGGAAATACATGAGATAATGTTTCACACTTCTTTGCTGAGATTAGGAGGATCTAGAGTATGAGGAACTGTACATTTAAAATTTGCTGTACACATGGTAGCGCTTGAGTACAACCACAACGATTATGATTTTGCAAGCGTCCCATTATTTTGGATGAATTTTTTCCCCCCAGTGATCAGAGGTTCATGATATGTTGAATATATATCCGCGTTGCACTGGTTTGACCGGCCCTCTCCTCACCCTCGCGCGATCATTTTGATCAGTTCAGGTCTAAGGGAAAGCTGTGAGCCTGAGTTCCAATCTTAAGAGAGCTAATCAACAATGCGTACCCATTCTGTGTTGGGGGCCATAAGATACTCAGTAAACCCACCAAAGATCAGAGTTCAAACAAAGACCTGTCTTCCGTGCAGTGCGTCCAGTCAAACTATCCCACGAAATCACAAATCTATAGGATTTGTTGCTACCAGACTTCTGTGTCAGGCCACCAAATGAGAAACAGATGGCACAAAAAGATGTTTAGCAACTTATACAGGTTGTTATCTTCCCATAGATCCTTCTCAAAATGTGCCTTAGGACGGGCGGCCCCTATTCATAATGCTTTCGTTATGTAGCGCATATCATATCATCTGAAGCAGCTCCCCAATCCACAATGAGCAGAAAGTTGCATTCGGCGACATTGTAGGAGCCTCTGCGACATATTCAATTAGATGAGGTCGTGGAACAAATTTTCGGCACTATAAACAGGCTAGCTTATGCTTCATCATCGATCATTTCTAAGAGTCCCTTTCCTACGTCGGGAAAACAGCTCACAAACTTCCGCTAGAAGCTCAAATCCTTTGGCCTGTCAAATGCGCTCATTGGCGCACATTTTACTATTGCGAAGTGTAAAGCTGCATAGACCACTGAATTCGACAGCGACGACTTTCTGTTATGCCGATGAGACGTCGGAAATGAACATGTGAGAGTACGCCAGATATTCAGGTCTGCTGGTAGATGCAGTCAAAATGGGCATTTCGGTGTTGAACTGATGATGATTTATATTGACTAACTTCAAAGGAATGTAGATTGCCGGCGGTAATATGTCAGCAAACGTCGTGCTTTGCGTCCTCATAGAGCAGACGTCTATTGTAGGATAAGTTGAGTACCTCGCCACAGCTGGCAATGTTATTGAAACAGTTAGAGATAGTGGATAATTTCACTTACCTAGGTTACCGAATCACGTCAGATGACAATCTTGCTGATGGAGTGGATACTTTCGTTCGGCTCATACACACCAAGGATCGACCTAATTCTGGCTGGTCTACGAGAAAATTGGTATACGGCGTGGCAGCGCGCCTAATACTGCCTTGCATTTGCGAAGCCATAGAGCTATGAGCTGCAGACGAATGAAAATCGCTCGTATTTGACCATCACTGACTTCAAGCACTGCACACCCATCACAGTGATTTAGGGTTAGCAGTGCAACAAATGGGTTTTGGCAACAAATCAGCTCCTTCCCCTACTAAGGGGTTGATTTGACTGCACCAGCTACGGTGGTTTGGTAACGTGATTTGCTTTCGAAGTCATCGATTGTCTCACCCTATCCTGTTTACTGAAGCAGGTTTCGGCTGGAGGATATCACGAAGCGGAGGTGCAACATGAAGAACACAACAGTGCCTCCTACGTTCAGCGGAAAATTTCATCTGCTAGGTTTGGGTGTCGGAGACCTAGTTCTTCATCACTCGTTGACAGAGCGATGTCATGCAATTAATGGTGCTGTTATATATGATCTCGTAAGCTCTCCTTGTATGCCAATACTTTTTGTCTTTATTTTCTGAAACCATCTTCCCCTGCACTCTGTGCTACTAACTGCCACAATCTACAGAGACCCAAACTACCTTAAATATGTACACGGTTCTCAGGCTGAAATGAAATGAACCTGTAGGTCGATAGTCGTCCTTGATCATATTTGGTCAGAAATGCCTTTGTTTGGTCCTCCAGTTGGATGGAATGATTCGTACACCTGCAATCTACGTATTGAGTAGCGCTTACATAGCATTCGGGACATCAAAATAATTTTCTGGTGGCTCAGTGAACACCACGCAAATTGTAGCCTTAACGAACGGTTTGATTTTTGAAATGGGTGTCCGTCGACCTAGCACGGCTTCATTAGCTTTCTGCATCTCCAAGGCACGTTATTTATCACTGCCTCGCAGTGCTCTTTTCGCACAGCCCTGTGCTGATTGGAAGCGACCGAGAGGTGAACGGTGTATGACCTGGCGACGAAGTAGGAAAACAGTAAACTTTGTCGGGTCGGCTCCCTGGATGGGGACCCCGGGACTCAACTTACCAATGGTTAACAAAACTGCCATAAACGGCCCAATCGCGCAGTCAGTGACACTCGTAAATCAACGATATCGCCTTCAATTCGTAGCTACCCAATTTCCGAACTAAGTGAACGTGCCATCACTTCCAAAGCCTGGCCGTATCTTCCGCCCTTTCCCACTTTCCGGTGATCGAAACTTTAGCAGCTGGGATCAATGTGCCTATGGTACACGTTTCATAGCATGGTAAAATACGGAAGGGGCTACGCTAGCGGCGTTCACTATTGTCTGTCCAACTTCTCCTGTACGATCGAATGACCACTGGATACCGTCGTGATAGCCGGTCCTGATTGCCGCCAGGTAATCCACACCAGCTGGCAATGCGTACTACTGCTTATGCGAATCCCTCAAATGCCAAATAATGAAGGGTCTAAGGAAATATCGAGAGCTTTGGTGGGCCATGAAAACTTGGGAAACCGGGGAGAATTTTGCTACCGGAAGCAGCTGTACCCTATACCAAGTAATTAATTTAGTTGTTTATCATAAATCCTGCTTATATGAGAAAGAAAGTAGATATAGCATGAAATGATCAATCTGTATTCCAAGTAAAAGACAACTTTGTTATTCAAGTAATGCTATAGGATTCAATGACATTTCGTCCAGAATTTAAGGTGTGGGGACCAAATAGTCCTTCGTTGGTACAAATGCGGTATACTTAGCGAATGTTTGCTACAACAGTGTTCCTACTCAAAGACTCAGTACTTTAGTTTGATTGCACTGCAGATCACGCATGATTGCTCAAAGTCAAGTGGTTGCGCTGTGATTCCACTCGTACAGTATCCACATGAGACTTCACAGCAACTCTGACCTGTCCCCTCCATGCAAAAAAGGCTCAACATCGCACTAGACGAGTTAGGATACGGCGAAATTATTCTACTCAAATTTCTTAGATGGCATGGACGACTGACTTATGCGGCGATCAAACGGTAATAACACAAGGCCATCTGTTTAAGTGCTATGTTTGGTGTGTCCTGTGATGGTTAACAAGAATTTCGCGTCTGTTCGTTGGCGCAATTCTAGTCATCACAGTTTTCTGTTACTCCCAAAGATACTTGAGGCATTTGCATCCGAGAAGTGTTAGCTTAGCGAAAGCATTTCTATATAAGGAAAGTTATATTCAACAGGGCCATCAAGAAAGCACTGACAGTAGTTACCAGTTACAAAATTAACTCCATGGAGCTATGGAGACCCTAAAACCAACTGATCTCAAATCACACAGCTACCTAGAGGCAAGGTAAACAGTATTTCGTTACACGGCAATGCAGTTTGATATGAGCCGAATATCCACATGTGCCTGAATTGATTAGCTGAGACACGTGATGCGGATCTCTCTAATGTCTAGAAATGACTGGACGGACTACTTTGATGTGACATTATGAGAGTTATTTTAAGCGATCTCGACCGATCACACTCAGCTGCCTAGAGGGACAGATTAGCTCGTTTTTCTAAGTATTCCATGGTCGAAAAACTTCAGCTTAATAGGCTGCATAAATTTTATTCTACATGGTGGAGTTAAATCCTTCAGGATTATGCCGATGCTTTTAGGGCTGGCGGCTATTCAAGAAGCGCTTTCTCTGCTGTAGTCCGCAGGGTCTTGGAATTATTGATACTGAATGGAACTAGGGAGACTTCGGCAATCTTCTCCATTTCCATGAAGGGTCACAATCTTGTATGTATAATGGCCCACAACTTAATGAAAATGCTAAAGACTGTTCTAGCTTAAAATGCGATCAAACTCTGCTCATTCAATGTCAAGGGGATCCACCGGCTGTCCTAGAGTTAGGCCCGAACTCCACGAACCCTGTTCTAGGCTAAACTAACGTAGGTACTGCTAGAACGTTTTTCACTACAGTTCTATATTTGAGGTTTCTGCTATCGGCCCGGCTTAGCTCAAGGCGGTCTTTGCCTTGTGCATTTGTTTGAAAGGTATCACACAGGTGAGACTGATTTGACTGGCGCGACAAACACGGTTATTTTTGGCCGTTGGTTTGTTCGCTGAGCTGGGCAATTTGATTGCAAATGTCTCGTCACCAATCGAGGTGACAGCATCAGTGCGGTTCGTTGTTTGAGAGCACAGTGCAGCGTAGCGATGAATCAGTTGTTTGCTCTTTGAGTATCGTTACATGAGTGTTAATATACGTGTTGCTGGTCAGGGCTGACCTTCGGTCACGATTGGTTGTCCGGTCGGTCGGTTCCATTGGTTGTTCTGTTATCCTGTGTCCTGATTGATCGATGAAACAGCTGCATTCAAAGTGCTCAGATCAGCGAATAAACCAGCGACCACCTATACTACCTGAGCTACCAACATTCTCCTCTATAGCAAACGGTTATTTTTATCTCCACACAAGCAGGGGAAAGCGTTTAAGTGAAATTCGGTTGTTTCACCTATATGGAAATCTACCACAGAACTTTGATCACACATTTATGATAGAACAGGTTCAAAACACCTCCACTGATGTCCTCAAATACACTACGCAGCAACCTCTCAGGTGAATCCATGTACGAAATTAGGAGATCACTTTATCACCTGTACAGTTTGTCATAAAAACGGAGTTACCGAGCCTATTGGTTGTGACATCTTACACGACAAGATTTACTCCTCAGGAATGCGTAGCATTCAACTGAAAGATGTACTCTGGTCGTACTTTTTGAGCTTTGCTTTTACTGCTCAGTAAACTACTTATTCGTCATCCACTGATTCGGTCTATTGATACTAGTCAATGCATACAAATATTTGCATAATCTCTGGCACATCTTTCCTGTGCATTCGTGGAGTTATTTATGGAATCACTGACTGTCTTGGGCAATAATTCATGCATCCATTCGTATCAGCAAGGGCTGACACTATCTCCCCTGCTTTCGTAACTGAAACTTGGCTATGTAAGATAGTAAAAGAGTAAAACTCAGCGACTGATTATACCGGCCTCCTTTCGAGTTAAATTCAGTCAGCTAGGATTATTTTGAACGAAGAGGGAGCGCAAGATGAGTTTACGCTACATCCCACATCAATCCACTGAAATAAGGACTATCGGCATGTGAAATCGAAAAGATGACACAAGTAGGTACAAAAGTAAGCCACTGCTCAGCATACGTCTAAGAGAGTATTCTTTAGTTGGCGAAGAGACACTATAGAAAAAGGTAGCTTACCGGGCGCTCCCCTGTTCGTTGGTGCGGTCTATCAGTCGATATGTACAAAAGAAACTATTGAAGGATCGCAGTTTGCTACAAACGTTCATTTTGAAGCCGCATGGCACTAACTACCTGAACACTGTCCAAATGCGGCTGGAAATAGTGAGTTATATGAGAAAATTCCACCTTGTTTTGGATCCCTTGCAAATGAGCTCCAAAGGGCAAAATACTAGGTAATACCGAGTGCTTTTAAGACCACGACAGTTTTCCTGCTTCTTCAACTTGTAAGCATTGTCCCACAAGAAGCAAAACCCTCCAAAATGGTAGGCAGTTTGTGTCATTGTTACATTTTTCAATTTAGTCACTGATAATTCCTTCAATGCATATCAAAGAGATCACTTAGCATGTTACGTTTTTCGTACATTCCTTATTGTAGTGTATCATTCAGCATGCATTTTGTCTGCATACCTAGTAGATGAAGAGCACCCAGTGAACCCAAGTCAATCCATATGGGGTTAAAATAGCCGGGGTTTTTTTTGGATCGTCTGACTGCAAACCAATCTCCCAGGCGCTTTCTACAGTTCAGTTTCGACTCTTGAACGAATGCTGATAATAACTAAATAATTCAGTGTCTACACTTAAATACAATACTTTCTCTCTGTACCTAGAGCTAACCGGATTGAGTTCTCAGGACAATATTTTAAGCGGCTTAACAGCGAGACAATAGTGGCACCACGTCAGTGATCTTAATTCAACTAAGTCAATAAATCACCATATAAAATTTGCGTCTAAATAAACCGGATAACTTGTGAATCCTCGAACGTGCGTTATCCTCAACGGATGTGATTCGCATGGTTAATCAAATGACAGGAGTGCGTGAGAGAAATTTGGTTTTGTGTGTTATTGAAAACGAAATGTTCTCAGAAATTTCATAACATGCTTCTCGGAATTTTTGTCGGCCATTTTGTGCTGCTTAGGTGATATTCAAATTACAAAATTTCAGCTGTAGCTTGATGGACCAACAAAGTGAACCTGTGAATACAGTTTCATATTACAATTGTAACAAGAAACTGGGCAGCCGGATAAACGTTAATTCACACGTATTCTAACTTCTACACGCGATCGTTTATGTTATCCGGATTCGACACCTAAAGCCAACGTATGGTCACTAGTTCACTGTGCCCGTTTATGTTATCCGGATTCGAGACCTAAAGCCAACGTATGGTCACTAGTTAACTGTGCGCGTTATCTTGAAGAATCGGTTGCATGGTTGAGTAAATGAGGTAGACATTTCTGTTAGGGTTCCTGAGTTGAGGGGAGGATTCCTTTTTCGGCTGTTATTATTGGCCTTATTCCAATGTCCCCTCACCAGATTACGCGAATGTTCCCCCCGTCATACAAAACACCAAGTTAGTAGAAACCCATTCAAAGGAACTCAAAGATACATAATAAAACGGACCCAACAAAGACGTTTACTGATATCCTCTAGTAGTAACATATCAAAATGATTCATGCATCTGGGCGAACAAAATCAGCACTCAACCCTCTACGCCATTTCAAGCTTGGAAAGGACGCATCACCGAATTGACCCGTCTAAACACTAGTGACATGATTTTGGAAACTGCAGTCAACCATACATATTAAAGAACAAATTGTTTGCGACGAAAAAGCATGTATCAAATTATTGCTCGGCACGAGGAGGGCTCCTTTGACCAAGGCAAGGAACTATTCTTTCCAACACCCCAACATATTTCCTTCGTTTTCGGAATTCGGAATAATTTGTGGCGTCAGGCAGTCACTTGAGAATATTGCCGATTCATCAAATGTGGCTACAAAACCAGTCGGTTGAATGGTGAGTGGACACAGACAAACGCACTTGGGCAAACGTTAAACGTTGAACCTTAGTCGTGACACTGTGGTTGGTGCCGTCAGCTTTACTTTAACCAAAGCTGATAGATGCATGCTCGCTTAATTATAGTTCCTCCTATTCTCTTTATAAAGGAAACTACTCATAAGATTGGTGAAAGCGCTCCGACAGCCCACGACCGGTTTCGCTCTTCTTGAGGCTATCTGAGTTGGCACACTCCCCGAGTTTTCGTCAGAATGGTATACTGCTTGAACCCAAATTGGACGGAATTCGATAAGTGCACTCATTTGCATACCAATTTGGTTTTCGCATTCAGGTGAAGAAGAACGTCATAAACGAGAGTTTGAGCTGGGATTCGGGTGAGTCTCCGATGAATACCAAATTGATACGTAACTGAGTGTATTTCTCGAATTTCGTGAAATTTGGGCTCACGTAGAACACAAGCTGGACGGAAACTTAGGAACTGTGCCTACTTGATGGGCTCCAGCAAGGGAGAAACCGGTTGTGGGCTGTCTAGTAGTTTTCAGCAACTTCATGAGCAGAGTAGTGCATTAACACAAACAGGTGAACTTGTTACTTAAATTCATCCACCCAGGAGACAAGGATACGCACTTCATTCATCGCGCCAGTTGTCTCTTTCGGCTGTTATTTGACTGTTAACTAGTCAGAGGGCTTTCGTTCTGTGATCGTTTCTAAGCTGAGATTAATAAAAGTCAGAAGTCAGATTATAACATTGAGTGAGACAGGTTCACATGAAAAAAGGAGATAATCAGTTCGTTTGTCGTGGCGGATTTCTGTGCAATATGGTGCGACACCGAGGAACTTTGAACACTGAGCCATTAATGATAAACTCAACTCTGTGTCACGCACACAAAGTACGGATATTCGTTCTCATACTAAAGTTATCTACACATGCGACAACCTTAGAATTCACTAACTGGATAGGAAACCGTAGCCTTTAGTTACTTTGACGTTGGATAGCTGTTATTCTACTGCGGGTGACTGACGACGGTGTTGACACTGTACTGTCCGAACAGTAGTTTCGGTGTTATCTATGGCGAGGTCTGCGGCCTACGACTGTCTTCCGGATAATGAATAAAAGCGTTACAGGGTTGGAAAAATGGCACCTCGCCAAAGTTAGTAATCAGCTATCCTCAGGGGGAAATAAAACTTGAATAAAGCAGCCAAACTCAGGTTGGAACCGATCGCACCATGCACAGTGCACCTTGCCTCACCGCTGTACTGAGGAATTCCACTATTTTTTTAGTTATTTTTTGATCCGCGATGTCTTTTGCATGTGGGATCACCCATTGGTCAGGTGGAGCTTTTCGAATGACCCTGTCAAATGACAGTTTTCGGGACAATCACGAATCGATCTGATTTGTGGGCCGACTGTACAGATAACTCCTATATGCAGCGCATGCAATCAGCATGAGCGAAACTGAAATCCTGCGTATGACTGATCGATAAACTGACGCGTGACGCAGCTACCTGATTCTGTAAGTTCTGGGAACCTATTGTGAACACGGCATTTTGACCCTTTCATGTTGGAGCTTTATTGGGTGCAAAACTTTTGCTTTTATATCCAAAAAGCCCCGCCGACCAAAATCAAATCAATTTCGACATTAGTCGACTGTATGTCCAGTGAACTGTGAGTGCGGGACAAATAACGTAGATATGGCATGGTGCCAATGAAACACGTAGAGGTTTGAACCCATAGGTTCTCATACGCTCCCGTTATACTGGCTTACTTTAGACTTACAAACCAATGTGTTAATTCGTCTAATACTGGACGTGATTCATCTTAACCTAAACTAGCCGAATGTTTAGCTGATATTATCAAACAGTTGAACTTGCGAGACCTTGTTTAACGAATATCTACGAACTTTTAACGTACCCCTGGAGATCTGGTAGTTCGCGCGTGGTCGTGTGTTTCTTTGACGTTAGTCACTATCTTCGGATGCCCCTTTCACCAAAGCTGATGGTTTTTTTAATGTGAATGTGTATCAGACTTTCATAGTTTATTCGCTTACTTGACTCGGTTCTTAGGGATCTTATCTTGATACGTAAAAATGATATCAAGTTCTAACTTGGAAATACAAGTTTCAACTGAATTGCTGTAATCGCCACTGGAGGTCCCCTGGGAGCAAAATTAATTGATATCTTTTGCCAGGCTCGAAATGCTGACACAAACTGAAATGAGGAAGCCATCTTCATACAAAGGACGATCAGACGATTTATCACTAGCCCTCAATGATAGACAGTGAATGGTGAATCTTCTTACTGTGTTTAACTCACTCCACCAGAGCATCTGCTTTACGTGTGAATATGAACAGGACGACCAACTACCGTTCGCAGACAAATTATTTGCAACGAACTCGGATTGCTGGATATCCTGGTCAGTGTACAAAAAGCCCACATAGACGAGATAACATCCGCACTTTACACGTGTTTGCCTCATTAAGTGCAGACACCTCCTGATCTTTGCACTGCCGGGCTGAGGAAATCCGTAGCCCAAATTTACCGGATGCAGAGTTCCAGTTGGTGGAGAACATAAGTTGGGAAAACAACTGTCCAGATCGATTCACTTGACATAACCGGAAGTTGGTGGACTTAAGGAAACAAGAATTACGGTTTGAAAAGTTATGCATTTTGCACTACAGTATACCGGTGATGGTGCATTAACTGCTTGGAAAAGACGTTGAATATGGCAGTACGGCGCATTTTATCTTACCCAACTCCAATGGACGGGGACACTGCAATTGCTGCCTAACCAAACACCAACATCAGTTCTACTGGCAGTTCAATGTATACATCAGTTCATCTGCAGTTGCGACGCTACACATTGGTAAAACTGTCAGGCTTGAAAAGCGAGCAGATGAAGGTCTGTACAATCGAATTCTTAGGCTCCTAAACGACTCGTGATCTGTCGCCAATTAAATCGATTCCAAAGTCCCTTCCTCAATCATGACACATGATCGAAACAAGGCACAAACCTGAGCAATCCTCTGTCTTTCAAAATCGATGAGAAATATAGCTTATCAAATTGAATCGATACCCGTGATGCATTATAGATCAAACGGCGCAAATCACTGCTGTGCTTACAGAAAGACCTCGGAAAAACCTTTGGTTGCCCTGGTCTTTTGACTAAAGTACTTCATCAAAGACTATGTTTGACACAATCTCCGTAGTTTTTCGTGATTTTGCCCGTTTTTGTGCATTACTGACTTCACAGACGATTTCGCCATGCAAATATGCTGTTCTCTTCACACTCTTCACACTATATTTAGTGGGTAATAATAAACGAACATAGTATTTTGACAAACTATCAAAATAGACAAGCTCTCGCAAAAGTATCCAATCTGTTTTTTCTCCAATTTAGTGTGCGCAACCTTTTCGAAAGCTCGTTCTCTACAATACAGTCCGCTATCACACAACCAGCTTTTTGATTCGGTCTACTGCCAAATAACTTCTGAGAGCAATGTATTTTCATAGTCAACCAGTGCTTCTTGTTGAGTTTCATATGTCACCATTTTTAAGTTGTCCATATGCTTTATACAGGAAACTAACTCGGTTAAGATTCTATTATGGTTTAGAAGAATTTACCGCGGGCTATTTACGTCGTAGACCTTAGTGGATGAAGAAAGACGTCTTTCGAGGTATATGTATGCGAATGTCGGTTTCATTATACCCGCACTTTGCAAAAGATAGGCTTCTGGTCCGTACTCGCAAACCATCCTTCCTGTGTATTCGCAACAATATGACCGAAGCAATCATTGACTAAGTGACAGAAAGGAAACTCTCGCCAACTTGTGCCTGCAGCAGTTTGAAGCAAGTCGAAGTTATCTCTGTATTTCACTCTCATTTAACTGCTCGTCACAATTTTATCTCCAGTAAAAGCAACTTCATTGAATTAATTTGGATTCGTGCATGAACAAATTGGACTTGTGACACTGATACTGATCAATCGGTGTTCGATAGGGTAATATTGTGCGATAAAAACCGAAGTTTTTTCAAACTTACTTGCCGGAATCACACAGACTTGACTTGACAGACTTGACTCGGTAGTTCGAGTGATTTGGTGAATTCATCCCATCCCTTAATTGCTATAGTACGTGCGCTGTCCAGTGCGGGTTAACAAAGCGAGTGACCCATAAAATCGATAGGTAATGTGGTGTTTGACCAGGTGCTGTTTTTTAGTCTGTGAAGATACACGTTCGCTCTCACTGTCGAAAAAGCGGCTTCATTCATTTGTTTCTTCTCCAATTTTTGGGTTCAAGTAGAATACAATTTTGACGGAAATTCGGGGACTGTACCTACTCAATGAACCTCAAGAAGGGCGAAGCCGGTCGTGAGCTGTCGAAGAGTTTCAGCAACCTTGTGAGTGGTTTTCTTTGTGAAAACATACTACGATATCTCAAACACCGTACCAACTGAAACATGAGGAGGCCTAGCGCAACACACTTAGCTGAAGAATATCATAGACAAAGCAGTCAGCTGGGCTTCAGGTTAGTTTTCTGTTACTTAGCTGAAGAATATCATAGACAAAGGAGTCAGCTGGGCTTCAGGTTAGTTTTCTGTGAAAACCAAATGGGGACTTAATTGAGCCTATTTGTCGAAGTTCACCTCTTGTTTCTCACTTTGGGTATTTCAGCAGGTTACGACTTGCACGACTTCACGGACCACGGGTGTGTGTGTGTGTGTGTGTGAGTGTGTGTGTGTGTGTGTGTGTGAAGAAATGTGTTCTGAGTGCCCAAAATGAGCGACCGAACCACACCCATTGATTTACCTGTCATTTAAAGGACTTTAGAATCTGTGTTGGACGTTTGCATTTACTCCACCGAAGCGTTGGAACATTGCCCACAATAAACCGGAACAAAAAAATTCTCGAAGCTGATTTTTTTTATCCTGGTCGACAGTCGTCAGGTCGTCAGCATTATATACCAGTCTTACTATCCACATTATAAAGCTGCTAGTCGAAATTTACAACACTCCCACAAAATCGGAAGTCCACATTCAACGCCCATTTTAATTAGGTCAATCTTTCCTGATGAGTGGAAGCAAGTTAAATTTCTTTCCATATACAATGCTGATAACGAAGTGGCGTGCTTGGGTTTGCATACAACAGGGGATAAATAGTCTGTATCGATTGACTCCATTGTTCGTCCACATTGCCGACACGTTGAAATTGTGATGTTGCGTCGCCTGTTTGATGTTCAAACGAAAGTCGGCAAACTGAGATGACTGCCTCGTAAAAGAAGCTTGCTTGTTTTGCACTAGATATGAGAAAGCCAATCCGAATAATCAGCCTGAAAGTGGAGCAAATAGGTAAGAACCACAAGTGAAATATCATAAGGATACTGAGAGAAACTTCAGCTGAGGAAGTCACCATGTCGTGGAAACCAGTCACATCATAATCAACTGCTGGCTAGTAAGAGAAACCGGTGTCAAAGAGAAGCACGGATAGGTTTTAGCCGGGGCTAACTGCTTCGAGGATCGAGTGGCCTGGAACCCCTATGTACGGTTAAATGAATGAGCCCGTCTTATGGCTGCGTTTGGTTTGTTGATGACCTGAATGAATGATTGGCCGATACCACAGGAACTAAACATTGTCCACTTACTATATGAAGTGATGAATTATATGCATGCTGAAGCAAGTGATTCAAGACTTTGTTATGCCAATTCATGAAGAGGAGAGGGGAGAATTCAACCGTCTGGCGATTTCAACCGACAGAATTGGTACATAATTAATAAACACTGCGCCTTAGACAAAAAATTGTTTATATCCGCATGGTAAGTTTGGTTAAAATTGGCAAAGTAAGCACTTTAGCTCCATGAGTGTTTGGTTTTCCAAAACTAAGATTCCAGTCTCCTCCTTCACAGGAATACCTAAAAATCAAATAGTCTGTCAAGGAGGCAGTAATGGAGTCAATGCAACTGTTTCCCTTGAACACCCCAACTCGAAGAAACAGCCATCCCCTACGAATAGGAAAGGATAGGCATTCGGCTCCGTCAAATGACTGGCTCACTTCCCAGTGGGAAAGATCACCATGGGAAAGGTTTATACCGTGGACCCATATTTGCCGGTGAACTACAATAAGTGCATCTGGTACACTAATCAGTTGCATTACTCAATTCTTTCTGGAGTGAAAATACGTTTGGTTCGACCACGTATCTATCACGTGAAAGAGAAAACACTTACGGAAGGAAACACGTGAGTGTTCGTGTAAGCGTACCGCCCAAATAATGATGAGACCTGATGCTTCTCAATGAACTAGTCCTCGCCAATACACAATTCGCGTTATTTAACTGGATTCAGAAAATGTCTAATGTGGTTGGTTAAGGGGTGTGATTCACTCCAGTTTTGCTCTCAGAAATGTAGGGTTACATTTTGTAAGAGGCATACTGGGAGTTTGACAAGTCCGGGCAAATAGGTAGTGAAGCGATCACGTTGTAGTCCACTGTAGTTCATTTTTATTGGATGCGGCGGCTCAGGAACAATACAAAAGTCGCTGGGTTATGAACAATTAGACACACGTTTTCAAAATTATTTGAAATTAGCGATGGATACAACGGAAGATCTCACTCCATGTGGCGCACCATAGCTGCTCGTGTTCTATTCGCAACGATGTTCAATATACAGTGACAGACCGTCCACGGGTTTCCATTACCGTAGCGAGGTATCGGATCACTGAGACAGGTAAAAGCAAGTTATATTAAAGCTGGATTGAGATGAAATAACGATGGAGGGACTGAATGTTGGTAAACTGGAGATACGTAGAGTGCACGCAATAAACGGGAAATGAATACACTATAACCAAGATGTATAATTTGTGCGACGAAATGCAACAGAACAGGATTTACATTAGCTTAGTTTGTGTCCTGGTAAGAAACAGGTAATCTACAAAGTGTAATCAGTAGCATGCAGCATTCCCAGATTAGAGCCTATTTTTCGTTAGTCTCCTGGTTAAATGCGTGTGAGGATAGCAGTGTCCAAATCGTTCGGATATTGGACACATTTTCGTCCCTCTATGAAGCATGAAGTACTGAAAATTTACATAAAGAAACTATCTAGAGATACCAGTGAGAAATCGGAAGACAAATTATGCCGTGTCTTCAGAACTTCGTTCAGTAGTGGAAAATGAGGTAACGAAAGGACCTCGGGAAGAAAAATGATCTCCTCCTGGATGTCAGGTTGGAAACGAGCAACTGTTCGGGACGACTGATGGTGACCTATGGGCTAAACAAATGGGTGTGATAGGAAGCAAGGTTTAAATTCATGGGACGGCAAATATTTTTGACTGAAGACCTATTCGAGCTTGAGGAGTTTTTCATACAGAAACAACTGCCCTGGTTAGTGAAGTTGTAAAACACATTGCTTCTAACTGTCGTCTTAAATCTTCAAGTTTAAACTTTAACCACAACCTTCAGAGAGTATGTCCCACTACTTTACACCTAAGATTCACATCGCGTATCCTCTACTAAATTCGACCAGGGAAGGCAACACAGATCTACTACGCTTTTCCCCGAGATAGAGCTCAAGACTTCGAAATAGCTTAGTAGTTAAGGCATAAACTCAAAGTCCCGATAGTCCACGTTTCGAACCAAACCTCGAAAGCTCAACTGCTTCTGTCTAGGCTTGGGCTTGACAGTACCTCAGCCCTCATACTTCCTTCGGGTGGCACGTTAGCTAGATGCCGAAAGGACAACACAGCTGAACGGTTATTTTTTTAAATCATTACCGCGAGTTTTCAGTAATGACTGACGAATTCCACTGTTAAATTTTGCGCCTAAATGGTTCGAGATTACGGGCTAACCTAGTCAGTGTTCAGCACAACCACATTCGCAATATTGCACAAGAGTCGATGTCATATTTTATTCTCGCAGACCAAGCAGTTAGAATTTCGTTTCGGAAACTCCTACCTTCGAATTTACTAGCATGACCTGTGGTGAGCAGCCATGTTGTTTTTGGTTGGTGCCAGAGAAAACTCCACAGCGATTGCAGTTGTATCAATTGCCCGCGGAAATGAGGCTGATTTTACTGCTAGCCTTCCAGCTACTTTTTGTTTGTTTTGGCTCTATGAAGCATGAAGTACTGAAAATTTACATAAAGAAACTATCTAGAGATACCAGTGAGAAATCGGAAGACAAATTATGCCGTGTCTTCAGAACTTCGTTCAGTAGTGGAAAATGAGGTAACGAAAGGACCTCGGGAAGAAAAATGATCTCCTCCTGGATGTCAGGTTGGAAACGAGCAACTGTTCGGGACGACTGATGGTGACCTATGGGCTAAACAAATGGGTGTGATAGGAAGCAAGGTTTAAATTCATGGGACGGCAAATATTTTTGACTGAAGACCTATTCGAGCTTGAGGAGTTTTTCATACAGAAACAACTGCCCTGGTTAGTGAAGTTGTAAAACACATTGCTTCTAACTGTCGTCTTAAATCTTCAAGTTTAAACTTTAACCACAACCTTCAGAGAGTATGTCCCACTACTTTACACCTAAGATTCACATCGCGTATCCTCTACTAAATTCGACCAGGGAAGGCAACACAGATCTACTACGCTTTTCCCCGAGATAGAGCTCAAGACTTCGAAATAGCTTAGTAGTTAAGGCATAAACTCAAAGTCCCGATAGTCCACGTTTCGAACCAAACCTCGAAAGCTCAACTGCTTCTGTCTAGGCTTGGGCTTGACAGTACCTCAGCCCTCATACTTCCTTCGGGTGGCACGTTAGCTAGATGCCGAAAGGACAACACAGCTGAACGGTTATTTTTTTAAATCATTACCGCGAGTTTTCAGTAATGACTGACGAATTCCACTGTTAAATTTTGCGCCTAAATGGTTCGAGATTACTGGCTAACCTAGTCAGTGTTCAGCACAACCACATTCGCAATATTGCACAAGAGTCGATGTCATATTTTATTCTCGCAGACCAAGCAGTTAGAATTTCGTTTCGGAAACTCCTACCTTCGAATTTACTAGCATGACCTGTGGTGAGCAGCCATGTTGTTTTTCGTTGGTGCCAGAGAAAACTCCACAGCGATTGCAGTTGTATCAATTGCCCGCGGAAATGAGGCTGATTTTACTGCTAGCCTTCCAGCTACTTTTTGTTTGTTTTGGTAGATGGCCTGCCTGTTTTAGTAGGGTATGGAAAGACAGAGATCCACAAGCGAGATCCATCGTTTCCATAACATGAAAGTGTTTCCCTGATTGACATGGCAACATAGGTAAGTGTGATTTGGTGGTCTGTCACGAGCTCGATTTCAATTGCTCAGTGCTTGCGTTGGTGCGGTAGTGCGACGCAACGCGTACTGACCAATGGATTCGCTGTATATATCTAGGGCAAACAGTAGCCAATCACAAAACAGCATGCTAGCCGTTGCCGATTGACCAAGCAGTTGATGCCTCAAGCCACGTAAAACAGCACCTGTTTGTTTACGTGCGGGCTATCGAAAGACAACTGAATAACTGCTTCCAAATCTGCCGCTTAAGGTATAAAAATGAGCAATACCTGAGCCAGCAAACGACCCCAAATACTCGTGACACTTAACCGACGCAACAGAGCAGCTGAGGATTCGTGCAGTTCCCCAAGCTGCTTCCTGAACCCATGACATACTTCAGAAAAATAACATGGATCACAAGTCGTCTGGCAGTGAGCTTTGCAAAGATGCTTCAGAGTCAGGCCCGCTGATGGGGATCACGACCAATACTCTCGAAAGGAGAAGAGCGAAGAATAGTAAAACCGATGGACGAAGCCGTTTCTCCGCGTTAGAACCACTGGGAGGGGATTTGTATGACAGAAGACCGCCGATCGCTACCACACACGTTGCGAACACCAACGACCTCAGCGGATGGCATTACGTTAATCTCTTCCGCCAGGTCACGGTTTCAGCCTTCATCTACTACCTACTTTATTGGCTAGGCATAATATACCTACTGAAAATGGTTTTCCGAAATTTACCACTGAGAACAACTTCAAGGTTGGTGGGGAGAATAGCGAGAATCCGACTTCCGTACTGGATGCGCGAGCCGGTCTTCCGGGCATACGGATGGTTGTTCAAAGTGCAACTAAGCGAATCGGAATATCGCGATGATCTCACAAAATACGACACAATTTCAGCTTTCTTTCTGAGACGGCTCGCGTCATCTGCTCGTGTCGTGGATTCCAGTGCTTGTTTGGTAAGTTGCGCTCAATTCCTTTTGTATATCTACGGGTGTTCTATGGACTCCGGACTATCCAGTCGACCGACTTCCTCGAAGGGTTCTTTTCGCACAACCACTTGAAGGGTGGAAACGAGCCAGAGGCGGTCAAACAATGACTTGGCAGCGAAGTATGAAAGCCATTACCAGCAAATTCAGCTGCGCTGGTCACTGCCGTCTTCCTGGATGGGAACCCCGAGACGGGCCACATCAATGGTTAGAGACATTGTCAGACATGGCCCAGTCGCGCCCTCAATGGCGCTCATGCATCCAAGCTATTGCCTTCAATGCATAGCTCCCTTCCCAATTCCCCGACTTAACAACCCATTGACAGTGGTGTATTTACGCAGCTCGCGCCTCCAATGCGCAGCTACCTACCTAACCTCCCCAAATCATCGGCGGACGAAACTGTGGCAGCTACAACCACTGTACGACAAATACATGGTTTCTTACAGCTGATGATGATGATGAGATAGTAGAGGAGATTTCCGTGGTTCAAAGACAACTAATATTTTATTACTTTTGTCAGGAATGGGCCGCCCCTCTATTTGTTTCTTCGGATTGCATGAAAGGCATACTCCGAAAGAGTCGGCAGATCAGCAACCCGATTTGTTCACTTTTTTGCTTATGTACTTGAATGGAGTCCTTTTTATGTTTTGGTAAGTTAAGACAAGCCAGAGTCGCATGCTAACACAGTTGACTGACCACTCGTCGTTATTATCAACCTCATAATCATCATCACTGACAGCAACATCAGATGAGAACATCGGTTCTTCACTGGCTGCTCAGTTGAGCAGTCGGACAAATGCTCAATTTGATGTCTGGCCGAACCCGTGGAGAGTCAGCGTCTAGCGAACGAAAGTGAACACGGACACGTCAATAGGGACTTTTGGGTTAGGAGTCGTCCATATGTGAACCGATTACTCGATTTCCCGTTTTACTAGTGATTATGACCAAGGGATGTCACGGTTGTCGTCACATCATGTGGCAAGAAAATTACTGGTCTCTAAAACATCTTCCCACATAATATAGTAGTCCTACTAGTTTGGAGTCAAGCGTTCTTGACAGTAAGGCGTGTTCGTGACTGGTGTTAAGACTCCTTATCACTTGACTGACGGAGCTCAAGACAAGCTAGAAAATGATAGGCAAATGCCGTCTATTTGTCAAAAATTTCTCGTTATTAAACATCATGGTCTCCTCACCTTCACTGAGTGGTTTATTTCTTTGCCAATATATCGTTAGGTCAAATCGATGGCGTAGTAGCGTAGATCTAGATTCATTTGATGGACTCGTCTGTGTAACTGAACGGCACCCTGTTACTGCAGCTTCCCATGTTCGGTTGTCACGTTTATGTCGAGCTCATAGTTGTCAATAGCTCCTGTCTTGCTTTGGCTCAGAAAAACACTGCCCTCCTACAGTCGGAAAAAGCTCCGCTCCGTTGGGGTCAGTAAATCTCGTGCGTGCTTTTTTAATCCCCACACAATTCCCCTGGATTTTTCGTGGGTACTAAGCTGAGATAGGGTCTTAGACAATGTGTCAGCGAGACAGTCATGTGACCTTCATCGATTCGCCACAACCACATCTTGTTTCGTGTTAAGGCGTCACGGCACTGATCAAAATCTACAGCAGCCGGATAGCAGTAGTAATATGTCGATAGGAATTAAAAGGCGATGCGGTTTCCAGTAAGGATGTCTCGAAATGTACGTAAGTAAAGGTTTAGTATAAATTACGGCGCCATAGCGTGACAATGAATCTTCATGTCTGTCCACACAACTTTGACTTCCTATTAAGTCATCTTAAGGACTCGACTAAAAATACAAGGAAGTTTTGACGCAAAAAAATCACGCAGTCGTTTTTGCCAAGGATTGATTTTTTAGTGACAGTATATCCGAAACACTCGTGTGCTTCTACAGGAATTTGCATGACTACTGTCCCCAATGGTTTGTTGTGATATTACAGACTGAAGCTCATGTGCACATACCTTACCGATGGGGACGGATTTTCGAAAGATGCGGCTCATTTCGTCATTTCTGCATCCCAGTAACTCAGGCTAGTTTCGCCATGGCTGCTCTTCAAAACCTCCAACCTAATGGCCTGATAAAATAGGACTATCCAGACTCCAGCTGATGCACACATCTTTGAGTTCTCATGCAAAAGGATGGAGGGTTCACAGGTCTTGCATGAAAATGCCTGCCAAAAGAGGCGCGTTGCTCACTTGTATCGTTTGATGAGATTGGTATGTTAGCTGTCGTTACCAATTCGGCACGATTATGAGGATTCTTTAACCCATACTTATGCCATTACAGGATAACGTACGGTCTAATCGTATATACTTCTTAAAAGGCAAATGCTCGGCGCCTCTGAACCTGCACAATTGTCGCTTCCACTGAAACGAGGAGAACAGTTAATTGCTGGTACGCAGTCACACAAGGATAAGCATCTCAATTCAAATATTTCCCAGCGTGTATCATAGTTGTCACCTATAAACCACGAAGAAAACCGGGCCAATTGCTGCACTTTTTGTAAAAAAAAGCGCGTGTGGCGGAGATATTTCCAGACATTCCGAGGAGGTAAAACACTTACTGTGCATCAGTGTGTTAGTCCGGTTAGTAAACGACATTAGTAACGACATTGATAGTGATAGTAATGATGATGCAAGATTGCGTCACCTGGTCAATAATTATGGCAGCAGTCACACCGGTAACAGTGCAGCCGCGACCAAGGCGGATATCTGTTCCTTGTGCCTTATTGGTGGTTTCCTTTATTGATGTAAGCTGGCGCACTAGGGGATACTGTGCACAATTGAAATATGACTTGAAACGACCTCTGTGGTCAACACAGGAGCTTCCGGAGCTTCGCTTGAGGAGAGGTAAAAGTTGATATATCACGGTCATGCGGGACACGTTCAGCTTCCAAAATGCTTCTTGGGGACATTTCCGGGTGAACAACAGGAAATCACTTACATCTTTATACGGAAAAGAGGCTAGGAATCGTGGTAGTGGAGCTTCATTTCGCCAAAGAGACTTCGGTTCTCAAGCACATTCGCATTCCAAGGCTGGGTACATAAAACTGGTTCGTGAAATTTGGCGTGAAATCTTTTTTGACGCTGGGATTCGTAACCTAAAAACCTGTTTTTTCGCACCTAAGCTAAACGGTCTTCCAAGATGTACTCATCCGACGAGTTAGTGGGACGCGCACATATAATGTCTAACATTCCGTTTTCGATCACATTTGTCTCCTACCTGCGAGAACAGAGCAAGACTGTCCAGAGGGTCTTTTCCCTTCTCTTTGTGGTCCAGTTTCACAGTCTCTCCACTTTCTTCTTCGCCTGCTAACGCCGATAATCATATGCTAAGTCACGTGAAAATGGACTGGCATTCCTCCTGGAAAGATGTTCATTCATGCTTGAGGCTTCTTGTCATTAAATTGTTCAAATAGAGGCTGTATTACCATTGAAATTTCCTAATGTTCCTTAATACCTGGACTTTTCTCTGGTGTTGGGAGATTTACAGCCTGCTGATCGGATGCAGAGTTAGTCTGCGGTCTCCCGGCAAAGTACAGTTGGAAACGGGCACGAAAAACAGCATGATCTCATGCTATCTGGTATCATAAAACGGACGGCAGCTTTTGACTCTTTGCTCCCAACTGTAAATTATTGCGGCTTGTGTATATATGGGTTCGGACGCTTTGATGTCAAGCATTCTGAGGTGCCTACACCTCCAACCGCTCAATCAGACAATCTGGAAAGAAACTGACAGCATGAACGCCACTGACATCGATTAGCCGCCATTTCTTGCAACGTCTCCAGCCAAGCACAGGCGGGGTCACGGGGACCCCATCCTGGAAGGCGTACAACACCAACAACACCCAAACTCTTCGTGATCTCTTTCACGCCTTTCTGCCAAGTCATGCGCTGTCCACCTCGCGGTTTGCGCCATGCTGAAGGAGGCACGGAGAACAACACTCGTCTCGGTAGACGGTGTTTCGGCATGCGTAGCACATGACCGAGCCATCGTAGTCGGTGGTGCTGGATGATTTCCCCAATTGATGTACCTGCAGCACAACCAAATACCCGTTTTCTAATCACCTCGTTACTAACACGCTGACGCCATCCAAAACCAGCCACGCTTCTGAGGCATCGGTGGTCGAAAACCTGGAGACGCCTCACATCATCCGTCCGTAAAGGCCATGTCTCGCACCCATACAACAACACAGCCCTTACTGTAGCCTGGTACACACGACCCTTAAGATCTAGTGATATGCCTTTTTGACGCCATAAGTGATGCAAATTAGCAAACGTGATTCGAGCCTTTGAGATTCTTGCACTGACTTCATCAGACACACTTCCGTCAGAGCTAATACAACTACCGAGGTACGAACTCCCAGATACATATAGGTGGCACAGTGTCACAATTGTCTGTAAACTGTGTGCGGACAATGAACATACCGCCAGTTCACTTTCTTGTCGGCGAAAATCGATTAGACTGGTCTTCCATGTCTCCAGTCAGGAGTACAATGTCAGAATTCGATGTTCAGTGTAAAAGACCTGGCAAGGAATCGCAGAAGACATATTTTTCGAAACCCAAGTTATCTTCTGTAAAAGATTGTATTGGGTCGATGAGTAGCCTAGTAAGTCACCTAGTCACTAACCCGACAACCAAGTGTTCCAGTCCTTGAAGCTTTCTTCCCTCTAGAAATGACAGCCAGTCTAACTCCAATGTGTCTCTGCTCATGGTTATTGCTATAGCCAGATAAACCGACCGCTGTTTGTCTGGTTGGTTTTCTGGTCTTTGTGATATAGTTTTACCTTGAGGAACGCAGTTCCAGTTAGTGTCGCTCCCATGATCCTTGAAAAACTCCAGCCTGATTATGACCTGAAAATGACGGGTTTTTGTATGCATGACACCAAGTCTGGTAGCAGGGGTTAAATGGTCACGGTTAGCGTTGATCCGTTGGTTTCCACCTCCAAATAGCTAGTTTTGTGCCCTCGCTTATCATGCAGTGGTCCTGAGTTTCATCCATTGCTCAGGAGCAATTGCTTAGCAGTTCCCACCACATTAGGTCGACCAACGTGGAATTCGGAAAGACTACTTGGTAATTAACAACTTTGGTGACTGACTAGATTAGATCTAGGGCTTGCACTGGTGAGTAATTCTTTATGTCTTATTTTCTTGTTGAAAAAACGGAGCTTGCAATTTTAGTGGACGGATAAACCTCAGTATCATAAACACGTTGGTTCTGCTTGTTAGCGACCTGTTATCCATAGGATCTTGCGTAAATATGCACATTTACCTGACCTAATCCTGTGTCACACCGTTAATGATTCCTTTGGGTCAACGCTAAGTTCGAATTTGAACCTCCGTACATAGCAACGAAAAGAAGACAGTTAGTTACAGAGGAAATCAATTCAGATGGCGGACAAAACCTCTAGCGGAGAGCGTAGCTCTAACGTGAAGTTTCCCATTACATCTCGATGCACGTGCGGCGCAGTAGTAAGGCATGGGTGAACGTTCAATCCGTTGCTCGCATAAACACTGCGCACCTCGTTTCACACATTCTTGAGCTTTTGTGACTTTGTAACTTATAATAGTCAACGGGTGATATTTGGGCGAAGCAGTACCAAACGGAACGGCGAAAGATGTGTCGCATAATTAGTTCACGCGTCGTTTCATTCCAACTTGACGAAAAGCCCGGGCCAGGCTTGTTTCCCCAGTCACCTTTCACACAGTGTGAATATCCACCTTCCTATTCGTCCCAACGATCAACACTTCAGGCCCATTCCAGTGCACGTGCGCACACTCTCAAAAATACTGCTAAAGTAAGTGATGCAAAATGGTCCCATTTGCAAAGGTTTTTCGTAAAAGTTCTTCCCGTATTTCATGGGTAAGAAAATCATCTAATCATGTTCTCACAGATTGTGGAGCAAAATTAGGGGCATCAGCTCTGTCATATGGCTCAGAATTGCAGCAATCCTTTTATTGATAAATCCTCTGGTTAGGGTTTAGGCCCACACAGTAAACACGTTAGCCTGTTAGATGGTTCTGATCCAAAACGGCTGCTAGAATATTCAGGATTTCTCATTTGTCAAGGACGACTGGCCTTGGAATATTGTCAGCCTCTGCCCTTTCTAGTAGAAGATGGCCTCCTGGGGAATGTGCAAATACACAGATTCGAAATCCATAATGATTTCACCCCGCTTGAATCACCGACATTGCGCTCGTGAGTCGGACCCATTAGCGAAGATGGGATTCAGTCTTATTTCACGGTATCTTGTTTAGTTTTACTGCATAAGAGAAGAGTCATGCCTACTTCACTCTACATTATGCTGGGCCGACCCAATGATATCAGCGAAAACCAGTTAAACCTTGGAGAATGCAGTTTAGTTTGATCAGTTTTTTCTAAGTGATAATCGCCACGAACTTCCTGCTTTGGCAGATATTGTATTCACGAGGAAATGTTTCAAAGGACTTTTGATGGAAAACTGTGATACACTTTGTTCAGGACGGTGTTGTGTTTGCAGCTGCCTAATTTGTGAGGGGCTGTTGCCCATTTCTGATCTGGGATGGGACATGGCTCACAATGACTCTCCATTCTACTATTTACATTTGAATGTCCAAACTTCTAATCAACAGATCGTTGTAACTTACATATTGTGTCCATATGCTCAACAGATTCTAATAGATTCTTCGTCTTTGGACCCTGAATGTAACGATCTTGTAACCTGTTGGTGGATAGATTTCTGGAGGAGATAAACATCTCCGATTGCAAACCACTTTCCCTGTAATGCGATATCTCAGTTGTGTTCAGTGACAGAAAATGAAGTGTGGTAGGGTGAAAAAAGCGGAGATCGTATAATTGGGTTAGCGTCGTAACTCAAGGTTCAGGCATTCTATTTCAGGTGTTGCCTGCTTATTCTGCAACTAGTTATTCCATCATCCAACGCTTATAACTATCATTTTCTTGTTCGTTCCGTCACAAAGCACTTTAACTGTGGCGGTTCGCACTGGCGAACCTTTTACGTGTTGCACGTGGCTACCCGATGGATACTCTTTCGATTGGTTTGTCAAGTCTAATTAGGCATAAAGAGTGACACTGGAATTTGATTATCTCCAAATCAGGGCAGCTAGACTGACTCCCTTAAGATAAACGGTTTTAAACCACTGGACGGTGAGGTTATCGAGTTCGGCACTAAAAGCATTTCCCACAGATTCAGATTCACAGTTTCGCATTCAGGTTCCCTTGAGGCGTCAGTAAGCGCGACAAAACATGCAAACCAGTCACGTGGTACGTCATTGATTCATCAAGGCAGACTGAATTATCGATCAACTGCATGTCGGGTGGCCACATACAAGTGGTTTAGCATAGCTGACTACCCTGAACACAGTGTATTCACCAGTCATTTGGTAGCCATGCCGTAAACGTTCACATTGTTACTGATGTAAAACTTGCCAACTTGCAGCGTGCAGGTAAGGCTGTTTTTAGCTTTGAAAATGAGAAGGCTTCACAGTTAATTTCAATACCGTTAACCAGGTTCAGTCCATTCCCCGAAAGTGATTCGCACTCACAGAGTTTATCCATCCTCTGCAACCTATAGCCATCGAACACATTCTTTCTGACTTAGGAAAGGCACATAGCTTGGTAAAAAATTTAATTATCTCGGAAGCTGTGTCAGCTATGTTAGTAGTGTAGTATTAGCTGTATCTCACTTTGGCAAAGTTGACCGCGTACGGTGTCCAAAATCATACTATAGAACTTTAAGGTCATATATACCACAGTGTAAGCAATGTGATTAAACAGTTGTCCTACTGCGGATGAATGACCGACGCCTGCTTCTTGTCTTTGATTTTGATCTTTAGCGGGACCATAATTGGTGTAAGCTGACACCAAGAAGCCCAAAATGATGTGATTATCAGACAGCTCTCTGTAGACGCAGGCGCATTTTCGGATAGCATGTTGAGTTCTCAACCGATTGGCGTGAATCAAGGACCAGTCAACATTGGAGGAGAATTTGAAAAATATGTGTGCTGTGTGCAAGACTCACCGCAAAGAATGAGACCTACCTGTTCTTTACTGTGATGCTGCAACGAATGATGTGTTTACGATACCGGTGTTAACTCAAGGCCTGACTGAATGCTCGAGATATCGACATCTTGAAAGTTTAGTGTAGGCGAGCGTCACGTATATTGCCTTCCCACATTTGCTGTTCTGCACGGATTGATACTCTTTTATTACATACGCGTGGTTTTGTGGTAGTGATGTCCTGGCGTTCAATATAAGTATTCTTCCGGATGATATAGATATGTGTATTTTAATACCCTGATACAGAATATCCTTGCTTAATGGATGTACCGCCCCTGTGTCGCTCTTGGGTCCAACTGATTCCGTCAGGCTGAGTTCCAAAGTGCCATCAGCGCTACCCTCACTAGCTATGCACTTTCTCCCGTGAGAAGAAAAAGCACACGTTAGGAATATTTTGATATAAAATCTCAGTTGAGGACAAGCGCCGAGTAACGATTCTGTTCACCCATCACCAAATCTTCAGAACCAAGTCAAGCACGTCTCAGGTTATTTTTACTTGGAACTGGTAACTGATGATAAACAACACTGCTTTCGTACACCCTCGAATGGATTGAATCATTCATGCAGTTCCTTCCTGTCACTTTGAGTTTCGCGTGACCAGGTTGGAACATGTGCCTAGACCTTAAGGTGAATTCCAATGCATCCTTCCAAATAGGAGTAACAGCACAAGGCTGGCCAGTAAATAACGTTACTGTGCGTCACGATATCGTAAGCACATTTCGTCTCAATTAGTGTGAAAAACAAATGAGCCTAATAGTGTGTCGTGTGTCTTTCAAGCGTGCTATACATCAAACAAGGCTTGTCACTGACGAGGCTTGCAATAGTATCCATTTAGCATTACGTCTCTTCACGAGATTCAGTAATTCAAAGAGGTCAAGGTTTCCAGAAGTGCTGCCATTGTCTTGTGGGCGAAATACATCGTTTTGATGGTTTTATGCGATGCTGCAATAGTCGTATGCAACTGTACCATAGGAAGCCTTGTCTGTACAGTCTTATGTATTTGATGAAGAACCTCCAGCATGATTGTTGTCTCTCTGGGTGATGCGCACTTTCTCATACTAAAGGAAGCCCTGCAGATAACAATATTCAAGAACAGAACAGAGAACATTTTGTGTTGTCACTTCACCATAGTGGTATTCCAGGAAGGCATTCTTGGCTATAGTTTCCTCGTATTCAATAGGACCAAAGTACAATATGGATGCAAACATGTAACTTCGCTTCCTGTGTTGATTGAACTAGAAAGCACTGAAACGTATTCAGTTATCAGACAACTCCTTAGCCAAATGCGCCTGAAAAATAGGTGGTATGTGTGGGTGTCGAGCTTTAATCACAAGTCCCAATATGGATTGGTTTTGATGGTATGCGTGCAGTAAAGCAACAGTGTTCTCGTCTGCAGTTGCCGTCAATGTTGATGATGATGATGATGTGCCCAAAAACAACCAGTGGTAATTATGCACTTAACAAAGTCTTTCTCGATATGAAAAACACCAGAGGAAGAAAGCCTGGAAACTACGGTTTTTTTCTGTGACTCAGATACTCCGAGTACAAATACAGTTTTGTGCACGACGTTTCGAGAACCCGCTAGTGACAGAGGATGCAAGCAAAATGAAATACATACTAGGTGGAAAATTCTACAGCCCTGTGAATGCACTGCCTACTGGTTATTCTTTTAAAGCTATGCTTCCAATATTTGCTGCAATCAGCCATTGAGTATTTTCATCTTAACGTCATTTAGAAGTATTGACACTAACTTTCAGGTAGGCGTTTTACAAATGAAGCACCGTATCGATTAAGCAAAATATCTCACGACGCGGTGGATTCCAGAATTCACGTGACATTACGCAAATAGGGCAGAAGAAGGTTTAGTTACCGGAAATAAACAAATGACTGCGGGTATCGTGGAACTTGAAAGTGCTCCTACTGCTCAGTACGATTAGTCTGGTTAATTGAGAAGGGGAGGCAAGGAACTTGGGTTGCCCTGTCACTTTTGCATGTCATTTTCTTTACGAGGATTCGCCCCTGGACGTTGGGCACGCCGTTAGAGTAGTGACAACAAACTCACCTCGCGTAGCAGATATCCGAAGTTCTTATCTAAGGTAATGAGTTTTAAGTTCGATGCTTCCCAAGTTGGTGTAAAACAACCAGAATAAATGCGCACGGAAAGGAGGACGATTTGAAACAGAGTGACAAGGAATTGAAAACTAGCTCTATTTTCATTCACACTTAAACCAAACCACTTTAAAAAGTACACCAAAACTTTGATGACTTGTGAGTAGCAAGCAGTAGGGAAAAAATAAACAAGATTAGCACATTGCATTTGAAACGTAAAATAGCAAGCTTGGGTCAAACTAATAGTAAATTCCTGAAACACATCTAGGTCACGAATTGTTGTTACTCTTCCATATGGTCAAACTCGAACAATTTGAGTGTCATAAGTCAATGTTATGCAGAAAATGTCTGGGACAGTCGAACAGAATTTACTGCCAGGGCACAGATACACTGACGAAAATATGAGTTATTACAACTTTTCGCCGGTTGCCTCAACATTTCATTTGTTCAGTGGATCCTGTAGCAGGTTATAGGTTTAAATGAAAGGCGTACATCGCAAGAGGAAAGTACAGTTTCACAGTTTCACTTGGCGAACATGGTAAGAGTGTCATATATTTTGGTAGCCCATTCGATCGAATTTGAGCGTTTTGCGCATTTTAAGGCATACTTAGAACATCCATGGAGTGATTCCAACTTAATGAGAAACGTAACTACGTCTGACTGTTTAGTGCTGTGGTAAAACATGCAGTAGATAACAGGAGAATCCCAACCTGAGCAATTCGTTCGTGATTTCTCCTGCCTGTTTGTCGACATTGCAGATTAGAAGCGTGCACATATTTGTGTTTGGAAACGGTGTATTCAAAATCGTTCAGATTGGAACACAAGCATCCTCAGTTGCTCTTTTGTGCTCAGACATTTTCAACCGCATATCTGTGTTTCATAGATGTAACTGGAGAGAGAAGTGGTCGAGTTGTTTAACGAGTCAGTTTGTAAATAGTCCGAAGGACGAAATTGCGTTAGCCTTGTCGATGAGTGCTAGCTTTGACAAAATAAACTGTTGATTTAAAGCTAATTCTGTTAGGAGTTAGGCTCGTCAACACTGTTGACACAATTGTACCCTTTGTACTGTACCATTCGACTCTATGCGCTCAGGTTTAAGTCAGCACCTAGTGGTGGCACACTAGGCTCCGCGCAAACCGCTTGTTGCATGTCTACCGCAGCTTACGTCCTGTGGGTCAACCATTCTTAACCGTCAGATCAGAACAAAAAGACTGACGTTGAGAAGTGGAATTGATACCACACTGTCTGCTTGAGGTAGGATTTCCTTTCTCTTGGCCAACATCATCAAAAATAATCGCAAATCTAATCCGCCAGGCTAAAGCCTAACAGACCAACTACCGAAGCGAGTAAGAGGCAGCAGAAAAGACTTTATGTGATTTAGGATGTAATTTTGTTAGCTGTCGTCTGGGAATCTCGATGTAAAGGTGTCTTATGTCTTCTCATTTGTATCACGTAAATTTAGGTTTTTATACAATTCCGTAACAGAGATGGAAATGAGGTCACACTTACCAGTATTGATTGAAATGATGCTTTGATGTCCGGTTTCTACCAGTATCAACCAATGAAAACTGTTTTCACTTGGCAGGCCACCAACTAAGCGACACTGACTTTAAACTAATACGCATTAAACCTAGTCATCTTTGTGTGCAACACTATGTATTCAAATACCAAAAATCCTAAACAGAACTACAGAGTGTGGGTAAACTCATTTTTAGCTTTTGTTCTCGAGTACTTGACAATTTCATTGATTCTAAATTGAAGCATACTACCACTTTCCTTGAGAACTTATAGCTCAGTTTTTCGTGATATTGTCTGAATTTATATTTCATAGGTGAGTCCTGCGGATGGTACTGTTTTAAGCTGTGGTGTCGTTAAAGCTGGTCATCTCGAGCAAGTCAAAGGAATATTCTACTCTTTGAGTGGCTTACTTGGACCAAATACTTGGGGGAGAATGACACCAGAGTCGAGGCTCCAACATAACCCTGTCGGTGTTGAGCTTAGCACAAAGTATGTGCCATGCATAACAAGTCAAGGACCAGGTAACTTACCAGTTGTTTCCGTAAAGTCTGAGGACCAAACTCAAACCCCGCCAAACCAAAAGCAAAGAAGGGGAAAATCGTCATACGCGTCGTCCTGTAATCTTCGTCTGGAAGATATGATGTACGCTGAAGGCCTTCTACTGCATCAGAATCAACATATCACGGAAGGTCGGACCAAGAACGAAGCATCTCGGCGTGTAAGAACTAAGTCCGTGGACTTGGCAGTAGAAGCGAAAATTTCGCCTGTTTCGAGAGACGTCGTTGCGGTACACGAGCAAAAGACAGGACTTTATCATCTTCTGATCTACCTGGCTCCCGGTGACTACCACCGATTTCACTCTCCGACAAACTGGTCAATTTTCATGAGAAGACACTTCCCGGGTAAGTCGCCTTACTGTTCAAGCCTTTACGTAGAGCTAACATCACCTGCTATTTTCGAAGCAATACTCAACTAAAGTAAACCCATCATTATGGCTATTATTTTTTGATACACTTCCTTGTTTTTTCGAAAGAATCCTAGTCTTATTGCTCGTAAAAATGTCGCCTGACGTCACACTGTGGCAATTCAGTGACGATTGAACAGAATGAAACTTGTGGAATTTACTTAATTATCTAGAGTACTTCTCGTCTAAGGCGTCCTTATTAAACATCACTTATACTTGCGGAGTAATCTTCGATTCCCAAAATGTGCTTCTTTAGAATAGAGAGAAATACCCATTGGTTACCCTTCCTGATGAAAAAATACGCATGGTCCTTTTTGTCAGTGAAGCTGCACTGTGGATGCTCATTCAGGTTCCCTAATTTCACTTACATTTCGTACTGAAGTATCTATATCTTAAATGACTAATATGGTGAGAGACCTTTCATACGACTGAGATATCGAAATCATTGCTTTGTTCCCTGGCCACCATGAATTCAAATGAGGACTGAATTAGAAGAAATTCAAGTCTCATGCTGTGAAACCAAATAGTATGTTGTGATGTGATCTAGCTGATTTGGGCTTCAACGCAATGTTAGAAACCAGAATTATGGAACAGCGACATTATAGTCGAAAGGGTCTATCCAGACATTATACCTGCGGCTCAGGGGATGGAAGACGAAAAGCAGACGGGTGTATTGCACTTCCACGTGAATAGCGATCAAGTGTGGCCATCGCCATTTTTATCTTCGCCCATGGCCGATTTGCTATTCCTATTGAGTTCATAAAAGCTCTTACAGCTAACCCATGCTACGTGCGATTATCCCCTCAACACCTTCAACACTCGTCAACAAGTCGTTGCTCCCTGGAAGCATCGCGAATTATCCATGTTCTGCACCTGATTTCACCCATCTGCACATGCGTCTGTTCAGCTTGAAGGTCACAGAAAACGGCTGATAAGGGTCCCTATGTTCAATTCGAACGTCACATGCCAAAACTGATCTACCTGGGACAGGTATTTTGTTGCTTGATTGTAAGCTGATAATGCCTTCACAAATGTCACCAGTAATGGTTTATTTGTCTTTTTTTGGAATGATGAGGACAGCCTAGTTAGAAACTGAGGTAAAATTAGGACGACAGCTAAAATTTGGTGGTCAAGAAATTTCAGGCAACTATTTCAAAATGTTCAGTTCTAAATGAGGCTGAGGCAGGGTGTCCACAGAACCCTCTAGGCAGTCCGGTTTCCAAGTAGGAAAGTAGGAAAAAGAACCGCAAAAGTTCGTAGAATGTAATGGGCGTAAATAGGCGTAATAAACGCGTGTGTCGGTCAAATTGTAGTCAGCCGGTTTCTGTGTATAGTCTGGGCGCCAAGTTGGTCTAAAGGTTAAGTAAACAAAGCGTCCTAACAAGTTTGTGTGCTTTTTGGATTAATCCACAGATTAAAGGCTAAATGTCGCCTTACATCTGGTTAAATGTCTTCTCTCAAATCCATAAGAGATTTCCTCGAAAACTATCTAGACAACAAAGACGTGCTAGAATGTTTACCTTTTTGATCAACCAAAAAAATAACATACACTCATTTGCAAACAAATTTGGTTTTGCGAGAGACTCACCTGGAACCCAGCTGAATCTCTCGTTTGCGATGTTTCCAGGCAACTGAATGTGCTGTACCAGGCCGCCTCATGTTTCGGTTGGTACGATATTCGAGATATCGCGATACATGTATATACGTAATGCTGAAAATTGTTCGACAGCCCACGACCGGTTTTGCCCTTCTTGGGGCTCATCAGGTAGGCGCAATCCCCGAGTTTCTGCCAACCTTATGTTCTACTTGAAACCAAATTGCACGAAGTTAGCGAACTACATTCACTTGCAACTCATTTTCAACTAACAAACTTATTTAGCGATGTAAAGCTGACCGAATACCTTGTCAGTCGTACACTAAACTCTCATTTTACTCCTTTCTGGTGAGCACAATTTGGCAATCGCTTGAGAATGATTTTTCTTCGATGTAAAACAGACTATGAAAAATTCTTTGGGACGTGGCGCACATTCTTAATTTACTTTAATTGCTACAGCATCCCCTTTGTTCAGCTGGTCAATATTTGTGAAAATTTTCTTACGATTAGCTTCGCCACTCAGTAGTATTTTGTAACCTGGATATTCGGGCACATAATTGAGTCTAAATTCCCCAGATATTTTGCAATATCTGGTCAGCTTGTTAGTGCAGGCTCTTGATTGTTCAGTTTGCGGCTCATTCATTGTATCGTTCCTAAAATACTATACATGTTATGCTGTAAATACCAAGACACGAATATCTGTTGGATCCCTGCTTTTTTCTCTTGGAAGTTGTCATATCCCTGATGCGTCTATGTGTTTCGAGGCTCGCAAGTTTGGTTTAATCAGTTGTCTTTGCTTACTGGGAAGAACTGCACCCGTGAATTAGCCGATGGTGTATACATTCGCCTATGCATGCAATATACAAGTCGTTCACTGATAACCAGTAGATATGAAAGCAGTGTTCAAAACAACGATGACGGTTTTTCTACTTGGGAGCTTACATGAATAGGTTCATGGGATAAGGGGTCAAGAAACCGCGCAGGCCAGCATCGGATCTATTGTTGTGCGATAATGTGATCAACGTCCCCAATAATGTGTTCCCCTTAGATACTCATCATATATTGAGTCCCACAGCATATTGGTCTTACAGTACACTTGAAGAAGTCAACGGTAGGGGGTTGAAATGGCGCTTCCCTACAACGTTCACTATACTGATATAATTGCTAAATGAACTTTCAATATTTCACCTGGTCAGGCCTTGGACCCACTTTTTGGAGCAATTAACTTTCTTTAAAAGTGCTAGTGACTGAAGCTTGGGGTTGCTTTTAGTGAAAAATTCCCGTCGGCCGTCTTTAGGGTGAACTGGGAATCGCTGGGAAATTTGTGGGTTGGGAGCTTGCGACAGTGTTTTCCGAATCATTCACAACCATACGGGTGCCTGGCTCACATGAACGAAAATTCCATTGTTTGTGTTCAATGGAGTCAGTGTTGGAAAGTATATCTAGCAAGTTAGATTCTGTTCATATTCACACCACTCTCGTCTGAAGCGTCGTCCTCCTGTTCTGGCGTAATTATTCCGATGAGTCCACACCAAAGGGAAGCACTGGACTCGAGTTTCGCTCTTATTAGAGCTCATCAGCAGTGCATGTCCAGTGGACTTGCCGGGATTTGAACCCCCGACATCTGACATGCGAGGCGAGCGTGTCACCACTACTCCACGAACGCACGTTGGACGCACCTGAATTTTCACGTCTGAACAGGCGAAAGTGTTCACACTTGAGCGATGTGATTGGTGTGCCCGACCCATCGAACGACGATCCAGTAACTGTCCTGGTTGTGACGATCGATTGACCCGCCAGTCAGGACTTCCCAGTCAGGTAGCGTGACACACGCTTGAAACCCAATGGGCGACTTTTTGGTTGCATTTGGGGTTTTGCGGAAACAAATTAAATTTGTTTTCCTGAATTCTCCAAGGATGCTAATTTTGAAAGGTAGGTCGCACTGGAGAAGCTGTTTGCTATTGGTGTAAAACTGAGTGAAGATACTGACCGCATCCTGTTATGTTTTGGTGGGTACACATAATCTTTTCCGGCTACCAGGAAGCAATCTGGGCCAAAGAATATTGGATGTTATGTATACTCACAGGGTAAAGTGTGATTCTGGTCACGTTTCACAGAGGTGAAATCGGTCATTTCGGGGTTTGAAATTAGCCAATAAATTTTCAGGAAATATCAGTAACCATCGAAAACAAGTTAGATGGGCAGAAAAAGTTGGATCGCGATAAAATTATTAAATGGATCAACTTAACATTCCAACATAATGTGAAGGTGAAGCTCAAATATCTATCATCTGGGCTCATTTACGGTAACCACGACGGTTGCAGAATGAAGGTAATGCTGAACTAGTGCGGAGCAGTTGTTAATTTAACATGATTTTCTAATATGTATATCGAGAAAAAGCCAACAATAAACCTCACCAACGTGAGCTATCGTGTTTGTGCTTGTTTGGAAAACAGGATAAAAGGAGTTTATGATAGTTTTCAGTAGTTAATGATGGTAACAAAGACTGTGGGTGATATACGTATGCACTCCCTAACAGAATGGCAAAATAATTTGTAATTATTGTTCATCAGCTAATGTCTCTGGATTTGTTAAATATTTTTTAACCTACACCGGTGACTGATTAACTCGTTTAAAAATGCGGCCAGTCCGTGAACTCAGACCTGAAAGTTGACATTTTGGATCGGATTGCCAAAAGCATATTTTCGCCGAATGGTTTCCCACATACGAACTTTGCCTTGGAGGGATGTTTCTCCTTTTCACTTGTGCAGCATTGTGTGGTTTCCAGCTGCTCGTGGAACAGTTTTACAAATCAACGAGATGCGGGACGTCCAGTATAACGTAATTGTGCCAGTAAACAGTATCATCCAGCGAGGGATATAAAATGATAATTCATGGGAGATGCACGGACTGCTGATAGATTCAATGGCGAATGAAAAACGGATGCCGGCGGGAGCAGAGTGTGCACAGAGTTGCTTAGACTGCATACGGCATTCGTTTATCTTGTCCCAGTCGGGAGAGTCGCAAAAAATGTCAGAAATGATAAAAACAACACTTTTGTTTACTGTTGATACGTAGTTAGCTGAGAAAACTCTACTAACTGTGAAATTAATTTTACTGGAACACAGAGTCTGACGGACGCACAGTATACTTTAGTTTTTTCAAACACTCAGCACTCCGTTCCACATTTATTTATCACTTCCGTATTTTACGACATTTCCTACATGTTTTTTTTATTCAGCTAGAAAGCATCGCTTTTTTTCTTGTGGTATCTCCGAACTGTGTCGAAATAGTCCAGATTCGTGTGTAGAGATTGAGTCAGATACACTGAGTTAGCAATTGCCTGTGTAATGAACCCTTAAGTTCTCTTAGCTGTCGCTTCCTGGATCAGTAACCTAGATTGTCTTGACCAGCAAATATCTTATTACGTGCGGCTGCTCAAACGTGACAATGCCTACTAGCATCAGATTGTTTACGGAAAAGAAAAGTGTAAAAAATGGCAATCTGAAACAAAACGGCTGAGTATGTGCATAGTACGAACTACTGCACAAGTGCCAGGAAATGGGATCTTGTTCGCCGTTGGTTACTTGTGACCTTGGATGGTACCCTCGGTTTTCAGGTGGTGGAGCACCCGTCCGGTGAGCGGGAGATCACCTACACGATTCCAATCTTTTTCTTCAGGTTATTTGAAGTCAGATGTCCCGTTCCGATGTCGAGTCCACTTTTCAGCAAACTTCTAATATTAGGGATTGCATGTACTCTCATCTATAAATACCTATAAGTAGTGGAGATGCAAAATAAATTTCTTTCTGAGTTCTTCACATAGTTGATGAATTGATCGACCATCCACGCATTAATTTTTCATTTTGTTCATTGGACGTTTTGTCCGATGTGTATATAACAACATGGACATACTAATGTGTTTCTTCTTTGTTGTAGGAAAACTGTATCCAGTTTCACCGAACTTTCTGTCACATCACAACGGCCTCTACTGCTTAAATGAAAGGGTAGTATATGTGGGTCGATGGGAGCATGGATTTTTCGCGTACATCGCGGTGGGCGCAACAAATGTTGGGAGCATAGAGGTGAACATCGACCCCCACTTAGTTACCAATGTACCGTCAAAAACCTGCACAAAACGGAAATTTTACAGCCAACTTCCCGAATTGCAAAAACAATCAAAGACTTTAGAATCCACTTCATATACTGATTTGTACTTTGATAGGCTTATCCCTCAATCTACAGGGGAACACTTTGGACAGTTCAATTTTGGCTCGACGGTGATACTCATTTTTGAAGCTCCATTTGACTTGTTCCGTTTTACTGTGAAGTCTGACTGTCGAATCCAGGTGGGACAATCCGTGGGAGAAATCCGCAAAGACGCTAGTTAGAAAATGGTCACGCAAATGTAGTGTTTGATTTCATGGCAGTGGATTTTATCAGTGGCTTGTCATTTCCTTCGTCATTCCGAAGCACCAATCAAGTAGTAATGATTGAGATATTCAATATTTATAACCGATGCTATGGCCTTTACTTGACTTTATTTCAGATACAGTTTTGACTACTTGACTTTTTTTGCATGATATTGACCAAGAAAACAAACAAGTTAGTGCTGTGCGAGAGTGTTTTAATCGATACCGATTTGATCGAACATCTCCAGTGCTTACCAATATGATCTGTTTAGTACAATGGGGATACATATACTTTTGTGTTGATAAGCCAAAAAATCTCGATGCGCCTCAATATTTTTAGAAGTCGTCAGGTCAATATAAAGCTTCTTCCGTTGATGATTGAATCAATGAACTCAGTCTTGTTCTGTTTGAAATAATATGTAGTCGTAGAAATCCCTCGTGGTCCGACATCTCAGACATTCCAATAAGGGCTGAAAGACGACCAGTGAAATCGTCAGATCCAACGACATGATTTTTGAAGTTTGCCCAATGTATGGATACATGGTGTTCTGAAAACATACTATCAACTAGGTAACTGAGTGTACGTTCGGTAAGGCTGGTGTTTCCGGACGTCGGGATGGCAGTCTGTCTGTAAAACTGAACCGCTTTTAAGAGAATTATCATTAAACTTAAGTCAACGTAAATTAAATTACGCCTAATTAGTAAACCCCAGATTCGAAGGTTAATACATCACCAGCAGGTAGTTTGGTCGGAACATTTTGCACCTGGATGCGTTGTTCATCTCACTTGCCGATGATTAGAGGTATTCATTCGACTCCCTCAAGGAAGTAACTTTTGATATAACCTGCCCGTTTAGGCCAACGGAATGACGTGCAATTTCAATCGATTAGTTCTTTTTCTGGTAAATTCCTTGGTTGTTCAACCTGGCGATGTTGGTATAAAATTGCTGGCCGAGGCAAAATTCATTGCGTTTTATTTCCGGCTGCACTTAAGTAAAACTCGGTTCTTCACCATATGTGGAGTTGTTTTTTTTATCAAGCTGGAAAGTATCACTCCTGAGTTGAATCAAGATCACCGATTGGTGTTCGGTCCAACCATTTCCTGTGTGTTATAAAGTGGCCTGATCAAATTTTTGTGACCTCCAATCATCTCTGACACTAACTGTAACTAGTTTTGTACATACTCTGATATTTAGTGAATGCATCGGTTTTTACCATATCTGTCTGCAATTTTTGTTCGTGGATTTGACACGACCGGTCAACTCGAGAAGAAACAGGGTGGCTTTATGAGTGTTATGCTGATGGTGCTCTGAATGGCGAGGTGTATCAAGACGCGCACACGACAAGCGCTGTTCAATATCTCCGTCTATCGGTTCGCATGACGGTAATTCAGCCAACACATCCATACCAGTGTCTGGGAAGGATCCACTCTGCCAGCTTCGAGAAGTGCACTAGGCAAAACGGCTGTTTCGCTTACAAACTATAAAAAGAATATGCATTGTCCATAAAAAGGTGTCCTTGTTGGTAGGTCGGATTTCCATTTGAGTACGCATGAGATGGGTTATTCCATCCTATCGTAATTATTGAGGTTTACCATCTGGTTGTCACCAATAGTCAACAGGACCTCAGTAAAAGTGTCGCCCGTGGTCTCATCGATTCATTCATGTCAAACGGATGCTGACTGACTGAAGAACAACTGGTAGTCATAGTTGCAGAACGAACAGTGTTGCTTGTGGTAAATACCATATATTCTTTAAAAATAACGCTGAATACCTCTGTGGAAAATGCTGGGGAACGTTGTTTGCTCCCAGTATTGACTGACAATTTAAACACATGTGACTGGAGAGTGCATTTTGGGGTCTCAAAGTTGGTCTGGGTCCGTACAGTCACTGTCGGGCTACTAGTTTGAATCTCTGGTTTATGACGTTCTTGCTATTTTACGAATCGTCCTGCACGCGTACACACAGCGTGTAGCTTATGCAGCCTCAGTAACCCACTCATTCGGTGACCGAGACGGTCTCTCCTCCGTGGCGTACCCTTATGTGGCTGGCGTCACAGCTGCCTGTGAACTCCGAAATCTAGAGAAATGATAGTGTTTTGATTAGACACTCTCACCTCCACTGAGTCCGAAATCGTTCTTCTGAACGACCCATTGCTTCGCGGGCAGTGTGGAACCAGAACTAGACTGTTATCAAGATTGGATGTGAGCATCAAGACAATTGAAAATAAGATAATAATAATAATAATAATAATAATAATAATAATAATAATAATAATAATAATAATAATAATAATAATAATAATAATAATAATAATAATAATAATAATAATAATAATAATAATAATAATAATAATAATAATGTGAGTGATAATGTGAGTGGTGACGCCAAACCTGCCGCAGAGCAAAAGACAAACCGTCGATGACCCGTTTTGAGCTTAGCTGCGGAGTGGTAGATTAACAAGACCAAACTCCCTCTTTCCCTAAAGCAAGAGAAATGAGAAATTGTAAACATAGGTTTTAAAAATATTCAGCAATTCTGAGATGTCTAGTTAGAGCGATATTAAAATTTGTTTAGGAATGCAGGTTTCAGTAATCTTAACGGTTTCTGTGCCCAGAACTGTAGTTAGATTTGTAAATGACGTTTGTTTGATAGGCTGAGCACAGAACGACCTCTTCGCAAGCAGCTATGATAGCTCGCGATCGGTGGATACGTCTAGGCTCAATTAGTCGAGCTAATTTGAGCATATTGTAAATGACTTCGTTCGTAGCGGCATTCAGTGCTTACCCCACGCGCCTCACCCGTCGGAAAGTACCAAACAGATAAGATTTCGTCCAACAAGTAAGAAATCTTCACCGGCTTTGAAAGGAAAACAGTGAACACAATTGAATCTGGGACTGTGTTGTTCAAATTCTGTTCTCCAAATTTAAATAGCCGTGTGTTGTCATATCTTATTTAGATGTAGGTGAGGGAGATAGCTTGAATAAGTTCCCCTAAAACTGGTCGACTCGGTGCAGAGGACCTTGGATTCGTTTCGGAGGCAATTGATCTTAAGATGGATAGTGCTTGTGCAGGTTTAATGAACATGTAAAATGTGGTGACAAATAAGTAGGACAAGCTGTTCATTGATAGGTACACGAGTTTCAAAAACCCGTTAGTAAGACCACGTTGCTCTCATCTCAGTAGTCCAAAGCGCCTCCACCACTGGTCTTAGCTCAATCGTCTTTGTTCACCAATTCGTCATCTGCAGCAAAGCCAGGAAACACTACAAGTGGTTTTCCCAGCACGGTTGAAGATACGCAACAGATCAGAGAATGGGTAGAATAGACAACAATTCTGGTCTTTTCATCATCATCGTCATCAACGTCAGCTGTAAAGAAACGTGTACTTGTCGTACGGTGGTTGTAGCTGCCACAGTTTCGCTCACCGGTGATTTGGGGAGGTGAGGTAGTTAGCTGCGCGCATTGGAGGCGCGAGTTGATAAATTGGTGCTTAAATACACCACTGTCAGTGGACCGTTAAGTGGGGGATTAAGACGGGAGCTATGCATTGAAGGCAATAGCTTGGATGCACGAGCACCAGTGAGGGCGCGACTGGGCCATGTCTGACAATGTCTCCAACCATTGATGTGGCCCGTCTCGGGTCCCATCCAGGAAGACGGCAGTGACCAGCGCAGCTGAGTTTGCTGGTAATGGCTTTTATACTTCGCTGCCAAATCATTGTTTGACCACCTCTGGCTCTTTTCCACCCTTCACGTGGTTGTGCGAAAAGAACCCTTCGAGGAAGTCGGTCGACTGGCATACGGAGCAACCTATGCAGTGTGATCAGTTCATCTATCGAGGGTGAGTTATTTCTCCCGAATACCATTCGAGGTACTTCAGCACTGCTGATCCGGTGTTCCCACCAGATTCGAGCAATGCTCCGAAGACATCGATGGTTAAACACTGAACTTGAATACTCTTCTGTTCCATATTCTCCCAAATACCATCAATCTTGTAAATGCCTGCTTACACCTTACTAAGGGGATCCCCAGGAGGTAAGCTCATTTCTGCAGGCGTGTTGGTTTTCCACAGTTGGACTTCACAAATCTCGTGGCATTATCAGGCCTGAACTCTCTAAATCAAAACCGTAGAGGCACTTGTACAGCTGCTCAGGTAAACAGGTTTGTTTACTACTTCAATCGGTTCACCCGCAAGCATGAGGCTAGGGTTCGGGCCCACCCAGTCTTGCAGTATCACTTTACACTTTGCAGGTGTGAAGCGCATGCTGAACCGTGAGGCGGAATTAGTTAGATTATTTAATATTCCTTGCATTACCACGGCGTCAGATCCCAGAAGAGCTGTCGTCTGCATACTCGATATCTGTGAGCGGACGCCCCGAGAGAACTTCGACCCCACAGGCAAACTACGCACTGATTTTGGCTCGTTGTGTTCCCGTTCTTCCATGACTCTGACTGAATTAGAACAGCAGCGAAAGTCCGATGTCTAGGGTTTTCCGTCAGTTCTAGGTTAAACACCCATAACAGATGAAACACCACCCGATCCGGTCTCCATGTTTTGTCAGACCATAGAAGTCCGGTGGCTAGTTACTCTGTACGGTGGCATCTACCTCAGGACAATTTCATGAGTTTTTATAAAAAATATCGATACCGTTCAACAAGCCACCGAAACCAGCCGTTTAAGATGTATGCATATGAATTCTAACCTTTACATACTGATCAGATTTCATGTCGATCGACTGCACATTTAAACAACGTTTATCCTAACTATTGTTCGCGCTATGGTTTGTTCTAATAATTGAAGACGAATTACAGGTCTTGTCGAGTAGAAGGATTTCGCCGTATTCACTCAATGTGTTGACGGGATATTATAGCTCACACTGGCTCCTCCACAAACCCAGATCTCCTCACACTAGCAACAGTCTATAAGTAGCTCAGTAGAGGAATAAACTTCACCCGATGAGTGAAACTTTCATCTGAGAGGAGCCAGTCAACACGTGTGACCGCGTGATGTGAATCCCGTGGTTGAAGGATGAGCGGCACTATATCCTGTCTAAGTGCGAGTTAATCACACTGCTGACCAGCCGCCCGTGGCCGAACGGTTAAGTGCTAAACTACTAGCCAGGAGGTCTCGGGTTCGAGACTCTCCAGAGTTTCATGAGGTGCACTCTGCTGATGATTCCCAATAAGGATGAAACAGCTGTACAGTGCTTCTCGACTTTTCAGTGT